>CM021102.1:570518251-570934222 GCA_007115665.2 Sequoiadendron giganteum | reverse complement strand
ATTCTACCCTCTACCCTTAACCCTCCCTCCCTCTATCTCTTTCCCACTCCCTCAATCTCTCCCTCCTACCCCCTCTCCCTCTATTAGGTATCTCTCTCTCTCAGTCACTCCCTATGTCTCTCTCCCCTCTACCCTTAACTATAAACCCTTAAACTCTAAACCCTTAAAACCCTCTACCCTCTACCTGAGAGAGAGACCTGAGAGAGGGAGAGGGTTCAAAGAGAGAAGGGGAGGGAGTGGGAGATATATAGAGAGATGAAGGGTTCAAGGTAGAGGATAGAGATTTTATGGTTTAGGGTTAAGGGTTTAAGGATTTAGGGTTTAAGGGTTTAGGGTAGAGGGGAGAGAGATAGATGGAGTGAGTGAGAGAGAGACCTAATGGAGGGAGAGGGCATATGAGGTAGATACTTGATAGAGAGAGAGAGGGAGGGAGTGGGAGAGAGATATATGGAGGCATGGTTAAGGGTAGAGGGTTTAAGGGTTTAAGGTTTAAGTGTTTAGGGTTTAGGCTTAAGGGTAGAGGGGAGAGAGATAGAGGGAGTGACTGAGAGAGAGACCTAAGAGAGGGAGAGGGTTGAGAGAGAGAGAGGGGAAGGGAGGGAGTGTGAGAGAGATAGAGGGATGGAGGGTTAAGGGTAGAGGGGAGAGAGATAGAGGGAGTGAGAGAGAGAGACCTAAGAGAGAGAGATGTGGTAGGAGGGAGAGACTTGAGAGAGAGGGAGGGAGGGAGTGGGAGAGAGAGAGGTAGGGAGGGTTAAGGGTAGAGGGAGGTAGGGAGTGGGAGAGAAGAGAGAGTAGAGAGGAGTTAAGGAGTAGAGGGTATAGGATTTAGGGATTTTAGTGTTTAAGGGTTAAGGGTTTAGGGTTTAGGGTTGGGGTAGAGGGTTAAGGAGGTTAAGGGTAGGGGAGAGTAGGATTGGTGAGAGAGAGACATGATAGAGGGAGAGGGGGTAGGAGAGAGTGACTTGAGAGAGAGAGAGAGAGGGAGGGAAGATATAGAGACTCTCCCTCATCCCCCCTCTCTCTCAAGACTCTCCCTCCTATCCCCTCTCTCTCTTAAGTCTCTATCTCCCTCACTCCCTATATCTCTCTCCCCTCTACCTTTAACCCTAAAACCTAAACCATTATCCCTTAAACCCTAAACCCTTAAAACCTCTATCATCTACCCTTAACAATCTACCCTCTATCTGTCTCCCAGTCCCTCCCTCACTCTCTCTATCAAGTCTCTCCCTCCTACCCCTCTCCCTCTCTCAGGTTTCTCTCTCACTCACTCACTCCTTTTATCTCTCTCCCCTCTAACCTTAACCCTCTACCCTCTACCCTCTATCTCTCTCCCACTCCCTCACTCTCTCTCTCTCTCTCTCTCTCACTCACTCCCTCTATCTCTCTCCCATATACCCTTAACCATTAACCCTAAACCATTAACACTTAAACCCTAAACCCTTAAACACTCTACCCTCTACCATCTATCTCTCTCCAACTCCCTCCCAATATATCTCTTTCTCAAGACTCTCCCTCATACCCCTCTCCCTCTCTTAGGTCTCTCTCTCTCACTCACTCCCTCTATCTATCTCCCCTCTACCCTTAACCCTTAAACCATAAACCCTTAAATCCTCTACCCTCTATCTATCTTCAACTCCCTCTCCATTTCTCTCAAGTCTCTCCCTCTTACCCCCTCTCCCTCTCTCAGGTCTCTCTCTCAATTACTCACTCCTATCTCTCTCCCCTCTCCCCTTAACCCTTAACCCTCTACCCTTTATCTCTCTCCCACTCCCTCTCTCTCTCACTCACTCCCTCTATCTCTCTCCATTTACCCTTAACCCCTAAACCCTTAAACACTCTAACATCTACCCTCTACTTCTCTTTATCTCCTCATCCATGTATCTACCTAGTCCTCTCTTTGTTTTCGTCTCACCTCTCTCTCCATCCCTACCTCTCCCTCGATTTCTTCTTTCATATCTACTTCTCTATACCTAGTTGTCCATATATACCTATTTATCTCTCTCTCCTTTCCTCCTCTCTCTCAATATCTCCACCTTCTTTCCCTCTTTACTCTCTCTATCACCTCTCTCCATTTCTCTCCCCTCTACCCTAAACCCTAAACCCTTAAACCCTAACCACTTAAAACCCTCTACCCTCTACCATCAACCCTCTACCCTCTATCTCTCTCCCTCTTCCTCTCTCTCTCTCTCTATATATATATATATCAATTATCTCCCTCCTAACCCCTCTCCCTCTCTCAAGTCTCTCTCACTCACTCACTCCTATGTCTCTCCCCTCTACCCTTAGCCCTCTACCCTTAACCTTTAAACCCTTAAACCCTTAAAACCTCTACTCTCTACCCTTAACCCTCTACCCTTTATCTATCTCCCACTCCCTCCCTCTCGGGTCTCTCTCTCTCACTCACTCACTCCCTCTATCTCTCTCCCCTCTAACCTTAACCATAAACCCTAAACCCTTAAACCTTCTACCATCTACCCTTAACCCTCCCTCCCTCTCTCTTTCAAGTCTCTCCCTCCTACCCCCTCTCACTCATTCAATTCATCTATCTATATCTCATCTACCATTAACCATCTACCCTCTACCATTAACCCTTAACCCTTAACCCTCTACACTTAACCCTCTACCCTAAACCCTATACCCTCAACCCTCTACCCTCAACCTTAAAATATCAAACCTCGACCCTTAAACTCTCTATCCTCAACCCAATACCCTCTACCCTCTACCCTACTCCCTCAACCCTATACCCTCTACCCTATACATTAGACCCTCAACCCTAATCCCTCAAACCTATACCCTAAACCCTCTACCCTCATCCCTAAACCCTCAACCATAAACCCTTAAACCCTAAACCCTTAAACCTTCTACCCTTTACCCTAAACCCAATACCATCTACCCCCAACCCTAATCCATGAACCCTATAACCTCAACCCAATACCCTAAACCATCAACCCTATAGGTCCTCAACCCTATACCCTCAATTCTCAACCATCTACCCTATACATTAGATCCTCAACCCTCATCTACCTTTGTCCCTCCCTCCTCTTCTCTCCCGATCTCTATCTCACTTCTCCCTCCATCTCTGCCTCCATCCATCCCACCTTCTCTTCCCTAATCCATCAACCCTATACCCTCAACCCTTAAACCCTTAAACACTCAACCCTATACCCTAAACCCTAAATCCTCAACCCTTAAATCCTAAACCCTTAAACCCTCTACCCTCAATCATAATCCCTCAACCCTTAAACCCTCAACCCTCAACCCTCTACCCTCTACCTTCAACCCTGAACCCTTAACCCTAGACCCTCAACCCCTATACCATGTACCCTATATGTTGGACCCTCAACCATAATCCATCAAACTTATACCCTCAACCCTCTTCCCTCAACCTTAAACTCTCGAACCTCAACCCTTAAACCCTCTACCCTCTACCTTATACATTAAACCCTTAACCCTCAATTATCAACCCTCAATCCTTAATCCCTTAATCCTCAACCCTTAAACCCTAAAACCTCAACCCTTATACCCTCTACCCTCTACCTTATACATTAGACCCTCTACCGTCAACCCTAAACCCTTAAAACTTCTACCCTCTACCCTTTATCCTCAACCCTCATATATCTATATCCCTCCCTCCTCTTCTCTCCTATCTATCTCACTTCTCCCTCCATCTCTCCCTCCATCCTTCCCTCCCTCTCTACCCTAATCCCTAATCCCTCAACCCTATACCCTTAACCCTTAAACACTCAACCCTCAACCCAATAACCTCTACCCTAAACCTAATACCCTCTACCCTCTACCATCAACCCTATACCCTCAACCCTTAAACCATTAAACCCAAGTAAACTCTCTACACTAATCCCTCATACCTCAAACCATAATCCCTTAACCCTTAAACCCTCAACTCTCAACCCTTAAATCCTAATCCCTCAACCCCTATACCCTCTACCCTATACATTGGACCCTCAACCCTATACCCTCAACCCTCTACCTTTAGCCTTAAACCCTCAACCCTCTACCATATAAATTAAACCCTCACCCTCTACCATATAAATTAAACCCTCAACCCTAGATAGGTAGGAAAACATAGGTGAGATACAGAGTGATGAAGGGAGAGGAAAGTAAACAAAGGGATAGGGGAGATAAATATAGGTAGAGAGGGAAGGATACATAGAGAGGGGAGGGAGGGACATGTAGGGAGGATATAGAGGTGAGTGTGTATGTGTGTGCATGTGTGAGAGAGAGAGAGGTAGAGGGATGGAGAGGAGAGATAGAGAATAGAGATTGAAAGAGGTAAGGAGGAGAAATAGTTGAGATATAGAGTGATGGAGGGAGAGGTGGGTAAAGAGAGGGAAGGAGATGTAGAGAGAGATGATAGATAGAGATAAGTAGAGAGTGGAGGGATGGTGGGAGAGGAAAGGAGATAGAGGTGAGTGTGTGTAAGAGGGGGGGAGGAAGTGGGAGAGATAAAGAGGGTAGAGAGGGAAGGGGGGAGAGATAAAGAGTAGAGAGGGAAGGAGAGAGTAAGAGAGAAAGAGGGGGGAGGGAGAGAGGTAGAGAGAGTGGTAGGTAGTGGAGGGAGAGGTAGGTATAGAGGGAAGGAGAGAGGGAAGGAGGGAGAGTGAGATGGAGAGAGTGGTGGGATAGATATTAGAGAGGTAAGGAGAGAATGAGAAATATAGATAAAGAGAGAGAGGGAGGTTGGAGGGAGGGAGAGGTAGAAAGGGATAAGTGAGACATAGCGAGGGAATGTGGGAAAGTGGGATAGAGATATAATGGTGATTTAGAGAGGAGGGAGTGAGAGGGAAGGAGGGGAAGTGGGAAAGTGGGAGAGAGAGAATGGTGATTTAGAGAGGAGGTGATGATAGGTAGGGATAGAGAGGAGAGAGTGAGAGAGTGAGAAAGAAAGAGAGGGATGGAGAGACAGAGAGAGAGGTAGGTAGAGGAAGGGATAGGAGAGATAGAGAGTAGAGAGGGAAAGAGGTAGGGAAGGATACATAAGTGAGATAGAGAGGGATGGAGAGAGAGAGTGATGGAGGGAGAGGTAGGTATAGAGAGGGAAAGAGAGAGGAGAGATAGAGAGTAGAGAGGGGAAGGAGGGAGGAAGATAGAGGTGTGTGTGTGAGTGAGAGAGAGAGATAATGGTGAGATAGAGAAAAGGAGAAATTGAGAGAGAAAGAGGGGGGAGGGAGGGAGGGACAATAGTGAGAGAGATTGGGGGGAGATACAAAAATAAGGGGAGGGAGGGTGAGGTTGAGAGAGGGAGGGAGAGGAGAGATAGAGAGAAGTAGAGAGGGAAGGAGGGAGGAAGGGAGTTTTATCAAGGGAGATAGATGTTTTTGTGTGTGAGAGAGAGAGATAGAGAGAGTGGTGAGATAGAGAGGGGAGAGTGAGAGGGAGGGAGGGAGAATTATGAGATAGAGAGGAGAGAGTTAGAGAGAAAGAGGGTGAAGAGAGGGATAAAGAGTGAGAGAGAGATGTAGGTAGAGGGAGGGAGAGGAGAGATAGAGAGTGGAGAGGGAAAGAGGTAGGGAGGGAGACATAAGTGCAATACAAAGTGATGGAGGGAGAGGTAGGTAAAGAGAGAGAGATGGGAGATAAAGATAAGTAGAGAGGGAAGGAGATGTAGAGAGAGAAGAGATAGAGAGAAGTAGAGATGGGAGGGAGGCAGATGTAGGGAGAAGATAGAGGGGTGTGTGTGTGTGTGAGAGAGAGAGAGAGGGGAGAGATGGAGGAAGGGAGAGAGAGAGAGGGAGTGGATAGATAGAGAGTAGAGAGAAGGAGAGAGTGAGAGAGAAAGATGATACAACTTGCTGACTACTAAAATTTGACCTCCTGATTACTGAAATTTGAATTGTTGATTATTGAAATTTGACTAAGTCTAATTTTTTTAATATCTTCCAAACACTATAATTTTCATTATAACTCCTAGAGATCTAAACCCACTATGAAACATCTTGCCTATATAAATGAAATATAACTTAAATTATAAGAAAGTAAATGTCCATATGTAAATTTCAACTTATTGGTCCATGCCAAATTTGGTGAGAATTTTTTCATGAATGAACAAGTGTGAGTTCTCTTTATTTTTGCAATGAATTTTGGAATTCATTTTTCTAAACTCTTTGGCGAGTGCATATTACCAAGACTATTTGATGAGCACCAAATTTGGCGAGCACAATATGGCCTATTATGGGTTTTTCTTGCAATTTGGCACCAAAATTGTGTCACAGATCCATACACTTACCCTTTTGTCAGCTTTAAACCATTTGACAGTATAAACACAAAATTCATTCTTTCAAAATGGTTTAATTGTGTTTAGTGTAAAGTTGCCAATTTAACCATATTTTTCTTCCACTCCTCATGGGACCAACCCAATAGTCTCAACATGTTAAGGTAGGATATTGAATGCTACTAGAAACCTTGTTTCATTACCTAGGTATCTCATTCATTCCAAATTTGACACAATAATTATCAAAATCTATGGCACCTAGGAATGTCTTATTTGTTCCTACAAGTGGATGTTAGGCCCATCTCGAGAAAAATATCTTATTTTTTCAACTCTAGACCATTTGACCACGTCGACAATAAATGAATTCGTACAAAATGTCTCATTTGAGAGAAATGGAAAGTTTTCAAAAGCCATATTTTTCTTCCACATCTCAAGGTACCAAACCAATAGTTTTAACACATTAGGGTGGGTTAACAAATGCTACTTGAGGCCTCATTTAATTTTGTAGGTATATTGTCCATGGTGTCACTTTGTGGCACCCCCTCTTTTTCTTACATGATCTATCAATTAAAATTGATCTGAGAGATCCAAAATGATTTATTATTCTCAACAAGGCCTTTGGTAGTTTCTTTACCTCTTTTCCAAGCTGCCCTAAAAATTCATTTTGCAAAAATGTTTAAAAGATGGCTATCTCTTTCCCCTTATTTTTCTTCTTTAGAGCCTTTCAGGGTTTTGGGTACTAATCAAACTTTTAGACCACAACCTAAGTTTGTTTCTATCCCCAATATTCCTTCTTCTTTTCTTCTTTGAAGCTTTTCAAACTTTTGGGTTTCAAATGGTCACTTGGACTAAGTTCCATATCCATTTTGTTTTCTTAATTTATTTTCTCCCTATTTTCTCTTCTTCAATTTTGTCCTTTCAAAACTTTAGGCCTTGAATGGACTTTTGGATCAAGTCAAAATGTCTATTTTCCCTCTAAGTTTCTAACTCCCTTTTTTTCTTGTCCCATCAATCTTTTGGGACCTAATCAGATTTTTGGAAATTTAGTCTAAATGTCTGCATCCATTGTTCATTCCCAATCTCAACTTCTTTCTAATCCATTAGATCTTTGAACCCTGAATGAACATTTAAACAAATTCAAAAATATCCAAATCCAATTTCTTTCTTTGACCTTGAACTTTCTTCTAATTTGGGATGTCATAGTTTTGGTATTTTTAGACTTTTTATCCAAATATCTAAATTCAATTTTGTACTATAGGAAAATATGGAGAAAAGGGACTCACAATAAAAGAAATGAATCACTAATCCTTATTTTCCCCTTTTATTGTTGGATGATGGTTCATTCAAGGAAACCTAGGATCCCAAATTTGATTGACTATCAACACAAATGTGAGCCAATTCTCAACAAGGGAGGCCTAGGAAGATTCCTTAGGCTTCAAAGGGTTCACCACCAAGAAAAATCTTGGAAACTACAACTTGATATTCAGCCCACAAAATCTAGTAATGCAAGCCAAATAATGAGTGCAAATGAAAAATTAAGTAACAAAAAGTTATAATTATGTACCTGGAAAGTCTAGAAATGTGATAAGGATTCTAAAAATGCAAAAATGTTGTCAAAATATGCTAAGGAGGATTAAGATAACCTTACTGTCTTCTTAGTCCCATTGTTGTTTTTTAGGGCAAACATAGAATCTTTGGTTGTCAGAACATAATCTTAAAGAATCTTGCAAAATACCTCCAGGAGGACTAAGATGCCCTTACTTGTCTTCTTAGTCCCAATCTGAATTTTGGTCACTTCAAAATGTAATCCTGAGGTCCAAGTTTTGCACTTCCTCCTCCTCATATCTTGTGTCCTAAAACTTCCAGATTTGGCCTACAAGTGACTTTCCATGAAGATGACCACTTTCTAATGCAACCTTGCAACTTTACAACTTTGCACTTCAAATGATCTTCAAGTCTTCAACCTAAAGTTGTAAACACAAACATACAAAAGAGGAATTTTTTTTTGATTTGTTAGTAAATGGGGGTTTTCCTTGGTCAAACCCTTTGTTGGTAGTTAAATTGTGGATTGAAATGGGATAATGAAGGGAAATGATGAATGAAGAATTTTTTATCTTGTAATTTACCAAAACCTTATGAAATCTACAAAATTGTGTGAAATGGCTAGCTTGAATGCAGACCTTGAATTGAATTGCATGCTTGATAGATCTTGAGTTGAATTGGTTGCTTGAATCAAAACCCTACATCACAAATGTTAGCTCAAAAAAATAGATGATGCAAGAATATATTTGACATAATGCTTGAATATTGATGATGGCTCCAAATGCTTGATGAATTGCTCTTGAATGCTCTTGGATGCTCTTGGATGCTCTCTTGATCACAAATTTTCTATAATGCATGAATACTCAAGTTGCTTTGTTGCTTGATTGCTTGTTAGGAGAAAAATGAGTGAAAGAACCTTGTATTTACACTTATCCATGCTTAATATCCTAAAATTACACCACAACAAGCTGACATATGAAATCATTAATTAAAGGAGGCTAAATCCTGCCAAGATTTGAAATGAAATTTTGACAATAACTTAAGGGGGACTAAGATGCCCTAGGTGGTGTCTTAGTCCCGAGGCTTGAAACTCGGGGCATAGACTTCAAAAAGGATTCATTTCAAAAAAAAATTAAAAAGAGGGTCCCAAGACCTTTGGAGGACAAAGATTCCCTAGGTGGCATCTTATTCCCTGTTTAAAAATCAAGGATAGATAGCTAAAATAATTAAATTATCATTTATCCTTTGATGTTTGTCGAGATTAGCCATAAAAAGATATAATTTATTAGGCTTGTGGATGCAAAATAGGACCAATTAAGGCATAAATAAGGATAAACAAAGCAAGGTGGGCCCAAAAAAGTGTGAAAATGTAAGGGTATGCATTTTCCTACACTACATTTGGCCCCCACTTTAGTGAGATGATGAACTTGCTTCAAACTCACACTAAAGTAGACAACCATGCAATCAAGAGGGGTTCAAATGTACGAATGCTAGTAAGATAGGATGACGATAGCCAAGATGGTGACCAAGCCCTTGGGATTAAGATCCGATGAAAAACCAATATAGGCACAAAGGAACACACTTGAGGATGATATATGAAGCCATAACCAGATCACCAACATACACCATCAGAGATAGAAAAAGGAAAAAAGGAAAAAAGAGAATGCTATAGATCAAGCTTCGATTGGTCGTCCAACATGCTATGGGCTGAGTCTAGGCTATTTTTTCCAAAAAATGGTTTATAAATGGAACGTGCTACCCACTATGCAAACAAAATGCATGCTCACAAGGGCTAGTGAAGCTAGTTGTCCACTAGGTGAGCCCCAAGAGATCCATATCAAAGTCATAACCCCATGACTATAAGGAAAAAAATGCACACTCACAAGGTCTAGTGAAGCTAGTTGTCCACTAGGTGATCCCCAAGGAACCATATCAAAACCATACCTCTATGACTTTAATAAGGTACAAAAATGCAACACAACAAGAAAGAGGGATGCTTGAAGGGGTTTTTCTTATTTCGTGCAAGGTCTCTTCTTTGGGAACATCATGCCTAATTTCTCCAAGAGAGGACAATTTAAAGAAATATCACACTCTTGAAGGAAATGAAACCCAATGACACCACCAAGAAAAGAACGCATCACAGGAAGAAAGAAAATCAAATAATAAAAAATGAGTGTTGATGTATGCCCCCACTTTAAAGTGGTTGCTAACATCAATACTATGAGAAATTCCTTTAAAGTAGAAGAGCACATGAGAGCTTAATCAGAAAGTCCTATGCCAATTCACATGCTTCTAATAATCTATGTCATGAGAAGGGAAGGGGTTGCCCCCAAAATATATAACTGAGCATGTCACATGTGAGCCAACTTAAGGAATTTCATCCACATCCCAAGCTTACTCTTATATATACATGAAAGGCGATCAGATAGCCAAAAGAGGCAATGACACGTGACATACGAGGATAAGGCTACTTAACCTCTTGCCCCCACTTAGTGCAGGACAAGGATGAGCTGAAATTAGGTAAGGTAATGTTTAGGAAATGTGTCTATGATCTCATTTTCTTGTGCTATAATATCTTCCCAAAGGGGACAAGGAGAAGGACAAACAAGAATTTTATGATTCTCAATGATTGTATCTTCTTTCACCAAGATACCTTCGTCACTAAAAGGTGAGGTATCAGAGAAGAACTACTATGATTTTTATGAATTTCCATTCTTGTATCGTCTTCTATCACATCATTCCCACAAATAGGAGATATACGAAGGGATGTATGTTTAAGGAAAATTTCAACATTTTCACTCTCTTGCACTATGAGACTCTCATAACTAGGGAATGTATTGAATGAATGACTGGCATTCTTATTGTCTAAATTTTTCTTTGTAAACTTGGAAAAGACCGATATGAACATTTTTGAAAAGTAATCTATGCAAAATCAAAATGCAATGTAAAGGCCCAAAATGAAATGTATAAATGCAATTTTTAGATTTCAAACAAGGTAATTTACTGATTACACTATGCAATGAAATGTTGTGAATACAAATTTGGAATGAAGAAATGCATGAAAAGAACCACTTTAAGCTAGATTTAGTAAAATTCATGAAACAAAAGGTCAACCCACTAAAATAGATAACCAATGGAAATGTAATACCCCTCCGTTTTGTTTCTTGTTCAAGTTGCTTTATGCTATGTTTGGTTGCAATTACTTTGATACTGGATACATTTTGTTATGATGTTTTGATCGTTACTATTGAGTGACAACTATTATTGTGGGATGTAGTTATCTGATTTTGTTTCACATGCATTATAGATTAATGTTATTGTAGAGTTTAACATAAGATGTTATTATGAGATTCCTGGATTATGATGGAAGTGTCAGTTTCAATGAGTGTATTGGTGAAGAGGACGGTTTCACATCACTCGTTTGCGAGCGCCCTACGAATCCGTAATTTCTTCTTCACGGTGTGTATTATATGCTGGATATATTGTATGATGTTGTTTACTTGGTTGCAGGATTGCAGGTACATGACATCGACTCCACCTGGTTTCACAGGTTTGAGCGTGTCGATCCAACGGTTAAGTTGAACGGGAGATAGTAGCTAGGTAACATGTGTCAAGTCTATACCCTAGCCTTAGTGTGTCATCAGTTGTGTGTGTCGAGTCATTGTCTGTCTTGCTTTGATGTTATTTAATTCTGAAGCATTCTTGAGTTGGAAATAGATATTTAGAATAATTGCATTTAAATCATGTTGATGGTTATTTAATTTAAATAATGCAATGTGGATAAAAGTTTATACTTAAATTAATTAATTATATTTAGTTTATTTAATTAATTAAATTTAATCCAAGGGGTTGAATTTAGTTATTAAATAATTAAATTAATTAATTAAACGTGATGCAAGAGAATGAAAGGAAATAAAAGAATTAGAATTAATTTTGGAATTTAATTCCAACGTGTGAGAATTAAATTAGAAATTGTAATTAAATGTTTATTTGGGAAATTGGTTGCAACTTTGGAAATTAATTTATTATTTCAAATTTCATTTTAAATTGAAAGTGGGTTTTGAAAAGTGAAATTGAAATTGAAATTGAAATTAAAATTGAAATTGAAAGTGAAATTGAAATTGAAATATCTAATTTGCATGTAATGTGAATTAGGGTTGAATTAGGTATTTTTGATTTATAAGAATATATGTTTTAATTTTAGGGCAAGAGAGTTTTTAGAAAAATATATTTTTACAGCAGGAAAGAAATTTTGGAAAATTTGTACAAGGGTTTGAAAAAATTTTGATTGTAGAATTGATTGAAGGAAAGATTGTTTGCATTTGTTGGATTTTGGATTGGATTCATTGGAGGATTGAAGAAAATTCAGGAAATCTTTGAAGGAGGCTTGCATCAAAAATTCATCTCTTCCTGTAGCTTCTTATACCAGGTTTTCCTCTTTGTGTTTTATTGTTCTTGATTGTTTTCTTTAAAATAGTACTGATTAAAGATTTGTTTGTTAAATCTGTTTTAGAAAACAAACTTGATATTAGAAGAAAATAATTAAATAAATTTATAGCCTTTGCTTGTGAAAATTCTTGAGTGAAAATTGTGAAAACCTTAGTTGAATTTAAATTATTTGGAGAAATTGATTTTATTGTTATTGAAATCAAACATAGAGATTGAACAATGCTTTTAGAATGTTTTTACAAAATGAAACTTTCTGTTTATTATCAAAAAACGGATTTTAAAATCTGCAGTATAGTTATATTTTCATGGTAAAATGGTCCGATTGCGTCCCCTGTAACCTCACTTTCACAAACTGGGTTTTCAAGAAATTTAAAAAGTTTTTGCATTTTGCAATTTTCTAACCCCTGTCCAAAAATCTCAAATACCCAGATTGCAGTTTTTGAGTTATGCTTAAAACATGAGACTACTGTTAAATTATTTTCCCATGGCTGTTCTGAAAATAAAATAATAATAAATTGATATTTATAAATATTAATATTTTATGTATTGTTATTATAATATTAAAATATTATTTAATAATATTTTATATTATAATTTATAATACTAAAGTATTATATTTATTTATATTATTTTAAATAAAATTTGTATATTAGATTAGTGGAATTAAAATTATAAACATATGGGGAAATTATTGTTTATTTTAAAATGGCATGTTAAAGTTTAATTGAAGGAGTTAAATATTTGATTTAAAGAATGCATAATTTACAATTGAATTGTGAAATTTAAATTCATATGTAAAAGGTCCAATTATTAATTTGATTTAATTGAAAAAAATATATTTATATTTTGGAATATTGATGATAAAGAATATTTTATTTTGAATTAATCAATTTGATATTTTGTAAAGGATAAAAGATATGTTAATGATTAAATATATTTAAATATATTAATTTATATTTAGTATATATATAGTGAAAGTATATATCCATTTGAGAGAATAAATAATGTTTTATCTTATTTTATTCTGTTGTTTGCAAATTGGGTATTATTAATGTTCTAAAAGAAATAATTAGTATGTGTAGAAAATGTATAGAGAAAGATATTTAAATATATTGAAGAATTATAGAAATATTTAAATTTAAATGTTTGTTTTAAGTAATGAGATTTAATTAGAAACAATATGAATGCGTGGCCAAATAGACAAGCCAAAAGATATTTTTATACATTGATGGAATTGCATGCTTTTAAATGAATAGTTGATGAGACATAGACTCCGGATAGAAAATTGGAAAAGATTGTTTGCAATAGTGTTAGGTTGCATTAGAAGTAAATTTAGGAACTAAATATATTGAAAAAGGCAAATAGTTATTATGTTTTATTTAGTTCCATAGAGTAATCTAGTCATTGTGAATGGAATTGGAATATTATATGGTGTCTATATAATATGGAGCATATATATATATATATTCAGTGTAAAATTCATTATCATATTTTATTTTAATGAGATGCATGCAATGTATTATTGAATAGAGATTTAAAAATGGATTGATTAGTGTATATGGAAAATGGATAGAGAAACAATATGTTATTATATTAAAGTGATTGAATGTTTTAAATAGAAAATTGAATGAGATGTAAGATTTGGTTAGAAAATGGAAAGAGTTTACTTGCATGGATTTGTGTTGATTTAAAAGTAAATTAAGAAGTTGTTTTATTGATGAGGCAATCAATTATGTTATTTATTAATTTCTTTTTAGATTAATTGAATCATTATGATAGGATTATGAAAGAGATATAGATTTAGTATATCCAAAAGTAGTATCTTCCTCATGCTTATCTTAAAGGATTTAATTCTTTGTATTCAGTAAAGGGAAGTAAGTTTGATTGTTTTAGAGTTCTAATAATGAAAAGGGAAATAAGGGTTATGATTATTTTAGATGATCTACTTATCATGTCTTTGACTTTGTCAACACTACCTATTAAATGAATATGGATTTTGGAAATCCAAATATTAGATTCGATTGATGACTTGAATGCTTTTGTTGCTATGTCGTCAAGTTGCATTGTTGGTTTTGGGATTTAGTGTTAGTCCTAAATTATAAGTCTTCCAGAAGAACTTAGAGGATAAGGGTTGTTGAATCTTTATGCCATCCAGTTGTTTTCCCTTGGGTAGTGCATGACGTCTTTTCAGTTTTACCCGATTTTCATGAACGGGGATGTTTGCACCTCCTTGGTTTAGGAGCGGATTATGGGATCCGTGTCTCCTTGTTTGGAGTGAGATTTTTTGTACCTCCTGTGAAAGGAGTGGACTATGTGTTGTTGCCTCCAAGATGTTTGGAGTGATATATTTTATACCTCCTAAGAAAGGAGTGGACTATGTGTTTGTTGCCTCCAAGATGTATGGAGTGAGTTCTATTATTTGTATCCTCTTTGTGTTGGAGTGGATTATGATGCCTAGTTGGTATGCACTTGTGGTTCCCTTGGTGGATTGTTTGGATGTGTGTTGTCGAATAGAAGAGTGGCTTCTGTTAGGCGCCAGAGCCCAAAGAGGTAAACTAGATAACCTTCAGGAGTGATTTAAACAAGTGATAATTAAAATAATGTACTTAGAAGATTAGGACTAACTTCACATTAATCAAGATAATTTAATCCTCACTCATAGACGCAAGGGCTTGTTTAGACTTGGGATGAGTGAGAAGGCCTGGAATGGCAAGATCAACTATCTTGTCTTGCGAGAGGTAGTTGATTCCGCATGAGTGAGTATGAGTGCCGGGATTCGGTTGAGGCCACCAGGATTACTTGTGCCGGAGCCTATGAAGAATGCCCAGAGGAGATCTCATGACAAACCTTGCGATGACACTCTATCTATGACAACTGTTGTTAATTATTTTATGTGTATGGTTATTGGAACATACTTGATCTACTTTATGTCTGGAAGCAATGTGACCTATGTCAGTGATGTTGGAGTTGTACTTGTATTGTATTTGATTTGTACTTGTATTGTACTTGAGTTGTACTTGATTCGTACTTGTATGGTGAATGAGTTGTGCTTGTTAATTCATTTGGTTGGTTATAACTGCATGAGTCAGTATGAGTCTGCCTTTGGTTAGAGGTAGTAGATCTTTGTCCATGTTATTTTGTTACTATCTCCTAGCATGGGGGGTGGGCCTTCGGGTACCACATTGGTTGGGTGGAACATGCACCAAAACCGTTGGGTCCCCATCGATCTTCAGTACTTGGTGGTGAGACATCCAGATGGATAGCTCGCGGTTCTTGTTGTATTATCTTGCATTGTAATATTTTAACTTGTATAAGTTACTTTATCCCTCTTATGTTTATGAGGTGGAAGTTTGTAATTGTAACCTTGAGTACTATTGCCTCATTCTGGGAATGAGTGATGTATCTATTGGATCAAGATAATGTTTATGAGATTGTATCTTGGTTGATTATCTTATTATGTTATGTGGTATTCTTATGATGTATGTTGGTTACTTCATAAAGTTCATAAGGTTATGGTTATATGTAATATGTATGTGTGGGTTTAAGTAATCCTAACCTTGTAGCATTAGAGGTTGTTGTTAATTAGTAAGTGAATGTGTATGTTAAATGCACTTTATAAAAAAAAATTGGTTCGCTTATGATGTTAATTGCAACTTCCTTTAAAGTTACTTGGCGGGGCATTACAGGAAACAAACAGAAGCATAGAAAAGCATATTTAAACCCTAAAAATTGCAACTTCAGAATTGACAGGGACTAAAATGCTAGCAAGGGTGTCTTGGTCCCACTAATGAAATTTTGAGGTTCCAAAAACTAGAATAGAAAGCATGCAAATCAGATAGGATTTTGAGGCAAAAACCCATAGAGGGACTAAGATGTTAGTAAGGGCGTTTTAGTCCAAGTAGAGGTTTTTTTCAGAAAAAAAACAACAAAATCTAGATTGTTTATAGTGTTTACAAGTTGCCCACCTAGGGACTTGATGTTTAGAAATAGAAAAGTGTGCAAATGAATGTAAGAAAAAGTGACTAATGACAAACAATTGAATGTAATTTTTTCAATTTTTTAATGCAATAATAATGTTCCTAAATGCAATTAGGATAATTGACAATGCGCTTTTTCAGATTTTCAATGAGATAAAATGATGTAAGAAAGAAAAAATCCAACCTATATGCACTTTCGCTAATGAAAATGTGAGAAACCCTAGATGCACTTTCACTAATGCAAGATGCAATGCAAGTTTGAATGCAACCTAGATCTAGGACCTTAGTGAACTCCAAATTAGAAAATGAATTTCCAAAATGTTGAGTTCACCAAAATGAACTGTGGGGAAAATGTGGGGAAACGAGACTCACAATACAAGAAAGGAATCCCTAATCCTTAATTTTCCCTTTTATTGTTGGATGATGGTTCATTTAAGGAAACCTAGGATCCCAAATTAGATTTACTATCAACACAAAGATGATTCAATTCTCAACAAGGGAGACCTAGGAAGTTTCCTTAGGCTTCGAAGGGTTCACCACCAAGCAAAAGCTTAGAAAAGACAACTTGATATTTGACTCACAAAATCTAGTAATGCAAGCCAAATAATGAGTGCAAATGAAAAAAATAAGTAATAGAAAGTTATGATGTATGTACCTAGGAAGTCTAGAAATGTGATAAGGATTCTGGAAATATGCTAGGGCAGACTAAGGCACCCTTACTATCTTCTTAGTCCTTCTATTATTTTTTAGGGAAAACAAAAAATCTTCAGATGTCGGAACATAATCTGAAAGAATCTCTATAAAATACCTTTAGGAGGACTAAGATGCCCTTAGTGTCTTCTTAGTCCTGATCTAAATTTTTCAAATTTTGAAATGTAATCCCGAGGTCCAAGGTCTACACTTCCTTCTTCTCATATCTCAAGTCCTGAAACATCCAGATTTGGCTTGCAAGTGACTTTTCGTGAAGATGACAACTTTGCAATGCAACCTCGCAAATTTAAAAATTTGCACTTCAAATGATCCTCAAGTCTTCAACCTAATCTATAAACACAAACATACAAGAGAGGAAAAACTTGTTGATTTGTTAGAAAATTGGGGTTTGCCTTGGTCAAACCCCTTGTTGGTAATTAAACCTTGGAATGAAATGGAATAATGAAGGGAAATCATGAATGAACAAAGTGCTATGTTGCAACTCACCAAACCCTTGTTATGAAATTTAAAAACTTGTGTGAAGTGGCTAGCTTGAATGTAGATATTGAATTGAATTGCATGCTTGATAGATCTTGAGTTGAATTGGTTGCTTGAATCAAAACCATACATCACAAATGTTAGCTCAAAAACACACATGATGCAAGAATATCTTTAACATGATGCTTGAATAATGATGGCTCCAAATGATTGATGAATTTCTCTTGAATTCTCTTGTATTCTCTCTTGATCATAAATTTTCTATAATGCATGAATACTCAAGTTGCTAGGTTGCGTGATTGCTTGTTAGGAGAAAAATGAGTGAAAGAACCTTGTATTTATACTTATCCATGCTTAATATCCTAAAATTACACCACAACAAGCCGACATATGAAATCATTAATTATAGGAGGCTAAAAACTACCAAGATTTGAAATTAAATCGAAACAATAACTTAAGGGGGACTAAGACGCCCTAGGTGGCGTCTTAGTCCTGAGGCTTGAAATTTGGGGCACAAACTCCAAAAGGGGTGCCTTTTGAGATGCTTTTGAAAAGAGGGTCCCAAGACCTTCGGAGGAAAAAAATGCCCTAGGTGGCGTCTTAGTCCCAATCCAAAAAAAAGGACACATAGCCAAAATCATTAAATTATCATTTATCCTTTGATGTTTGTCACGATTATCCATAAAAATATATAATTTACTAGGCTTGTGGATGCAAAATAGGACCAATTGAGGCATAAATAAGGATAAAAATGCAAGGCGGGCCCAAAAAAGTGTGAAAATGCAAGGTTATGCATTTTGCTACAGTACAAATTTATATTCTTGGTCCCGACATCTTCTATTCCTTTGCAGTTTGATTCCATAATTTTACAAAGAATATTTTATCAACAAAATTTGAGGTGAAAAACCACAAAAGGTTAACCTGTGGAAAAATCTGGTTGATTTTGTAGGTCCACATATCTTTCATGGTAGATCCAATTTGAGCCATGGAATTGCAAAAGGTTGCCACATGACACTTCCTATTTCATTTTGTGAGTTCATGGATCCTTTGTGATGAGCTTGTTTCCAAGTTGTGAAAGAGTGGATGAGTGACACATGTCCTTTGTTGATATCAGTGACCTCGGTGATGAATTTTCTTCATGGAACCAATCCGATGACGTGTATCTTTGACTATGATGTGGCAAGTTTTGATTAGGTGAGACCTTTTAAGGAAGTTCAGACCTGATCAATACATTTAAGGCATCGATTTCTTACAAATCTACAACACAAATTCAAATATTTCAACAAATAACATATTTTGCGAGAAGGTCTACATTCATGACCAAATGATCATCTAGCTACCTGATCAATTTTTTAACTTACAGAGCATGTGGATTTTCATGCCTCATTCAATGAAAAAGTGGCACCCATACTCCTCACATATTGCAGAGGCATTTTTCTTAGTCATAGACCATTCATGGCCAGATTTCTTAGTGGATAAAATAAAGAGGGACATTAAGATTGTTGTTGGGTATTTTATCAAAAATGATCCACTAGTGATCCCAAAAAAAATCTTGTAATATAATCATGTGTGCACCATTTGATTAAAATTTTGGGCTTATGTACATTAATAAGTTGTTTATTTTTGGGATTCACAAAGCATTGGGCTAATTGGGCTCTAGATATTTTTATTTTTTTGACTTGATGATAAGACAAACTGTCAATGTATTGTAGCATCTTGGATTCTCTCCACTCCTAAAATGAATTATGTTTCCTTTTGAAGGCTTTCACATGAGCAATTATTCCCTCTAATTTGGGCATCATTGAAGACAATCTAAGGTGCCAACGATATATTTGCCTCCAAATATCTAGGGTATTTTAGGTAGATTGGTGGAAATCCATTTCCACACCTTAATTCTATCTCTATAATCTCTAGGTGCATAGATGAAGCATAAACAAAATTTATTCTCTTTATTATCAATAACAACCCACAAGCATCTACATTGCAAGGAAAGCAACTAGAAATATTAATCAACTAGCTATATTTTTGACTTAAAAGAATGACATTCCCACCTTTTCCTTTCTCATGATTTGTGTGAACAAGCTTTATTCCATATGAATTTTAGGTTAACTTAAAATTGAAACCTAATATCTTTTACCTCATGTAACATTAGAGATCTAGGTTTTTTCTCATTGTAGAGGGCCTCAAGACATATTTCCTATTAGAGGATTCAAGGCCTCTCACAATATAGCTTAAGCAGTTTATTACCATTTATTTTTTGTGATTTAAATTTTTGTACCCTTTTTAAAGCTTTATAAAGCATGTGGGCACATTATCACCCTTTCCTTTTTTAAGGGGCTTCTCTCCACTAATTCTCTTGATAGAATTCTTCCTTTTTATCTTCATCTTCTTTACTTGGTAGTTTAGCCTTAGGGATTTGAGTGTCTTCTTCCTCTTGAAAGAGGGTTTAAAACAAATCACATTTTTATTTTCTTTTAACTGAATCTAATTTAAAGGTAAACCTTTTGGGTCAAGGGATTCCCTAGTTTCAAGAGAGTCTGGGAGTTTTATTTCCATTTTTTTTTTAATCTATTCTTTCAACTTGTCCAAGACCAATTCTTGGGCATTCTTTTTCCTATTAATTAGTTTTAGGTCTTTAGAGGGGAAACTGCTTTTTTCAATTATGTCTCTTGTTTCAAAGATCAGATTATTGTTTGAGTCAAAGATTGATTCAAATTCCATCTCAATCTTGTCAAAGCTCTCAATTGGAGCCATTTCATTAGAGTTTCTTTCTTATTGGAGGGGGCATGAGTCCCTTTACCTGGGTTAGCTTTTTTCCCATTTTTTAGGTTTCCATTTTTATTTTGACCCTCATTTTCTTTGTCAATTCCTTTTTCACTTACTTTTCGGGCATTTTTATTATATATTTGATTTTTTTCTTCATCCATGAATGCTGCCCTAGGATGGGCATTGTTTTAAACTTGGAAATTTTTGGATAGTCCTTTTTTGGTGGCCATCAAATTTATAGAGAAAGCATGAATTTATCCCACCAAGAGCTTCAAGTTCACACAATTTTTTTCCTTCAATGGAGAATTCAAGAATGTCTAGAATCTGCATTCCACTATTGAAGGTAATTAAAACCCTAGCATTCAAATGAGTGAGAGAAGCCCTCAATTCTTTGATTTGCAAGACCTTACCCATTGGTTTTAATAGATGTGTTAAAAAAACCACACCTAGGAGGACATTTTTAACATTCAATCATCTTGACACCAAGAAAAACATGATTTCTTCCTAAGAGGCTTCAAGTGACCAAGGGATGGCTTTAAACAAGGATTTGTTGATGTACTAGAAATCTTTCTCAAATACTCTTTTTTGCATGTTGTATTTTAAGAAAATCACAAACAAACCTTTTTGAATTATTCTACAAAAGGAGAAATAAATCTTGAGTTTTTTACCCCACACATTTACTAACCAATTATCAAAAAATCTTCTTGCAGGCATATTATTACAATCCATACAAGCCAAAAAATAATAGTATTCTTTAATCTACATTCTTCTTTCTTTACCGCTTTTAACATTTCCTCGTTGGGATCAACCCTAAGGACCCAATGTAAGAGGGGGTCCTTAGCTCTTTCTTTACAATTTGAGAAACAATTTTAGTCTTTGAGGCTACATCTCCACTATTTCCTCTAACTCCTAGGCTGAACCCTAAATTTTCGAATGGCTTCAGAGGTTCTTTTGCTTGCAAGATTTCCTTAAACAATTCTGTACCTCCCTCCCCTTTTGAAGTAACACTCTCATCAATAAACCCTTGCACACGTGCTTTCACAACATTTGTGCAAGACCACTATGAAACCTTAGGAAGCCCTACAGATCGAACGAGGAAGCACCAAAACCAGTCTTGACAAGGACAAACCCTAAATATGACACACACCCCAAATGCATGCACAAATCACATAGAAAGATTTTACCAATCTACTAGAATGTAGAAACTAAGACTTGCACCATAAGCCATCGTTGAATTCTTCACAAAGATTTTTGCCGACAGAGACTTGAGATAACTACGCATGTTAAGTGTCAAATCCCCTCCCAACACAATGCTAGAGCATTTGTTCCCCCTCTCAAATATTTAAAAAATATATATATTTGCTTAATAAACCTAAATTACCTATAAAGAATTATATTTTCCTTCACATGACTTCTATATTAAATTTTATAATTTTATAATAAAATTTTAATGTAATGTAAAATAATAAGATTTAGAAATTTTCAACTATTTGACTTCAATCCTCCCGTAATAGCAATGGCGACTTTACATGGCTTCACTTGAGTTTTTAACAATTTTCTTTTAATGATTAGTTTTAATAATTATTTAATTGATATATATAATCCATAAAAAACCACCCAAAAGCCGCGAGAATGAAGGAAACAAGTGATGGCTTTAATTGCAAGTGTCCAAATTAGGCTTCCTTGAAATAACATGCGCGAGAGACCCACTTCCCATTATAATAACACTTAATTGATTTTGCCGTATTTTTTATTTAGGTTTTATTAGTGTTTTGAAAGTCATCATGTTTGTAATGCATATTCTTGCTAAATCTATGATTAATAGATATAGTGCAAGTGATTTATTAGTAGTTATTTTATTGAAAATATTGAATTTGATTTACAAATTAAAAAATAAAAATAAAACATTATTTGATGATGAAAGGCATGATGTTTTTTTTAATTTTTAATTTTTAGATTGATTACTTTAAATTTAATATTCAATATGATTTTTGTTTATGTTATAAATAATTTTTTTGAAGAGTCCATGTAAATGTGTCATGATGGTTGTTCCATCTACCCTTCATCGGACATTGAAATTTTCATCTAATAGTAAAAGATATGCTATACATTATGTCAATGAAGACCCTTTTATTCATTGAATTTCAAAGTACTTATTATTCCTCATAATCCATTGACAAATTAATTGAATGTTATGGCTAAATAATGCCCATCTTCATTGACTCTTAAATATTGACCATAAAGATTATTGGAGCAGACTTGACTTTACATCTATGCAGTATATAATTGATATAAATGATCTTGACATTCCACCCAAAGTGTACATGGATCCCTACACTTATAGTCAACCACTAAAACCAAACTTTCAATTTGGTGATGAACAATATCTTAATGATGGTTGTGTTTGTGGCATTGAATTTAAAACTTATAGCGAAGTTGACTTTATTGACTAGCAAAGACATGTGGAAAAGGTTTTCATAAATTGAAAAAATATGCTTACAATTGAAAAGGATTGAGAGTTAACAATCAAGGTATCTACAAACCACTTGAAACTTATTTTAAGAAAACCACTAAAATTTTAGGATAAATCCTTCTTGGTGAAAATAAATCATTCAAAAAATAACAAACCAATATGTTTTTTCATTTTTATCTAGCTCTAATTTAGGAGGGTCTTCTTCATTTATTTGGATTTAATTGATTCATCTATAGTAGTAATTGCTATTTAGGTATATTTAATCTATAGTGAAGAAACTTTACAAGAAGAAATATGAGTTCATGATGATTTACCTATTTTTTACCACATTCAAGCGTTTACATTTTTGTCCATGAGATTTATTTCTCTAGGGAGGATTTACCTTCTCATCATGACCAAAATATGACTCTAGAACTATGAGATTGTTTGCATGCATGACCCTTTATTGGGGATAAAAGAACATCAATGCTTGTTGATGCTATTGATATTAAAATAGAAGTGATTTTAAATATCATCACATCATGAAAATTAATAGATACCCATCCCAAAATGAATACATGGATTATACACAACTTCTACATGATTATGGTTCTTGAGTTATTCACTCATATGTACAAGGATATGCCAAATATTTCTAGTCATATTAAACATACAATTTCTCTAGATATTTTTAAAAATGATTCATCAATTAAATAATATCAAATTGCATTCATTTATTTATTTAATGGTTAAAGAAGAGATCCAAATTTTAATCATTTTAAAACTTATTTAGGACTTTTCCCTTGGGTCTTGGTTATTGTTCCTATTTCTATGTTGGATTATACATTTGTAAATTAATTTTTAAGATTTGAAAAAGAATCATCCAAAGATTATTTTCCATTACCAAATACTAATACAATAAAGACACTCTATGGTTAAATATGAATTGATCTCTTTCATGGATGAATTCAGACTATGGAAGCTTATAAGTTAAAATACAAGCTAGGTATGAGATTTTTTTGCATAGTTTACCTATTGGAAGTGGATTCACTCTGAGAGGGGGCGGTGAATCAGAGTGATATAATTTTTAGAGTTTTTGACCTCGAACCAATGTGGGAGATTTGATTATGCAAGTGAACATTTGAACTTTGCAGAAAGATATGCAAGAGAATAACATTAACAACTCATATTAAAAGCATCATGTAACATTGTTCCATTAATGTGTGAACAATCTTGTTTATGCTTTTTTAAAATAGAACTTCAACTTTGCACAATGTAGATTTAATTTTCTTTATGGAAGACTTTTTAAAAAATAGATTTGAACAATTCAACTCTACATGACAAACTTGAACATTTTGAAATATTAACCCTTTTGAACAAACTAAAAATTATCAAAGCATTGACTAAATGAGCACATTAACTTGAAACAAAATGAAATACGAATAACATCACATAACACAAAGATTTCCTGAGTGGAAAGACCCTCATGGGGTATAAAAATCCACTCATTAAAATTTCCTTTTCATTAATCAAAGAGCACAAAATCTGTAACAATGGTGGAGTAACAACTCAACACTTTTTCTGAAGCATCAACTTCATAGGAGCACCAACCCCTCAATTTACAAAATCACTGTCTAAGTTTTTATTCAATACTAATCTTACAACTGCATCAAATATGCAGTCCTAAAAACACTAGTGAATACATAAAACATATATGATTTTCAATGTTGCCAATTACAGTATGTATTGTATATAATAGTACCACAAAATATCTCAAAACTGAATGAATGTTCTCTATTGTAAGAACCAAAGATACTACAAAAACCTCTTTTTGTCTTTTAAAATATTTGCACATATAACTCAATAAAACCTTCAACAAAATGCTCTGTCTCTTTTTCTCACATTTGAATTTGAATAATGACTTGAAGCCAAAAATATATAGAGCTAGAAAAATGAAACCCTTGTACTAAACAATGAACACCTGAGTCAAAAGATCAAACCCTCGGGGTTAGGGTTTATAACCAGAAACTACCAAAATACAGTTGTCGAAGAGAACAACTTTCTTTTTCCTTTTTGAAAAATAAATGACAATTGTAATTTCTCCTAAATCATTACCATTATTTCCATTTTTTAAAAAATGAACCTCACTGAAGAGTAAAACTTGTTCACTTTTACTGCCTGCAATTTCATCCTTTTACCTTCAAAAGAAAAACACATAGAAAATTTGCAGATATTACCTTTCAAGGCGGTTTGAAGCAACTGGTAGAATCCCATTAGATATTTTTTTGATTTACCTCTGCTTCCAGCTCAAGCGAAGTCCACAAACTAATTCTCCACAACACATAGTTCATCATACCTCAAGCTTGTGCCAAGATTCTACTAAGAACTCACACAAAAATGGTAACTGAGTTTGCAACGACGACTAGGGTTCAACTTTGCAAATAATTTTTTTTCCCTATTTTATTTTACCATTGAGTACTTTGACAAAATTTATAAAAATTTAGAATCCACAAGCCGTATTCTAATCATTTTGAAATCCACAACCACCGACAACATGATTTTACAATCAATTGTCATATTTTTGCCCACTCACAATCCACGTGAGTAATGAAAACACAATGATTTGAGTTGTCATTCCAAGTCACATAATGTCGTTTCCAAAGCCAAAATAGCATGTGTTAAATTGAAACCCGATACGTATCAATGCTAAGCACTGTCAAAAGTTATGTAATAACTATGTCGATGATAATGACTTTAGTGAAAATGCTAAAGATGTCGATCACTTTATAAGAGATGCATACTCCTTAATTATTCTTCCTTAATGCTTAATGTTAAGCATTTTAAATAATATGTGTATAAGGCTCAAACACAAAGTAAATTGTGTATAAAAAACAAAAATTGAAGTCATGTAAAATGTGAACCAAGTGTATGTCGAAATACACTTTGTATAAAATAATATGGTAAGCCTTATAAAAATGACAAGAAACACTATTGCTTATTCCCCTTTGTAAACAAATGCAACATATGTATGTGACTGAATAGAATCAAGCAATAACTGAAAGTCATCATGCCAAAATGAGTAAAACCAGAGATCACTGTCAAATCAATGTAATGATCAAACATATAAAATGATATCACCTAATATACAAATGTGATCAATGCCTGCAAATGAGTAAAACCCATGTCCAAGTGTTGCACACAAGTCTGAATGATCAGTATAATTATATAAACTGAATCAATTGCACTGTCCAAAATAATTGAATTCAATAAAACTAAATATGTAGCAACTATGTGCAAACTGAATAATGAATACCAATAACCATGATGCTAATGACAATGGAGAAAATCAAAACTATGAGAACACAATGTCAAATCTATGAGAATCAAATGATGCCAACTGGAATTCCATTAACAATCAATGTAACCAATTAGTTTTGACATGTTTTGACATTATGCCACAAAGATAAAGTCAACAAACTCCCCCTTTGTACTTGATGGAAAAAACCAAAACAACTAAGCCATCATATCAATCCATCTGAACCAAAACTAAGTGAGCCATATGAACCAAAACTAATTGAGCCATATGAACCAAAACTGAGCCAATATGAACCAAAACTTCATATTATCGGAACCAAAACTTCATATTTCTCCCCCTTTTGTCGCAAGGACAAAGGAGAACCTATGAAATGCCAAGAAATGAAACTAAAATAGATGCAGATGCAGCAATGGAGAAACAAATAAAAATCAAATGAAGCAACAACAAGCTGCTCAGAGAGCTAAAAAGCTCTCCCCAAATCCATGATAGAGCATTAAGAAAGAAAATATTGAGAGACAACTCCCAACCGAGAAAAAATTCTTTCAAAGGCTTGTTTAGCCAAAGGATCTGTAAAAATATCTGTAACATGTGCTTGAGTAGGGACATATTGCACATAAACTTCATTAGCCAACACCTTTTCATGAAGAAAGTGAAATTTAATAGAAATGTGCTTGGTTCTTGAATGCATAACTGGTTTCTTAGATAAATTTATAGCACTTTTATTGTCACAAAAGATAGAGACAGGTTTTTCAACAACAATACCCATATCAAAAAGAATTTGTGCCATCCAAAGTAATTGCGTACAATAGGATGTAGCAGCAATGTATTCTGCTTCTACTGTAGAAAGTGAAACAAACTATTGTTTCTTGCTATGCCATGCAACCAAATGATCACTAAGAAAGAATTTAGAACCACTGGCACTTTTCCTGTCATCTAAACAACTAGCCCAATCTGCATCAATATAGGCCAACAAGGTGAAACCATCATTTCTGGGACACCAAAGACCATAGTCAAGAGTACCCTGAATGTATTTAAAAATTATTTTTATAGTCGTAAGATGTGTTTGTTTAGGAGCAGATTGAAACCTAGAAACCATACAAACTTCTTGCATTAAATCAAGTCTATACATTATCAAGTATAATAAACTACCTATCATGGACCGATATTCAGATTGATCTACATTAGGAGAATCATAAACTTTGGAAAGTTTACAACCAGTTACCATTGGAGGGCTTACTACATGACAATCATCCATCTGAATTTTTTTAAGCATTTCCTTTGCATATTTAGTTTGAGATAAGAAAATGTCATGTTCAAGTTGAGAAACTTGAATTCCAAGAAAGAATGTTAGTTCACCTAACATGGAAATCTCAAAATCTGATTCCATAATCTTAGAAAACTTTTTGGATAATGCATCATTATTACACTCAAAGATAATGTCATAAACATAAACTTCAACAACCAAAATATCATTACCTTCCATTTTGACATAGAGGTTTCTATCCACACCACCTCTTGTAAAGACATTAGCTATTAAATGTGAGTCCATTCTTGAATACCAAGCTCTAGGAGCTTGTTTAAGACCATACAATGCCTTTTTCAGCTTGTAAACATAAGTAGGCTTGTCTTGTGCAAAAAACCCTTTAGGCTGTTCCATATACACTTCCTCACCAAGATATCCATTCAAAAAATAATTTTTGACATCCATTTGATAAACCTTAAAGTTCTTAAAACATGAGTATGCCAAAAATATTCTAATGGATTCAATTCTAGCAACAGGTGCATAAGTTTCACCAAAATCAATACCTTCTTGTTGTGCATAGCCTTTGCACAAAAATCATGCCTTATTCCTTACAAATTTTCCACATTCATCAAGTTTATTTCCGAAAACCCATTTTCCACCAGTGACATTCTTGTCATCAGGTCTTGGGACTAACTCCCAAGTCTTATTCTTTTCAATCTGGCTGATTTCTTCTTGCATTGCTTTCAACCAACAGTCATCATCTAATGCTTCACTACATGTCTTTGGTTCAAACTCAGTTACTAAATAGAATTGTTCATAAATTTGAGCTTGTTCCTCAATTTTTTCTCTCCTTCTTGTCAAGATACCTGTAATTTTATCCCCAATTATTAGATCTTGAGGATGATTCTTTTTTTTTTATTAGACTGCAGGAATCGGGTAGCATGACCCCCTATAAACTGCAGTGCGCCTGGTAAAAATTTTAACGTGACCAGCGGTGCTAGCGCGACATGCCCTCTGATACCACGGGGGTGGGGGAGACTAGACCTCGTGACCAACCTCCTGCAATAGGAAAGATTTATCCAACCGAGCTAGGGCCCCAACCCATCTTGAGGATGATTCTTGATAACAATCCTAGAGGGTGTTTCCAGAGGTGTTACTATTTTAGAGCTTGAAGCATCCTCCTATTGTATATTATCTTCTTCAACAGATTTTGGGAGAAATGTCAAGACCTACCATAGGTTCCTCTTCAACATCCTGCACATGATCATTATTTAGAAGCAACTTTTCATCAAACTTGACATTAATAGATTCAACAATCCTATTCAACCTATTATTGAAGCATTTATAAGCTTTGTTATGTGTAGAATATCCTAAAAAGATACCTTCATCAAATTTTGATTGAAAGCTTCCTAAGTTTTCATCATCTCTTTTGATAAAGCATTTACAACCAAATATTTTGAAGTACTTTATGAAGGAAGATACCATACCATAGCTCATATGGAGTGAAATTGGATTTCACTCTTATTTGCACTTTATTCAAACTATTGACAGCTGTATGAACAACTTCTTTCTAGTACATATTAGGCAACTTGGCTTCATCAAGAAATGTTCTAGCCATTTCTTTCACTGTTCTATTTTTCCTTTCCACAACCCCATTCTATTGAGGTGTTCTTGCAGTAGCATATTGCCTTTTTATACCATGTTGTTCACAATAATCAATGATTTTTTGAGAGGTAAACTCACCTCCCTTATCTAACCTCAAGCATTTAAGCTTCATATCTGATTCTTTCTCAACCATTTTGTGAACGATTTTAAATCTGTCAAAATCCTCTGATTTATGTTTGAGAAAGGCTACCCAAATCATCATTGTGTAGTCATCTACAAATAACATGAATTACTTCTCACCATTTATTGGCCTTGTCCTAGTAGGACCACACAAATCAATGTGTACAAGCTGCAAAGGCTTAGTTGAAGCATGTTCCTTGGATTTGAAACTAACCTTTGTTTGCTTACCTCTTAGACATTCTTTACAAACTGCATTTTCTCGTTTGCTTAGAACAGGAAAACCTCTCACATTTCGGTTTTTGTTGATCCTAACTAGATTGTCAAAATTAACATGTCCTAATCATTTATGCCATAACCAATTCTCTTCAACTTGACCCATAAGGCATATGCCTTCATTTCTTTCATGATTGGAAGAGTCAAGAAGATTGTAAACATTACATTGTGTCCTTAATCCGGTTGCAACTATTTTACCATATTTGTTCTTTATAGAACATCCTTGTGAATTGAATATAACATTGTAACCATTGTCAAAAATTTGATTAACACTTAAAATATTGTGTTTAAGGCCTTCTACATAATACACATCATAAATGGGTGTTCCATCATTTAGAAGCAGAGAGCCTTTACCTTTAATTTGAATTCCAGTATTGTCACCAAACTTTACAAAACCTCCTGCATAATCTTCAAGTTTAAAAAACTTATCCTTATCTCCTATAATGTGATTGGAACAACCACTATCCAAAACCCACAATGCCTTCTTTTTGGAAAGAAAGGAAGTTTGCACAAGCATGGATTGTTCAATGTTTTGAACAAACTTGGGTCTCCAAACCTTTTCAATGATTTGTTTACCTTGTTTGCATTGTTTGGATGTGTGACCAATAGTATTGCATGTGAAGCATCTAATTGAATTAGGAAATCCAAAGAACTATTTATGACCAAACCTTGGTGTTTTAGGCATCATTAGCCTGCAATTTCTCACTTTGTGTCCGAATTTATTACAAAAGAAGTAATAACCATGAAAAAATGCATTAAACCTGAAATTGGTTCATTTATGCTCAAATGACTGCTTCTTATCGGCTACCTTAAAGTTCTGATTTAAAGTTTTTGAACAATTACCAGTGTTGAATCCAATACCAGTCATCTATTTATGTTGCTTTTGTTTCCCAAGTATATCATTTAAGTGAATAGTGCTTTCATAGCCTTCAACTTGCTTTTTAAGAGTGACAACTTGTTGTTCAAGGTTTTGAATCTCTTTATCTTTATCAACAAGAACTGATTTGAGATTATCCACAACTCTTTTAGAGTCATCAAGTTCAACTTGTAAGCATGTGATCATATTGTTTAGACTATGCTCTTGAGAAGCAATTTTTTTCTTTAATCTTTTAATTTCTTGAAGTGCACAAAGCAATTCAATTTCATAATTTTCTAAATCAGACTATTTTTTTGGTTCTTTATTTGAATTCTTTTGTGTATCTACTTCAACCATGAATAAATTTATATCTTCATCACCTAGTGAGTCATCTGACTCAACATTTGAGTCTTCTTTGGTAAAGAGACTCTTTTTATTTTTGAAGTTAAACTTCTTTTTAGGATTAAAATCCTTTTTCCTATACTATTTTTCTGGTTTTTCATCCTCATTAGACTGATCACTGTAAGGAAATTTAGCAGCAAAGTGTCCAAACTTTCCACAAGTAAAATATTTAAAGGGCAACTTACTCTTATATTTCTTTTTGAGTTTTTTGACAAGAAGAGCTTCTTTTGAATTTGATAAATCAGAATCACTATCATCTAATAAATCTTTTTTTTCTGCCTTGAAGGAAATTTATTTTGATGTAGAACCAGTATTACCCATTCTCATTTCATATGCAGTTAGAATACCTTGTAATTTATCTAAGGAAAGATGATCAAAATGCTTCTTCTCTTCAAGAGTAGAAACCTTAGATTCAAATTTAGGTTACAAAGTTTTGATTACTTTCCTAACCACATCAAACTCTTCAACTATTTCAGCTAAACCTCTTCTTGCATTTATAAATTCATCTATTCTTAGAAAGTAATCTGCAATCTTTTCATCATCTTTCAATTTTTATTCTTGAAATTGGTTTTTAAGAGTGAGTATTTTGGACTGTTTGACCTTGTCATTCCCTTGATACACATTCTCAAGTTTTTCCCATATCGCAAAGGCTGATTTACAATGCATAACTTTAAGAAAAACTTATTTTGTCAAACCACATAGAAGAACATGTTTAGCTCTAGCATTTGTTTAATATTTTCTTTTCTCATCAAAATCAGTGGGTATTGATGCAGGTACATCATATTTGTTTTGCACAATATTCCAAACATCTAAATCAATATAAATCAGATATGTTTCCATTCTGATTTTCCAGAAAACATAATCAGTGCCATAAAATAGAGGAGCTCTTGTAATAGATGAAACTTCCTTCACATGTGACATATTGACTTCCAAGACCAGAATCAATCCTAGGTATGAAACATAATGTAGGACCCTACACTCTGATACCACTTGTTGGAAGTGGATTCACTCTGAGAGGGGGGGTGAATTAGAGTGATATAATTTTTAGAAATTTTGACTTGAATGCACAATTAAATGTTTTTGACCTTGAACCAATGTGGGAGATTTGATTATGCAAGTGAACATTTAAAATTTGCAGAAAGATATGCAAGAGAATAACATTAACAACTCATATTAAAAGCATCATGTAAAATTGTTCCATTAATGTGTGAACAATATTGTTTATGCTTTTTGAAACAAGACTTCAACTTTGCACAATGTAGATTTAATTTGCTTTATCGAAGACTTTTAAAAAAATAGATTTGAACAATTCAACTCTGCATGACAGACTTGAACATTTTGAAATATGAACCTTTTTGAACAAACTAAAAAGTATCAGAGCATTGACTAAATGAGCACACTAACTTGAAATAGAATGAAAGACAAATAACATCACATAACACAAAGATTTCCCGAGTGGAAAAACCCTCATGGGGTATAAAAAACCACTCGTTAAAATTTCCTTTTCATTAATCAAAGAGCACCAACTATGTAACAATGGTGGAGTAACAACTCAACACCTTTTCTGAAGCATCAACTTCATAGGAGCACCAACCCCTCAATTTACAAAATCACTGTCTAAGTTTTTAGTCAATACTGATCTTACAACTGCATCAAATATGCAGTCCTAAAAAACACTAGTGAATACATAAAACATATATGATTTTCAATGTTGCCAATTACAGTATGTACTATATATAATAGTACCACAAAATTTCTCAAAATTGAATGAATTTTCTCTATTATAAGAACCAAAGATACTACAAAAACCTCTTTCTCTCTTTTCAAAAATTTGTAGATATAACTCAATAAAACCTTCAACAAAATGCTTTGTCTCTTTTTCTCACATTCAAATTTTAATAATGAATTGAAGCCACAAATATATAGAGCCAGAAAATTGAAACCATTGTACTAAATAATGAACACCCGAGTCAAAAGATCAAACCCTCGGGTTAGGGTTTATAACTAGAAACTACCAAAATATAGTTGCAGAAGAGAACAACTTTCTTTTTCCTTTTTGAAAAATAAATGACAATTGTAATTTCTCCTAAATCATTACCATTATTTCCATTTAAAAAAAAATTGAACCTCACTAAAGAGTAAAAACTGTTCACTTTTACCGGCTGCAATTTCATCCTTTTTATCTTTGAAAAAAATACATAGAAAATTTGCAGATATTACCTTTGAAGGCGATTTGAAGCAACTAACAGAATCCCATAAGGTCTTTGTTTGATTTACCTTCACTTCCAGCTCAAGCGAAGTCCATAAACTAATTCTCCACAACACATAGTTCATCATACCTCAAGCTCATGCCAAGATTCTGCTCAGAACTCACACAAAAAAGGTAACTGAGTTTGCAATGACGACTAGGGTTCAGCTTTGCAAAGAATTTTTTTGCCCTATTTTCTTTAACCATCGAGTACTTTGACAAAATGTATTAAAATTTGGAATCCACAAGATGCATTCTAATCATTTTGAAATCCACAACCACCGACAACATGATGTGACAATCAATTATTATATTTTTTCCCACTCACAATCCACGTGAGTAATGAAAACACAATGATCTGAGATGTCATTCCAAGTCACATAATATTGTTGCCAAAGCCAAAATAGCATGTGCTAAATTGAAACCCGATAAGTATCAATGCTAAGCACTGTCAAAAGTTATGTAATAACTATTTCGATGATAATGACTTTAGTGAAAATGCTAAAGATGATGATCACTTTATAAGAGATGCATACTCCTTAATTATTTTTCCTTAATGCTTAATGTTAAGTATTTTAAATAATATGTGTATAAGGCTCAAACACAATGTAAATTGTGTATCAAAAACAAACATTGAACTCATGTAAAATGTGAACCAAGTGTATGTCAAAATACACTTTGTATAAAATAATATGGTAAGCCTTATAAAAATGACAAGCAACACTATTGCTTATTCCCCTTTGTAAACAAATGCAACATATGTATGTGACTGAATATAATCAAGCAATAACTGAAAGTCATCATGCCAAAATGAGTAAAACCAGAGATCATTGTCAAAGCAATGTAATGATCAAACATATAAAATGATATCACCTGATATACAAATGTGATCAATGCCTGCAAATGAGTAAAACCCCTGTCCAAGTTTTGCACACAAGTTTGAATGATCCATACAATTATATAAATTGAATCAACTACACTGTCTAAAACAACTAAATGCCATAAAATTGAATATGTAGCAACCATGTGCAAACTGACCAATGAATACCAATAACCATGATTCCAGAGACAATGGAGCAAATCAAAACTATGAGAACACAATGTCAAATCTGTGAGAATCAAATGATGCCAACTGGAATGCCAATAACAATCAATGTAACCAATCAATTTTGACATGTTTTGACATCAAGGACAAATATGCCACAAAGAGAAATTCAACATTACCAACCATACTTAAATTTTTAGTTATTTACTAAAGAAAGATGTCAAATTTTAATGACAAATATATTATAAATAATATTTTACTATAAAAAAGGTTTATTTATCACATCTTTCCATCCTAATACTTGTTATGTATTAAGACAACATCTATTACTATGCATCTTTTCCACTAATTTATTACCATTAAGCAAGAAAAAATAAACCAATAATATGTTATTTCTATGTCAGAGTTGTGGTTTTTCTCTAGTGTGATGGATAAGGAAGAGAATTAGAACATATATAGTAATATTATTGAATAAACAAAATAAATATATAGATGCATTCATTCAACATACTCACATTAAGTTTCCGTAGCTTCAAATTTTCTCATTACATACATATGCAATATTTTAACTCATGTCCTTTATATATTTTAATTACATATCATACTTCATTATGGTATCCCTTATATTATGTATCTATCTTCTTATGCTCAATCTCATTTATCCTCTATATATCACATATATATTCATCTCACTCATCCATGTATTCCTTTTTTCTTATTATCACGCATCTCTTCCATATATAGCCTACTAATCTATTTGCATGATGTCTTTTCCTTATATCCTTTCATAAATCTTATAAGTAATTATCATTTTCCCATAAATTTTCATTTTCCTATATGATATGCATCCTAATTATAAATTACTTAGGCATGTTAAGGTGTGTTTAATCCTATTTAAGGGTTATAACTTAATTATTTTTAGTCTAAATTAAGATAATAAATTGAAAAATGTGACACTACATTACCTCATGTATCTCTTTATTGAGTATTTAATTCTCTTATGTAGTACCATAAGGGCCTTAGTATAGTGTGTTGTATTATACAATCTCTTGTATATTGTATGTTGTACTCTTATCCATTTTTTATCCTACAAAAACCTTGGTGGCATAAATGGTGGTTGTCTTTACTCATTTTTCCAACAAAAATTCTCCTTAGGCCTAAATCATTATCTCATCCTCAAGATAACCTTGTAAAATTATAGCCATTGGATCCATTTTGGATTTTTCTAGCTTCTCCTCCTTCTTGTCATACATATATTGATTCCTAGGACCTCATGTCCCTTACTAGGAAAAACCTTCTATGATATTGCACCTTATTTTTTCATCATTTTACCTTCTTCCATATACATGTTTTCTTTATGGTATGTTTTCTATATTTATACTACTATTTTTTATCTAAATATCTACCACAAATATATTTGCAGCATCTTCTACTTCTTCTTTTTATTCCTTACACCCTATTTTATCCTAGTTCTATTTTATGGTAGGTTCTCTTCCTCTATGGTGTTCTTTGGCACCCTCTTATATATATTTATCATGCCTAGGACCTTCATTTTCCTCCTCTCTATTTTATTCAACTCCAAAGATTATACCACATCCTCTATATCAATTATGGAGTCTCCACTCTCCACCAATATTTCCCTCTAAGTTTGGTTCTCGATTTGTATACCTTGTGAGGGGTGTTTTGACACATTCATCTCAACTTAGATAGTGCATTAAGTACCTTACCTCTCTTGAAAATATTCAAATATTAAAGAATAGAAAATGACTACCTCAAGGTCCTTGTAATTAGGCCTTGGCCGATAAGATAAATTCATTGCTCATTGTATTTTTTGTTCACACAAAGGGAATTACATTATAATTGTTCCACTATAATCTTGTATAAGGGTTATATTTGAAATATTAAAGAATTTTCACTAAATTATTAACCCAAAAACTATTTATAGGGCTTATAAATCTAAGGATAATCATATAAAAAAACAATGTCTTTTCATTAAATATGTAATAAAAGTGACTACCACAAGGTCCTTGTAGCTAGGTCTTGGCCTATAAGATAACTCCATTTCTCATTGTATTTATAGTTCACAAAAAGGGACTTACATAATTGTTCCACTAGAATATTTTAATGACGGTTAGATTTGAAATATTAAAGAACTTATACTATTATTAACCCAAAAAATGTTTATATTGAGCTTATAAATATAAAGAAACTTATATATGGAAATATTTTTGTTTATTAAATATGCAATAAAATGACCCGTGTTCCTAATTTAGGAACTAGTTATAATTTTTTTTGCAAAATATAGGATGACAAAAAGAAGGGTTAGAGAAATCCTAAATTTTGAACTTTCATTGCAATGCCAGAATGTATAAGAAAGTAGATCTCAAATTTAATAATTCCTACTTAACTAGATAACTCATATTATTATAATAATAGTTAAATATTCAAAGAAATACCATATCATAAATGAAGACTCATCAAACACCCAATACTAACACAACTTAAAAAAGATACTTCACAACATAAAATAAAAGTGCTCAAACTAACTACATGTAAGGAAAGTTTATAATCAACTAATCACTATTGTTATGAACAAAAAAAATTATCAAATAAATATACCATTCAAACATCCAAAATAGAGAGTTAAACTAATATTTTTAGAAACCATGAAGCAAATTGTAGAAAAAAGAGTTTTATATTACAAACCCCACATGTATCAACAATTTTCAACTTGTTTGAAAACAAAATTCCCAACCCTTATAAAGAGAAATAAAATTATTTTTATAAGAGAAGAAACTTCCAACAAGAAGATTTGATGTCTTAGATCTCCTTTACAATTAATGGTTTATATTATACAATCATTAACAATGGAATGCTAGTTCTAGTGAATGAAACATGTAGGAAATAGGAAAATCCTATAAAATATATGGTTTTGATAATTTGGAGCTATGTGAAGGAAAATCCTATAAAATTCATGGTAAAATGGTACTCCACCATCTATTGTAAAATATAAGAAATTCATGCCCTTGGAATGTGCAATGATTATAGGAAAGAAAAAATTCCTTTTACGTAGTTTCTAGGGTCAAATCTAGTAATTAATGGAATATTATCATTCTTTGAGGAAACTTTCTTAACCATTGCATTGATGGTACTATTTGCATATAATCATCGTCCCTTTGAAATCCTACAAAATTATAGAATAAGTCAATTATATTTAATTTAATAACAATAAAATCTAAGTTCTTGTGTGTTCCTATGATGTGTGGGGTTTCAAAAGACATCTAGAGTTCAAGATATCACAACAAAATTCCCTTTGTCCATTGAAGTTACATAACATTGAGCTACTTTGAAATATGAATTTAAAATATCTTTACAAAAAATGAGGGAGATTTATAATTAGGAATATTTGAATATAATTTTTGAAGTATGAGCTAACTCCAAAACATGTTAACATTTCTTGTTATCGTATTATACCTTCTCCACATCTTGTGATCATTTCAAATATTACATCAACTAGTGAAATTTTGATGCCTCTTTTGTTTTCTTTTCATAAATTTTTAGAAATATTAGACCTACTAATGCACTATTTCGAAAGCCTATCTATCATTACAATCATACTTGTAGAAATTTGATAGAGTAGAAAACTCTTAAAAGTTTTGAAAAGGTATGTCTAGTAGTTAGGTTGAATGCCACAATTTCACGTTGTCTTAGGATTTCAATGTTTAATTCTAGTATTTGTGGGATTCATTTAGAGGTCCAAACTTTAGGATATTATGCATTAAAATATCCTTTATTCAACTAAAATATTGCACCTTTACAAGTTTGGGATTCATAAAAAAATTCAATAAGTTTTATTATTTATATAGGGATGTATGAGATTTCTAGAGATATACATCATCGAAGGAATTCTAGTTCTCCATTAGAATCCTACATATTCATGTTCTTTCACAATAATTTACAAATTACTTTTATTATTTATGCTAAAAATGTGTTTTTGACATTAGTGGATGATTATATGTTAGTTGATATTTTGATGAAATCATAATGCAATGCAATGTGTTTTGATTTCACTGGTTATCATTTTTAATCAATGATTATGATGTTGTAGCTAATAATAAACTATGTTGTTGGATTTCTAAGTTGAATACAAGATCAAATTTTTCCCTCCATTTTGAAGAGGGAGAGTATCATCGAAGAGAAGAGTATAGAAATGGGTAAACAAAAGGGTTAACGCCAATTTAGTCGAACACACACACTCACATAATATTTTGTATCAAATCAGGGTAAGTAACCCTAGTATTATCATTGAGGTTATCTTATGTCATTTCTAGTGTGGTCAATTGTAAGAATAGGCTAGATAATTTATGCTCCTTGGCCTAGTCTTTCACAATTGAAAAGGTGATGTATATTGTTTTATTATTGTCTTTATATTTTGCATATTATCAATATTTTTTTTATTATTATTTAAATTAAATTTAATATATATACATATATATAATTATATATACATATTATAAGGTAGAAAATTGTCACCCCAAGGGTTTTAGGACCTAGGGAAACAAGCTTTATATACTCCACATTCAAGGATGCCCTAAAGATCTCAATTCAAGGATGAAGTAGGGGAAAGGGATCTTCCAATAGGGCTTCCCTAGGATATGTTTAGAGATTAATGGGGGTTTACCACCAAGCTTGGGCTTGGAAAATTGTATGGAATGAAAGATCTAATGATTGAATTCAATGATTCATAAAAATTCACTAAATGAACTATAAATGCAAATAAATCAAAAAAACAAACTGGAAAAGTTCAAAGCAGCACTTGGAAACTTGAGAGAGCTTGAATGGAGGCCTAAAATTATGAATAACCTAAAATTTAGGCCTACTGAACTCATACACCAGTATGGGCGTATCAGTCCCAGATTAGGGTTTTTGTGTAGGAATGGGTTTATGGAAAAAGGGTATTTGAAATTGCCAAAATATAGAAGAATGACCTAAATTGGGACTCATACACTAGGAATGGAGTATGAGTTCAATTAGGGTTTTCTAGAGCTTCAAAGTCTAAATATGGTCTTCAATGTTTTCTCTTTCTATTCCACTTTGTTTTCGGATCTAAAACTACTGATTTCAGACCTGTAGGTGACTTTTTGTGAAGATGACAACCTTGTGATGACTTGAAAACTTCTCTCAACCTTGCAACCTTATCTTCAAAGGATCTTAAAGTCTTCAAAGCATCTAGATATGAAATCACACAAAGAGAGAGAAAAGGTGTTTATTGTTAGGGAATATGGGTTTGCCTTGGTCAAATCCCTTGTAGGTAATTAAACCAAATGATGAGATAATGAAATGAAGGCATGAAACATGAATCATAGAAAATAATACCTTGAATGATGTCTTTTAAATGATGTATTGTAAATCTAGAATATAACATGAAATGTCCATGGAGGATGTAGATCTAGGTCTTGAACTTTGGTATGAAATAATTCTTGTAAATGAATCCTCAATGCTACATCACAACACTAGATCAATAACATGTTTGATGCTTGATAACCTCGACATGATGGTGGATCTTGGATTTCTGCAATAATTGATTGAAAATTCTACCCTTGAATACCTTAGAAATGATCTTGAATGATCTCTTGATGATATTGTGAAGTCTTGAAAGCCTAACTCTTGAGTGCTTGAATTGATAGCATGAATTCTTATATGAAATAGTGATTTGAAACCTCATTTACATAGGCAATCCATTTAATATCCCATTAATTAGATCCCATAGGTCGACATCTATGAAATTTGAACTTAAAACTCAAATTTTATTGCTCAAAACTCAAAAAGGAGCCAAATGGGACTCATACGTTACCTATGGTATATGGGTCCCACAAGGCCTTTTTAGAGAGAGAAAGTATCGGGGTGATGAGAAATTAAGTTTATTTGATGTCTATGTCAGGTTTTTGGTTAAAATATACCTTGGGATGCACAATATAAGGTCTTAGGGGCCTATTAATGATTATATTAAGGTCATAAATGCAAGAGGGCCCAAAACTCAATGTGAAAGTGTAAATAAATACATTTTACATCAAATTAAGGCAAAATCAAGTCAGTTTAGCTTAGGAGGGCCCAAAATTCCATGTGAATATGTAAAACACATTAAAACACTAGATTAGGTTTATTTAGTTTACAAGTATCCTAAATTTAATGTGAAGGTGTAAATAAATACACTTTACAAAAGTAAATAAAGGGAAAAGTTAGGTTTATTTAGCTTAAAAAGGGCCCAAGACCTAATGTGGATGTGTAAAACACATTACAACACTAGATCAAGGTGACCTTAAGTTCATTTTAGCATTAATCATTCCCAAATTAAGAGAAATTATACCATCTCCAAGGGAGTACAATTTTTTTCATTACATCTAGCCCCCACTTTAGTGAGAGGATGAACTTGTTTCAAACTCACACTAAAGTAGACATTCAAGAGGGGTCCAATTGTACCAATGTGGATGTTCTAGGATAAAAAAGATCAAGGGAGTGGTCAAGCCCCCAAGATCCAAGATCCTAAGTCAAACCAACATAAGAACAAGAGGAAACACACAAGGTTTTAGATTTTCAACAAGACAAGATATGCAAACATGCAATGTCAATAATTGAAAGAAACATAAAAAAAATAAAAAATAAAAAGAGTTGGATCAAGCCTCGACCATTTTTCTAACACAATGTGGATCAGATCTAAGTTGTTTGTCTAAAAATGCATGCTCACTCTTAGGCAACATAACTCTTGGTTGTCCATTGGGTGAGTAATCCAAGAAGGTGAGACACATACGACCGATATGCACTCTCACACACACATGAGTAGCTAAGGGAAATTCATGGCCTCGTTTGGCTTTGTATCAAAATTTACCAAAGTTATACCTCCTAATAACTTTGATAAGGCGCCACATAAAAAATAATCTTCGAGCTTCATGATTCAAGAAAAACTCCATATACTTGGAGCTCATGAACAAACAATGAACTTTGAGCTTCATGAGGCAAGAAAAGATTTGTATGCTTGGAACTAATGAACAAACAACATGGCTCCACAAGCATGAAAAGTGTGTTATACAAGGTGGCCATATAATAGGTAATGTAAGGTATATTCAAAGGGATTTTACATAATTCGTGCAAGGTATCTTCTTAGGGAACAATGTGCCTAATGTCTCCAAGAGAGGACACGTCAAATAAATATCACATTCTTAGAGGGAATCAAACCCAATGACACCACCAAGAAAGGGACACATTGCAAAAAGATAAAATCATACATTGAAACATGAGTTTCAATGTATGCCCCCACTTTAAAGCGATTGCTAACACCATTGCTATGAGAAATTTCTTTATACTAGAAGGAGATATGAGAGATTATTCAGAAAGCCCTATGCCAAGTCATATGTTTCCAATAAGCTATGTCATGAATAAGTATGTCACATGCGAGCCAACTTAAGGCATGTTGTCCAAATCCCAAGCTTGCTCTTATATGTACATGAAAGGTGGTCAACTATCCAAAAGAGACAACGACAAGTGATATATGGGGAAAAGGCTACTTAACCCATTTCCCCCACTTAGTGCAGGACAAGGATGAGCTAAATAGGAAGAAAATAAATTTCAATTAGAGGAACTAGGTGTTGCAACACAAGGAGGAGCACCATAGTCCCTAAGATGTTAAATTTTGTTACTTAAAGCATTACATTGATTAGTAGAATGACCATGAACTCTATGATATGTGCAAAATGAATTCTTGTAATAAAATTTCTTTCGTGTTCTTGGAGGGAGAGATATCAAACGATCTGGGAGGAGTCTTGACAAGATACTCTCTTGATCAAAAGTAGATGATGTTTCTTTATTGTGCGACAAAGATATCTCTTTCTTAGTATTAGGTGTCATACTTACACAAGACTCTTTAGATTGTGAGATTTTGTTCTCTCCTTTATAGGAGGGCGTAAAATCTAATAAATTCAAATCATTAGTGTTTTGCGAGATGAAATCGACATTAAGTGAAGATTTCTTTGTTCGTTTTGTTTTTTGCAAAGGATAGCAATCAAGACCACTATTGTTTATCAGTTCAAGATACACTATTGTTAAATTTGGAATAGAAGAATCTTTTGTAAGAGTGTTGATATTGAGTGAAGGCTTGTTTGTGTCTTTTGAGGGACAATAACCAAGACCACTAGTATTTTCTTGCATGTGATGCTCTACAGGGACACATATATCTTGTTCTCTAGTAACACATCCTTTTCCACTATATCCAAGTTGTTTCATCATTTCATAAAATTTTCCATAAATATTCTTCATCTCTTTTGGATTTGGTGCTTGTTCTTAATTAAGTTCATCAAAGTTTGTTTTGAAATTTGTTGTCTTTTTTCTAAAGTGGTTGAGGTGGATTCTTTCGAAGGGTCTTCCAAATTTTGTGTTGAAACTATTTATTTTTCTTTTCCCCTTTTAGATTATTTGTTTATGATCTTGTATTCTCCCATGAATGTTGGCTCAAAATATAAGGAACCCCAATCATCTTCTAATAGCTTCGTGATTTACTCAATATGTTTGTCTTTTCCTTTTTGTTGCACGGGTTTTGCTTGTGTAGTTGGTTTTAATGTTTTCAAAGGATTATCTTTACTTTTCTCAATGTTTAAACAACTATTTGGGCCAGGGTCAGGTTTGAGTGTGTACACTTTATTGTTGTATACGTAATTCATTACACAATGAAGAGTATAAGGAACCCCATTCATTGCGTCAATCCATGGTCTTCCTAAAAGGAGATTATATGAAAGACTGTGAGGCATAACATGGATCGGTATGTCTAATGTGGCCTTTCTAGCTGTAATAGGAAAAGTGATCACACCAAGCAGTTGTTTTCCTACGTTGTCAAATCCCTTAATAGATAAAGAGTCAGGTTGAATTTTTTATTTATCCATACCAAGCCTATCCAAAAGGGTCACACTACACACATTAAGGGTTGATCCATTGTCAACAAGGGTTCGCTTTATCCCTGTCTTTTTATATTGAGATGTTATTATGAAAGCTTCATTTTGTTTTTTCACTTCCAAAGGAGGGAGCTCACTTTGGTGGAAAATAATGTCAACATTTATTCCTTGAATTTCATGGATTCTATGTCATTTTGTTGCACATGATAAGGAATATAAAAATTTTGTAGAGCACTTTGAATCATGTTATGGTAATGAGGGGATGCTTGAATAAGGTCCCATAATGATATCTTAGCATGAGTATTCTTTAGTTGTTTGACAAGATCATATTCCTTTCCATGAGGACTTGGTAAGATAGGTTTAGGCAAGGTAGGATTAGATAGTGGGAGGGATGTTGAAGGTGTTTGTATTGGTTGTGGATTGTTTCTAGTGTTATATGTATGAGCAACAATATTATGAATCGTCTGCTATGACACATTATTCTTAGGTGGGTAGAGGATAAGTTCAGGTTTGTTTTGAGTTTGAGGCTTGTGTGAAGGTGGGTAAATAATTAGAGGGTTCAAAGGATGTCCCATAAGGTATGTAGGAGGTCCATTAATCAAGGGGGGTCTAATGGACACTTGCACATTCATAACCTTAGTGACCTTGGGTTGATGTATTTCTAATAAAGGACAGTCTAGCATCATCTTTTCACCATTACCTAAAGAAGCCAAATTATTGTTGCTAATGTTTTTATTTCCTTCCACCATGATATCCCCCCTAGGAGGGATTTTTTTAGGAGAACTATAAACTATATTTTCATTACATTCAAAGGTTGGTTCTTCTAAAATGACTTCATCACAAGTAGGGGAGTTACCAAAGGTTGGATTTTTTTGTTCAATAAGGTGCTCCCTAGGGGAAGAAAGGAAACTAAGAGTCTCATGAATTTCATCGATTGTGTTTTGTAACATCAAGGTAGCTTACTCACAACTAGGAGAGATACTAGGAGAATAAATAATATGATTTCCATGATTATTCATAATTGCATTCCTTTGTCCCATATTATTTTCCAAAATAGGATAAGTAGGGGAAGACACATAAAGAGTGATGTCATATGTCTTAAAGGTTTGATCATTCAACACTAACATATCCTCCTTGCATTCAATTTCATCCTCTAAAACATTATTACAAGAGGGGAAAGTGTTGAGAGATGAATGTAGACTAGTTGAATAGCTATGTAGGTGGGTTTCAATGGTCTCTTGTGTTAGGTTATCATCATGATTACCTATGGTTGTGTCTTCTTGTTCATCAATGTATTGTCCACTAAGAGAGGTAAGAGGAGAGAAACAACCAAGACTCTCAAAACTCTCATTGATTGGTTCTTCTAACACCAAAATATCTTTTTCACAAATAGGAGAGATATTAGGAGAAGAATGAATATGATCACTAGGATTTTCCAAGGTTGTATTCTCTATCACTAAAACACTCTCATAGTAGGGGATATAAATTTTTTCTTAGCATGCCTAGGAAGTTAATGTACTAACATTATTTGAACAAAAATGAAAAGCACTTCTAACCAATTTATGCAATGCTTCAAGAATGTAAACAATGTATATCCAAAGACAAAAATACTTTTATCCAATGTATGAAATTTTTTAAGAATGCAAACAATGTATATCAAAAAATGAAAAGCACTTTTATCAAACTTATGCAAAATTTTATGAATGTAAATATTGTATATGCAAAAGTGAAAAGTACTTTTATCCATGTTATGCAAAGTTTTAGAAATGTGAAAATTGTCAAATCTAATGATTTTTGTTGTTGAAATTATTTCAAAAATGACTACCCTAAAATTATGTTTTTGACCTAGATGCATAAAACATATGTTCTTGAAACTTTCCAGACTTATAGTATAAGTTACTAGCAAGCTTAAGAAGCCAGAAATGAGGTTTTTAATGCTATAAAAGGTAGTTTAAAATCTGGACTAGGACTAATCCACCCAGAGGGGCGTATGAGTCCTAGTTAGGGTTTTTTTCACAATTTTCAAGAAATTTTGAGTGTTTTCTATGATTTTTAGTTTGTATGACCTGTAACCTAAGTGCAAATATAGATTTTGTATAATTTTCAATGATTTGAGATGCAAAAATGTAAGCTATATGCACTTTCACTAATGCAAGAATTAGAAATCCTAGAATGTAAATCAACTAATGTAAACCTTAATGCAATGTTAATGCAAGAAATATCTAGGATGATGATCCACTCCAAATAAAAATTATAATGTTCTAAATGTAGGTTCACCAAAATGTAAGGTAGAAAATTGTCACCCCAAGGGTTTTAGGACCTAGGGTAACAAGCTTTCTATACTCCACATTCAAGGATGCCCTAAATATCTCAATCCAAGGATGAAGTAGGGGAAATGGATCTTGCAATAGGGCTATCCTAGGATATGTTTAGAGATTAATGATGGGTTCAAAACCAAGATAGGGCTTGGAAAATTTTATGAAATGAAAGATCTAATGATTGAACTCAATGATGCATAAAAATTCACTAAATGAACTACAAATGCAAATAAATCATAACAAACTAAAAAAGTACAGAGGAGTACCTGGAAACCTAAGAGAGCTTGAATGAAGGCCTAAAATGCTAAATAGCCTAAAATTTAGGCCTACTGGGACTCATACGCTAGTCTGGGTGTATCAGTACTAGATCAAGGTTTTTGTGTAGGAACAAGTTTCTAGAAAAGGGTATCCAAACTGCCAAAATCTAAAAAGTGACCTAAACTGGGACTCATATGCTAGGACTAGCATATGAGTTCAGTTATGGATTTCTAGAGCTTCAAATTTTGAATCTGGTCTTCAATCTCTACTCTTTCTATTCCACTTTGTTTCCAGATCTAAAATTGTTGATTTTAGATTTATAGGTGACTTTTTATGAAAATGACAACCTTGTGATGGCTTGAAAACTTCTCTCAACCTTGCAACCTTATCTTCAAAGGATCTTCAAGTCTTCAAAGCACCTAGATCTGCAATCACACAAAGAGAGAGAGAGAGAGAGAGAGAGAGAGAGAGAGAGAGAGGGGTTTCCCATGGTCAAACCCCTTGTAGGTAATTAAACCAAGTGATGAGATAATTAAATAAAGGCATGAAACATGAAACAAAGAACACGAATCATGGAAAATAATACCTTGAATGATTTCTTGTAAATCTACAATCTAACATGAAATGGCCATGGAGGGTGTAGATCTAGGTCTTGAACTTTGGTATGAAACAATGCTTGTAAATGAATCCTCAATGCTACATCAAAAAACTAGCTCAATAACATGTTTGATGCTTGATAACCTTGACATGATGGTGGATCTTGTATTGCTGCAATAATTGATGGAAAATTATTCCCTTGAAGGCCTTAGGAGTGATCTTGAATGCTCTCTTGATGATCTTGTGAAGTCTTGGAGTGCCTAACTCTTGAGTGCTTGACTTGATATCATGAATGATTATATGAAATAGTGATTTGAGACCTCATTTATATAGTAAATCCATCTAATATCCTATTAATTTGATCCCACAAGTCCACATCTATGAAATTTGAACTTAAAACCCAAATTTTCTTACTCAAAACTCAAAATGGAGCCACATGGGACTCATACGCCACTTGTGGCATATGGGTCCCACCTAGATGGGACTCATATGCCACTTATAGGATATGGGTCCCACCTAGATGGGACTCATATGCCCAAGGTGGCATATGGGCCCCACAGGGCCTTTTTGGAGAGAGAAAGTGTCAGGGTGATGAGAAATTAGGTTTATTTGATGTCTATGTCAGGTTTTTGGTTAAAATATTCCATGGGATGCATAATATAGGGTATTAGAGTCCTATTAATGATGATATTAAGGTTATAAATGTAAGAGGGACCAAAAATCAATGTGAAAGTGTAAATAAATACATTATACAACATTAAATTAAGGCAAAATCAAGTCTATTTAGCTTAGAAGGGCCCAAAATACCATGTGAATATGTAAAACACATTACAACACTAGATGTCGATTTATTTTACAAGCCTCCTAAATTTAATGTGAAGGTGTAAATAAATACACTTTACAACACTAAATTAAGGGAAAAGTTAGGTTTATTTAGCTTAAAAAGGGCCTAAGACCTAATGTGGATGTGTAAAACACATCACCACACTAGATCAAGGTGACCTTAAGTTAATTTTAGCATTAATCATTCCCAAGTTAAGAGAAACTGTACCATCTCCAAGGGAGTACAATTTTTGTTATTACCCATATATAAATATATATACATATATATACATCAAATATTTATGTGAGTTATTGGGAACATCTATATGTTCCCAATTACTCACGTAAATATTTCACGTATATATTATTTTGGTTGTATTTGTTGGAGATTGTTGAATGTTTTTCATTGCTGTCAACCTATGTCAACCTCTAGTGTGATGTTGAGAAGATGTTGTAGATGGGGGGATTGTTGGTGTTGTAGTTGGAGAGATTATTGAAATCTCTAGTGTGGTCATGATGAGAAGTTTTTTGTGAGATAGTACTAATGCAACTGGTTCACTTGGTTTCCAAGTGCTTTTGAGAAAATTTGAATACAGAGTGTACAAGGTGAAAAATTTGTGTTCTGCATTGTGCTCCACATTTCTTTATGGTTGAATATGTGCTTGTGAAGATTGGATTAGATGATTAGAGGTGTTCATAGGTGTTATATCTAGAGTTTTAGGTTCTTGATTGTGTGATAGTGGAATTTGTGTCTAATAATGTGCTGCTTGTGAAGAAGTTTGTCTGAGAGAAATGGAATTACTTCACATTTTTCTACATTGAGGTTTTTTGTCTTGTGGATTTGGGAATATACTACTATTTTCTATACCTATCTTCTCTTGGAGTGTTGTGTGTTCAGGTGTTCCACAAGGTTGATTAATGAGTTGCATGTTTGTGGCAATGTTGTTGGCTGCATAAGATGATATTATTCTCAGTTTTAGGTGATTGCGGTAGTGTTGCTAAATATTTTGATGGTGTTGGAATATTCTAGGATGTTGTGTGATGTTGTTATGTCATTTTCAAGATGTTTCTCAACCTAGTGAAGAGTGAATTGGTTGTTTGGTAGTGTTAATACAAGTTTGAACAACCTAGCATGTTAGCATTACTCGTGGATGTGCTTTGTGTATTGTGAAAGCATGGTGAAGAATTTTGATGTATATTTGGGTCATATTTAACCCTTAGTTTTGTCCACCTTCACTTATTTCCACTGCAAAAGTGTTTGTTGTGGACCTATTTTTTTGTTGCACATTTGAGGTGCATACATTTCATTGAGGCCGACCTAGAAAAGATTGTTTGAGGTCACAAAGGATATATAAGAAAAGTTAATTGTTGGAAATGTAGATGTGAAGTGAGATAAAAATACGATCAATTTTTATGATGTAAGTGTGAGCTTAAACATGTAAGGCTACTAGAAGTAGTGAGCAGAATGTGTCTACATTTTCAATGAACCTGAAGTTGCTAGAGGTAGTGAGCCGAAGGTTACATATGGTGTAGAGTTCTTTGGTGGATCTTCCTATTTCTCTAAGGTAGTGAACCTCCTTTTAATATTATTTTTATATTCTCTTATGTTCCAGACAATGAGTCCTTTGGCTAGTGATCCATTCTTTTTGTCTAGATAGTGAGCCCTTCCAATAGTGAACCTTTTGTAATTAGTGTTATTATCCATATATATTAATCCTCATCTTAGTTTTTTCCTGATTAGGTTTTTCCATATAAATACGGTTTTCTATGATGTATGGTTGTGAATGTGTTTATGTTTCATTAGTTAATATTCATTTTGATGTATAATAAGGGTTTGAAGGTGTTAGAAAATGAACTGGCCTTTATTATAATATTAAAATAACAACTTTATAGCCCAAGATATAAAGGACAATATTACTAATAGCTCTGGAAAGATCACAATTGAATTTGTGATTTTCCTCTAAATTATTATTGAGGTACAACTCCCTCCTAACTATTACTATCTTTGTGAAATATGCTTTTGACTAGAAAGCGAGAAAAGGAAAATAAACACTAATCCATAAACATGAAATTAGTGTGGTAGAATAAAGAAACCATTAATGCTAAAGTTCAAAGACTCAAGAAAATAATGGTGGATTAATATAATACCAAAGAACAAATATGATCACAAATAAATTAACTTAGCATTGAGAAATTATTCCACACAAAGAATAAATCTACATTATCATCTCTAGCCAACATACTGATTTGAAAAATACTACCTCCACAACTAAAAATTCAAAGATGAAGAGCAATATAAAATCATGATTCAATTCACCAAAAACGTTCCTTCTCTCAATTACATCACTATGCACATAAAGAAAATCTAGACCCTTGTAGAATCATTTTGATAAAGTTTTATAGGAAAACCCCAATCTTGAATCTTGATGGTTAAAATAATGGTCATTGGATCAAATCATAGTTTCTTGCCAACTAATATCCCATTTAAAGAAGTTGATAAATGAATAATAATAATGATTAATAATAATCTTCATTATACTGCCTCTTTAGTAATATTTTGATAGTTGACCGAAATGTTTCTTGTCCATAATTTATTGCATGGACTGCCATACTTACAAATGGTATAGTTTCAAAGCCTGGATTAAATGACATATGCATATATTCATAATTTTATGCATGCAAACCATTCAGATGAAGGAAAAACTTGAAATTTTAAACTGAAGCTAAGGTTGATAATAAATCTTATCACATCATCATTTATTTCACTAGCCACCTCGCTATCCTTATGCTCACCTATTGTCAAAGAAATCTCCAACTTAGATATGCAAATTAATTTCTATAAATTTAGTGGAAATGACCTTCATTCTCACAATTTGAATCATAATCCTAGAGATGGTGAGAATTGAGAGTGATTCTTCTTCTAGGAGTGACTTTTTTGTGATTGAGGATGTAGAGTGTAGTCTATTCTATAGGCTAATGATGAACCAACTAAGAGAAGTACTCACAACCCAAAGTGATGTGGAAGAAGGAATGTTGCGAAAGATCCTTGGGGAGAATTTTTTGAGTTGTGACCATGTTCACAATGCAAAGCCCCTTGAAAGCTTCATACACAATGTGGTTTTCACTTCAGGGAAGCATGAGTGGGGAATACGGGTGGTAGAGTGTTTAGTCTGACTTGAATACTTGATGTGAGTAAGGGCATCCATTAGAGGGATAAGTAGGTTTCTTAGAACCAACCTTGTAGGAGACACTATTTTTATTGCCACCATAATTCAGCATGATTTTATAAAGGAGGTGGTGGCTCTTCTTCACATAGGGATAGGGTGGAATGACCTGGGGTTTTTTTGCCTACTTCTAGAATCTCATGAGAACCTATTTTTTCCAACCTAGATCGAATGCCTATAAGAGGTGGTGGAGGAGATACACATCCTCATGTTTGTCTTTTGTGTTTAAAATAAAGTGTTGATACCTTTTTTTTTTTAATAAGAGCACCCTGTTGCAATACCATATACATATAATGAATATAATATGAAATTTCATATCTTGATATTATGTTCTTCTTTGTGTCTGAGCACTACCCTTTTAATTGCTTTTACATATTGTGATGATTTATATTTATTTTAATTTTTATACATTTGAGTCTTTATGATCATGTTTGCAAAATATATCCCTTGTTATCACTCATTAAAGAATATTCTAGAAAATCCATCAGACTCCACCACATTTATAATAACTTTGTTTCTTCCCACCTATGCTTCTTTCAAATAAATAAAAAATATAATTGTCATTTAAAAAGGTTTGTGAAACCCTGTCAGAGACTGATAATGGTTTATAAACTCCTCAAGAGTACTGATAACACATAAAATTTCACTTTCCATGCTTAACTTTCGTTCATGGTCGGGATTTTGAGAGGTTATAGAAACTTTAGTACATATCGACAATTTTTAATATTCAAACTTAAACTTTTCCCACAAGGTTTTGACATTTAAGAAGTTATGCTAACTTCGTCAATGATTGATAGCATAAAAAAAGAATAAAATCAAAGGCTTCAAAGGGTCATCGATATAAAGAGGGGTTATAATATCTTTATCGGCGATCGCTAAGGTTCATGAGAACTTGAGGAAATCTTGAAAAAGCTCATACTTAAAATTTTCAAGCAACATAAAGGTTTGAGGGTTATGGCCAAAACCGAAGTAATGACCGCTCTATCTAGGGACAAATACTAGAAGGATGTAGCCAAGAACCCAGTAATGCATTCCAAGGGGTTAGTTTCTAATTCATTGGGCAACAGAGTCGAGTAAGGGAGAAGAGAAGACAAACCAAAACACACCCACAAAGGGGAAGACAAACCAAAATAAAAAAGAGACACAAAAAAACTTGAACTATATACATGGTAGGATAAATCCTTCCCCCAAAGAGAAAATGGAAAGATCATGCAAAACCATTAACTGACTGAGAGAAAAATAAACCACACTTAAAAAACCAAGATTATCATGTACCTTTTGGAGGATAGAAGAAAACCAATATGCCCATAAAAAATTGAGCTCATTGAGGAACATCTTGTCAACCATAACTCTTTTAAAAACCCATTTTTCATCATAAGTATCTTCTTTCAAAGGAGTGTGACTTTGGACAACACTTATTGTATCCAATACAACCTCTTCTAAGGGTTCACTCTTATGAATGAATATTCTCTCAAAGGTAGGCTTCTGATAACTATTGGACAACTTGAATAATTTAGCAACTTACCCTTCCTTATTTATCTCCTCTTATGTAACCATAATAGAAATATTTTCCAGTGCATGAATTATCACACCATCACTATCTTGATCATTCAATTCAAATGTGTTTATATTTTCCATTGATTTATAACCCATCTCCCTATCTACATTCTTACAATAGACAATATCACTTATCATATCATTGCAAGGGAAAAAATATAAACACTCAAACAAAGAATTTCTCCTTACTACATAGGATTCATCAAATGAGAATAGGGGATTCAAAAACTTGCATCACTTTGCTTCATCTTCCCCCTTATTTTGAAGACTATCTTTGCAACACCATCTTTGAATAAAATTTGCATCTCATGCTTTTGGATCAGTTTGGATACTAGTGGATTTCCTTATACCTATGAACCCTAAGGTAGCCTTATCCTCCATGGTTGAATTATCATTCTCTCTATGGATTCAATATCAAAATCATTAAAATTAAAAACTTCATATTCAAGAATGCATAAGGAATCTGATAACCAATATCTCCCATAAGGATCTTGAGTGTCCATATCAAAAATAGAGGTACCAAGAAGAAAAAAGCATGTTGACAAACTATATCTTACCTGAGGGGATGAATCTTCTTCTTCACTCGATGAACTGAGTTCTTCTTTTATTCCAATCGAATCTAGACTGTATACTTGAGCACTCCAGATTTGATTTTCACTTTCTTCACTCACTCTTTTATGTTTCCCGAAATGCTCAAGATTGAAAAATGTAAGGTTTGAGTTCTCTATGATAGGGAAAGATTGTTTTAATATATACTAAGGATTCAAAAATCTACACTTTTGAATTTCCATGATTGAAATATATTTTTTAATATAATCTTATTTCCATACTCCATAATTTATTAAGTCATATTCAATGTTTATTGCCTCTGGTCGTGCTTGTTCAATCCCATGAACTTTATCCCTCTTTAACACGAGCTAAACTTCAGGATACAAATCATACATAGATAATTGAAATTGGATTATTTTACTTGATTGTTTAGGTGATGGAATTTGTTGGAGTTCCCAGTTGAAACAATCAATGAAATCTTAGATAGACTCTTTTTCTTCTTTCATAATTTGAAAAAAATGTTGTAGTAAAGAAGTGACATTAACCACATCTTTGAAACAGCTAAGAAACTTCTTCTCTAGAATACCCCAACTAGCTATACATCCCTTTTCAAGACCCTTGAACCATTCTACTACACTTTCAATAAGGATAACAATAAATAGTATAAATAAAAAATCTTCTTGGATTCCTAAAATTTCACTCACAACAACCATAACAAAATATGTTCCTCGAGATCTTGTATGTTTCTACAAGAGAATTTTAAAAAAATCTTCCTTGAGCCATGTGGTAAAATATTATATTGAGATAGGGCTAATGGTTCAACATAGTTACTCCAAGGGTTTGAAATAACATAAGCCATAAAATTTTAGAGTTGCCAACTCCCTGTAAGGAGTAAAAGAAAAGTCACACCCCTAGGTCAATTTCTCAATGGAAGTTGAGTGGGAGGAGGATTTGGACACTAATTCAAACGATGAGGTAGATTACCTTAAAACACAAATTCTAGTCTTTGGAGATCATTCCACTACCATCCTTGGTGATCATTGAGCCCATTCTTCTTCCTCTTCTAGAAATTTTTTTTCTCTCATGTAGTTTGTGACATTCCTTTTATATCTCTAGGCAAGGGTATTTAACTAACAAATGATATCCTCTTGTTCAGCCTACATCCAATCAAGATTTGGTTGTAGTACAAGAAAGACATTCTCATGCAGAAGCACCATCTTTTTCAACCAAAGGTGACCTTCAAATATTTTACTCAATGTATCCCCAATGGAGTTGCCAAAAAATTATTAGCAAATGAACTGGCCTTTATTATAATATTAAAATAAAAACTCTATAGCCCAAGATATAAAGGCCAATATTGCTAATAGATTTGGAAAGATCACAATTGTATTTGTGATTTTCCTCTGAACTATTACCAAGTTAAAACTCCCTCTTGACTATTACTATCTTTTAAAAATACACTTTTGACTAGAAAGCGAGAAAAGGAAAACAAACACTAATCCATAAACATGAAATCAGTGTGGTAGACTAAAGAAACCATTAATGCTAAAGTTCAAAGACTCAAGAAAATAATGGTGGATTAAAATAATATCAAAGAATAGATCTAATAAAAAATAAATGAACATAGCATGGAAAAATTATTCCACACAGAGAATAAATCTACATTATCATCTCCAACCAACAGACTAATTTTATAAATACTACCCCCACAACTCAAAATTCACAGATTAAGAGTAGTCTGAAATCATGATTCAATTCACCAAAAATGTTCCTTCTTCTCTCACTTACATCATTATGCACATAAATAAAATCTAGACCCTTGTAGAGTCATTTTGATCAATTTTTATAGGAAAATCCTAATCTTGAATCTTGGTGGTTAAAATAACGGTTATTGGATCAAATGAAGGTTTCTTTCCAACTAATATTCCACTTAAAGAAGCTGAAATTTTTTTTTTTAATGATTAGGAATAATCATCATTACAGTACCTCTTTGATAAGATTTTGGCAGTCAATTGAAATGTTTCTTGTCCAAAATTTACCATGTGGCCTATTGTACTTGCAAATGGTGCAATTTATAGAGCATGAATTAAATGAATTATGCATATTGAGGATAAGGCTGATAATAAATCTTGTTAGATTAGTATTTAATCTACTAGCCACCTCACTATCCTTGCACTTGCCTATTCCCTAAGAAATCTCTAGCTTAGATATTCCACTTAATTTTTATAAATTTTATGAAAATTACTTTCATTTTCACAATTTGAATTGCATTCACCGAGATGGTGAGCACTGAGAGTGATGCTTCTTCCAGGAGAAACTTTGTTCTGATTGAGGATGTAGAGTGTAGTCCATTCTATAGGATAATGACAAACTAGCTAAGAGAAGTATTCATAGTCAAAAGTGATGTGGAAGAAGGTGTGTTGCGAAAGATCCTTGGGGAGAATTTTCCGAGTCATGCCCATGTTCACAATGCATAGCTCCTAGAACACTTCATATACAATAATTTTACACTTTAGGGAAGCATGACTAGGGAATACAGGTGGCAAAGCATTTGGTTTGACCTGAATACCTGATGTGAGTAAGGGCATTTGTTAGAGGGCTTAGTAGGTTTCCTAGGACTGGCCTTGTAGGAGATGCTATTAGTATTGTCACTGTAATTCAACATGATGTTATAGAGGAGGTGGTGACTCTTCTTCACACAGGGCTGGGGTGGAATGAGATTGGGTTGTTTTCCTACTTCGTGCAACTTCGTGAGAACCTGTTTTCTCTAGCCCAAATTGAATGCCTACAAGAGGTGGTGGGGGGATACACATCCTCATGTTTTTCCTCTTTGTTTAAAAGAAAAGTGTTGATACCCTTTTTTTTGAATATGAACACCATTTTTTAATATCGTATACATATAATGAATATAAAATGAGATTTTATATCTCAATATTGTGTTCATCTTTACATCTGAGCACTACCCTTTTAATTTATTTCTGCATCTGATGATGATTTCTATTTATTTTACTTTCCTGTACATTCTAGTCGTTATGGTTATGTTTTCAAAACATCTCCCTTATTATCACTCATTAAGGAAGATTCTAGAAAATCTATCAAACTCCGCCATGCTTACAATAACTCCATTATTTCCCACTAATGCTTCTTTCAAATAAATCATGAATATAATCAACATTTGAAAATGTTTGTGAAACCCTGTCGAAGACCAACAACGGTTTCCAAAATCCATGAGAGTCCCAAAAATGCATAAAATTTCACTTTTCATACTTAACTTTGATTCATGGGTGGAATTTTGAGAGGTTGTAGAAACTTCACTATGAATTGACAATTTCTCAATATTCAAACTTAAATTTTTCCCACAAGGTTTTGACATTTAGGAAGGTTATGCTAACTTTGTCGATGATGAAAAACATAATACAAATAATAAAATCAAAGGCTTCAAAGGGGAATCAATATAAAGAGGGGTTATAATAACTTTATTGATGACCGTTGAGGTTCACAAAACTTGAGGAAAGTCCAACAAAGCTTACACTTAAGAAATATTTCAAGAAACACAAGGGTTTGAGGGTTATGACAAAAACTAAAGTAACATAAGGTAAATGAGGGTTTGAATTTTTCAATGTACAAATAATTCAGCCCCCTCTTAGTTTTCTTGTGTGTCTAACAATTGGTACTAGATTCATGGTTCCTTGGAATAAGCTTAACCATTTGAGGTAGATCTGATGACACATAGGAATGGTGTCAAGGTCCCTATTTTCAATGGAACAAACTATTCTTTTTAGAAATCCAATATGGAAGCCTTTTTTGTCTCTTTAGGGTTTTTGTGTTTGGAAGTTAGTTGAAACTAGATACACTATGCCTACTACTCCTCTGGCAAGTGATGACGATATCAAGGATTATTAGAATAATGGAAAAGAAAGGAATTCTATTTTGAGTGGTCTTTCTGATTCAAAACTTACACATAAGTGATAAGCCTCAATTTCTAAAGAGATCTGAATAAAGTTGGAGAGAATTTATGAGGGAGATGATAAGTTCAAGAAAGCAAAGATGTTGAATTTAAAAGCCAAATTTGAAACCCTAAGGATTTCAAAAGAAGAGTATATAGTAGGCTACATGCTCTAGGTGTATGAAATTATCAATGCTATCAATGGTCTTGTTGGAAAACTAGAGGAAAGTGAAGTTATGAAAAAGGTATTGAGAAATATTATTAAATCTTATAGTGCTAAAGTTTCTTCTATTAAGGAAGCTCAAAATTTGGATCAATATTCTAGAGATCAAATGTTTGGTTCTTTAACAACTTTTGAATTAAGAGAATTTGAAAAAATTGATCCAAAGAAAGAAATTTATTTTAAAGTCAATAGTAAAGATGATGAATCTGATCCAGATGATCTTGATGAACTCAAAGAAAATTTTGTTAGAAGATTGAAAAAGGGAACTATAAAATATAGGGGTATGTTACCCTTTAAGTGTTTCAATTTTGGAAAAATAGGTCATTATGCTTCTAATGGTCAAATCAAAGTTTCAAATGACAAACATAAAGATCATAAAGGTAAATCTACCAAGAAGAGTTATTCTATTAAAGAAGATAGTGGTGTATCTAATGATGAGGAATCAGACTATTTAGATGATGGAAGTGATGAATGATTATTCATGGATCTAAATTTTGGAACTAAATCTACTATTCTTAAAATATGTGTGAAGGAAATTGCTCCAAAAATAGGTCACAATATTGAAGAAACTATGTTGATTGCTTTTCATGCAAGAGAAGAGAGAAGCTATTGCATAATTGATAGTGGATGCTCAAATCATATGGTAGGTGATAAGAGTAAGTTTTGAAAGCTTGATAAGTGTGATGGTGGTCTTGTTAAGTTTGGTGATGATACGTTTGCTAAGATCTATGAAAAAGATTCAATTAGTTTTGATGGGAAGCATAAAAATGGTGTTCTTTATGTCAAAGGTCTTTGACATAATCTTCTTAGTGTAGGAAAAATATGTAGCAAAGGATACAATTTTTTGTTTTAGGATGATGGTTGTGAAATCAAAAAATGAATCTCCTAAATATTGGTTGCAACAGGAACAAGGACATAAGGAAATGTTTATCAACTCAAAGGTGGTGATCTTAAGTTCTTTATGTCTCAAATCAATGAAAGTTGGCTATGGCATAGAAGAATGGGTCACATAAATTTTACAGCCTAGTGAAGATCATATCTACTCAAGCTATGAGAGATCTACCAAGAATTACAAAGCCTATCAACGCACTTTGCAAGGAGTGTCAATTTGGAAAGAAAACAAAAAAGAGGTTCAGAACTAAGGAATATTCTACTATAGAACCTCTGGAATTGGTGCATACAAACCCATGTGGACCTACCACAACAAGAATCTCTCAAGGTGACAAGTATTTTATGTTGTTGATAGATAATTACTCTAGAATGGCTTGGAGAAAATTTCTGAAAGAAAATTCAGAAGCTCTAGATAAGTTGAAAGCATTTAAGTCTATGGTTGAGAATGAAATGAATTTGAAAATAAAATGTTTGAGATTTGACAGAGGTGGTGAGTTCACCTCCAACGATTTTAATTTTTTTTGTGAAGATTATGGGATAAAAATATATTTATTATCTCCTAGAACTTCACAATAGAATGAAGTTTTGGAGAGGAAGAACATAATAGTTCATGAAGCAACAAGAACCATGATGAAGGAATAAAATATACCATAAGTATAATGGAAAGAAGCTATTCATGCTATAGTGTACATTCTTAATAGAGGAAAAGCAAGAGTGAATAGTTCAAATATCCCCTATGAACTATGGTGTGGAAAACCTCCTACTATGAAACAATTTAGTCTTTGGAAGAAATTGTTATATCAAGAGAGATGAAGGAATCTTCCTTGGATATTCTAAAAAGAGCAAGGCATACTGGTACTACAACAAAAGGTTAAAGAAGGTAGTTGAAAGTGAAAGTGTCAAAGTTGATGAAGGATCACACCAAATCTCAGTGCTAATAGAAAGATATGAATATGATGAACCCCTTTGAAGAGAAGATGAATAATAAGAAGAGGAAGAAGAAGAAAAAGAGATAATACTAGAAGAGGAAGAAACTCTGAAAAAGAATCCTAAGACTCCTAAGTATGTGTAGAAGAACTATTCTAAAGATCAAATAATTGGAGATAGGAGAAAAGGTTTACTAACAAGAAGAAGATCTGCTATGATAAAGTAATAGGTAAAATTTTATTTACTTTCTGAGGTAGAACGTAAAATAGTAACTAAGGCATGCAAGGATGATAATTTGATCGAAGCTATAGAAGAAGAGTTGAGGCAAATTGAGAAGAATTAAACATGGGAACTAGTCCCAATACCAACAAACAATAATTTGATAGGAACTAAAAGGGTTTTCATGAACAAGTTGAATGAGAATGGACAATTCTCAGGAATAAGGCTAGACTTGTGTGTAAGGGCTACTCATGAGTGGAAGGGATAGATTTTGAAGAGACCTTTTCTCTAGTAGAAATAATGGAAGCCATTAGGAAATTTTTGGATTTTGTTGCATATAAAGGTTTAAGATGTATTAGATGGATGTCAAGTCTACATTATTGAATGGTGAGTTAGAAGAAGAGGTGTACATTGAACAACCAAAAGGTTTTAAGTTAGCAGAAGACTTTGATGGTTTGTAGGTTGAAGAAAGCTTTATATGGATTCAAATAGGCTCCTAGAGCTTGGTATGCAAGATTGGATAAGTAAATTTTGTAGTAGGGATTCAAAAAGGGTGTTTTAGATAGTAAAATTTACTTTAAGTCTGACAGAGATCAAATTCTGATTGTGGTTGTGTATGTTGATGACATGATCTTTGAAGGAAATGAAGAAATGTGTAAAGTTTTTATAGAGGCGATGCAAAATGAGTTTGAAATGTGAATTTTTGGGGAGATGAATTTATTCCTTGGGCTACAAATTAGTCAATCTGATAAAGGTATGTTCATCTCGCAGTAAAAGTATGTAAAGGAAATATTGAAGAGGTTTGGAATGGAGGACTCCAAACCAGTATATATTCCCATGGTTACTAGTTTTAAGTTAAGAAAAAATGATGAATCTCCTAAGATAGATCAAAGAAAGTATAGATCCATAATAGGTGGATCGCTATATCTAATTGCTACTAGACCATATATCATGCATGTAGTATGTCTTGTGGGAATATTTCAAAAATATCCTAGAGATTCACATGTGGTAACAATCAAAAGGATATTTAGACACTTGAAAGGCACTTTGGACTTTGGTCTATGGTATCCTATGGATATTGATTTCTCTTTGAGAACTTATAAAAATGAAAATTGGGTAGGTTATATAGATGATAGAATAAGTACAAGTTGATTTGATTTATTTATTGAAAGTATGTGGGCTTCTTGGTTGAGTAAGAAGCAAGATTCAACATCATTATCTACTGTAGAGGTAGAATATATTGCAGTAGCATCTTACTACACATAGGTGTTGTGTATGAAATAGACATTGAAGGATATCAGAGTATCATATGATGAGTCTACTCCTATTTCATGTGATAATACAAGTGTTATCAAAATTTCAAAAAATCTAGTAATGCATTCAAGGACAAAGCATATCTCTATCTAGTATCACTTTCTAAGAGAGAAATTTAAAGTGAAGTGAAGTTGGAGTATGTGCCTACAAAGGACCAAATAGCAAACATCTTCATAAAGGATCTTCCAATAGATAAATTTGAGTATCTCAGGCATAATCTAGGGGTTATTTCTCCTCCTTTCAAATAGATACATGAGTTGGTGCATCTTTCTAGGTGAGCTATTCAAGATTTATTCTTTGTTTTGGATTGATGAAGGCTACCTCTCAGGGGTGTAGGTAGTGGTTTCCTTGGTTGGTGTAGTCAGGGGGAGCATATATTGTGCCCCTAAGGGGGAGAGAAAAGTGGAGAGAGAGAATTGAAGAGAGACCAGTAGAGATAAAGTAAATGAGAGAAAAAGTATTTTGCAAGTGTTTTCCTTTTCCATTGATCTCAAAGGAGGAGGGAGTGCAATCTAAAAAATTGATTAATTGGAAAATGGATGCTTTATGGTTTAGGTTATAGAACACCACTTTTCTCCAACTAACATTCAAGGATTCCCTAGGATCCAAAATTGGATTGACTATCAACACAAAGGTGAGTCAATTCTCAACAAGGGATACCTAGGAATATTCCTTAGGGTTTGAAGGGTTTACCACCAAGAAACATCATGGAAAAGTCAACTTGATGTCACAAAACCTAGTAATGCAAGCCAAAAAATGAGTGTGAATGAAAAATTAAAGTAACAACAAGCTAGGATGTATGTAACTGGGAAGTCTAGAAATGTGATGAGGATTCTGGAAATACAAAAATGTTGTCAAAATATGCTAGGGAGGACTAAGATCCCATTATTGTCTTCTTAGTCCCACTACTATTTTTTAAGTCAAACACGAAATCTTCGGATGTTAGAATATAATCTAAAAGAATCTCTACAAAATACCTCTAGGAGGACTAAGATGCCCTTACTAACTTCTTAGTCCTGATATAAATTTCTATAATTTTAGAATGTGGTCTTGAGGTCCAAGGTTTGCAATTCCTTCTTCTTAGATCTCAGCTCTTGAAACTTCCAGATCTGGTCCGTAGGTGAATTTCCATGAAGATGACAAATTTGCAATGCAACTTTGTAACTTTCCAACTTTTCACTTTAAATTATCTTCAAGTCTTCAACCTAAATCTGCAAAGACAAACATACAATAGAAGGAAAACTTGTTGATTGGTTAGTAAATGGGTGTTTTCCTTGGTCGAACCCCTTGTAGGTAATTAAACCTTGAAATGAAATAATGGAGGGAAATGATGAATGAACAAAGTGCTATGTTGCAACTCACCAAACCCTTGTTATGAAATCTACAAACTTATTTGAAGTGGCTAGCTTGAATGCAGATCTTGAATTGAATGAATGCTTGATAGATCTTGAATTGAATTTCTCATTTGAATCAAAACCCTACATCAAAAATGTTAGCTCAACAACACACATCATGCAAGAATATATTTGATATGATGCTTGAACATTGATGATGACTCCAAATGATTGATGAATTGCTCTTGAATGCTCTCTTGATAAAAAATTACTATAATGCATGAATGCTTAGGATTGCTTGATTGCTTGTTAGGAGAAAATGAGTGGAAGAACCTTGTATTTATACTTATCCATGCTTAATATCCCAAAATTACACAACAATAAGCTGACATATGAAATCATTGATTAAAAGAGGCTAAATCCTGCCAAGATTTGAAAATAACTTAAGGGGGACTAAGACACCCTAGGTGGTGTCTTAGTCTCGAGGCTTGAAACTCGGGGCACCGAATCCAAAAAGGGTGCCTTTCAATAAATATTTGAAAATGGATCTCAAGACCTTTGGAGGACAAAGACACCCTAGGTGGAATTTTAGTCCCAGTCCAGAAATCAAGGACACACAACCAAAATCATTAAATTATCAGTTACCATTTGATGTTTGTCGAGATTAGCCATAAAAAGTATAATTTATTAGGCTTGAGGATGAAAAATAGGACAAATTAAGACATAAATAAGGATAAACAAAGCAAGGTGATCCCAAAAAGGTGTGAAAATGCAAGGGTATGTATTTTCCTACACTACATTTAGCCCCCACTTTAGTGAGAGGATGAACTTGCTTCAAACTCACACTAAAGTAGCCAGCCACATAATCAAGAGGGGTTCAAATGTATAAATTCTATTAAGATAGGATGACAATAACCAAGAGGGTGTCCAAGTCTCTAGTATCAAGATCCTATGATAGACCAACATAGGCACAAAGGAACACACTTGCAGATGATATATGAAGCCATAACCAGATCACAAGCATACACCATCAAAGATAGGAAAAGGAAAAAAAATAAAAAATAAAATGCTATGGATCAAGATCTGACTCGTCATCCAAGGCACTCTGGATTGGGTGTAGGTTTTTTTCTAAAAATTTTTACAAGTGGAACACACTATCCACTATGCAAACAAAATGCATGCTCACAAGGGCTAGTGAAGCTAGTTGTCCACTAGGTGAGCCCCAAGACATCCATATCAAATTCATAACCCATGACTATGATAAGGACAAAGAAAATGCACACTCAAAATGGATAATGAAGCTAGTTGTTCACTAGGTGATCCCCAAGGAACTGTATAAAATCCATACCTCCATGAATTTAATAAGGTACAAAGATGCACACTCACAAGGGCTAGTGAAGCTAGTTGTTCACTAGGTGAGCCCCAGGGAACCATATCAAATACATACCTCCATGACTTTAATAAGGTACAAAGATGTAATAAAACAAGAAAGTGGAATGTTTGAAGGGGTTTTCTTAGATCGTGTGAGGTCTTGATCTTAGTGGACATTATTCCTAATGTCTCGACCAAGAGAGGATCGATCAAAGGATAAAAGATTTGCATCTTAGGGAATGCAGTGTGTCACATCACCACTAAGAAGAATGCAATATGCTAAGATGGATCAAGCTCTTGAAGGATATTACTCCCAATGTAACCACAAAGAGAAAAACATGTCACATGAAGTAAGAAAACCACATCAAGGAATGATGCAAATGAAATCATGCCAAAATAATGCCAATGTATGCCCCCACTTTAAATAAATTTCTAAACACCATGTTGTGAGAAATTACTTTATCAAGTTTAGATTTTGATGTTCTTATGTTGTTCATCTTTCAATAAATAGCATGACGTCTATACCTACGCTCTCTATCATTTTGGTTTCTTTTATTATGGTTTTCAAGTTGCGTTTGTGTAGGAGAGGGTTTTTCAACCATAGGTTCCTTTTCTTCTTGTGAGGGAAGAATGAAAGAAACAGTGGAAGGTTGTTCAACCACTTTCACTTTGGCTTTATAAATTTTTTTAGGAGGAGGATTAGGACTTGTTTGGTTGTCTCTTGGCCTTTTGTAGTAAATAGACAAGGGATTTTCAATGGATGGGTCTTGGTTAGTTGGAAGGGCTTTAAGCTCAATATTGTTTTCTTCTCAAGGTGGATGATGAAAATTTTCAAGGGATAACTTTGCTATGCATTTTTATTTAAAATTTTGGTAGGATAGGAAAATGAAGTCCTCAGAGGGTCTTATAGGTTCCATGGGCTTAGGCCAAAAATATAAGGAAATATTTCCATGGGAAGATATATTTCTAAAGCCACTATGGTTCACATTGAATATTTCATTGCCGATTGGAAACTTTAAACACTTATGGACAATGGATGGGACTTAATTCATGGAGAAAATCAATTTGTAGACTAACTTCACATGAAATTTATCTAAATTAGAGATAATAGAGAATGATACATTTAATTTCTTTAGTCCTACTTATAAAGGGAGTGTGATCGATCCCATCATAGCACAAGAAAAACCATCATGTGTTTTAATCTATTTTGTTGGTTTATATTATCTATATTGAGTAATTTCATTGACATGTAGTAGTTCCTCTATGATCACATTCTCTCCACATATGTGATCAATTAAAATCCAATGAGTGGGCCTGTCATTAATTCTGCTAGCTATGTAAAGAGGACCATCAGGTGCATGTTTGATTGTCTCTTTTGAAGAGAAAGTAAAGTCAATGTGAATTTTGGTTTGTTGTTTATGAGGCTTGATTTCAATCACTCCTATCATTGTACTAATAGGAATTCGGTCATTACTATCCATAGGATTTTGGTCATCACCATCCATAGGATTTTGTTCATTATTGTTCATGTTATCATAATCTATATCAACACTCAAATTAGGCTTAGTTTCACTAGCCTTAAAAAATGAAATATTATGGTTAGGAATGGGGTTGGCAAATATTTGAAAGTTTTAATTAGGAGGAGCTACAAATTTATTGCCTTTTTCATTCACACCTCCAATTTGAATATGATTAGAATCAATGAGGTCTTGCACAAGATGTTTAAGATGCTTGCAATGTTTTGTATCATGTTCTTTTTGTTGGTGATAAGCACAATAGGCATTGTGTCTAAATCTCGGAGGTAATGGCTTGCTAGGGTCAAGAGGTCAAATGGGAGGTAAGGTAAGCATTTTTTTATATATTAGTTGGGTCATGATATTTTGAAGTGTGTCGGGTAAGGGAGTAAATTGTCTTTGCAGATTTCCAAAGATGAAAGGATTACTCTTCTTTATAGTAGCTACTTGGGTATCAACTAGTTGGGTAGGTTGGGAGGTAGAATGTAGTTGAAGGAAAACTTTATTTTTTCTTTTGAAAGGTTGGTAGGTGTTTTGGTTTGAAGATTTAGACTTTTCAAGATGGGTAGAGGTGGTTTTTTCTTCTTGACTACCTACAAAATTCTGATAATATCGTAGCAAAATGGAAAAGTGTAGGAAGAAAGGAAACTTCATCATGCCAAGCCTATCCTAAATAGTAGGTTGAAAATTATCTATGACCTTTTTTTGAAGGTGATGATCGGGAATCTTCACACTAATTTGGGAATAAAGCAATAGGTAACGTGAAATAAAGAGTGAATTTTTCACCATCATTTTATTTGCATCTCATCAAATGAGCTAATGTAATTTAAAGAACCATATGCACTCGGAAATGGCTAATAAAGGCTTCAAAAAGTTCATTAAATGAATGAATTGAGTTATTTGGTAATGTAGAAAACTAGTCCAAGGTGATGAATTTCAAGGATTGGGAAAAAAGCTTAGCCAAAAGCTTGCCCTCAAGGATAAAGTTACTACACAAGCAACAAAGGCATTGCCATGATTAGTAGGATCTTCCTTTGCTCCATATTTCTCAAATCTAGGGATCTCTACACCTTGTGGCACTAGAGTTCTCAATATCTCCAAGGATAATGGGTTGATTTTGACATAGTATGAAGGTGTACCATTTTGATTTTGATTTATGGTGGCAACTTGACATTGAAGGGATGAAAGGTTTTGCAAAATTTGGTCAATGATAGGGTCATTGTTTGTGGTTTGAGATGGAGGTGAATATGGTTGTGGTATGTGTTGTAAGGATAAGTGAATGGATAGCTTGTGGGAGGAGATATAAGGTTAGATGCCACATAGGTATAAGGATCACTAGTGGAAATGCTTAAGGTAGGAAGGAAATTACTAGTTGGTTGCATTGTTATGGTTATTTGAGGATTGGTATAGGTGGGAATGGAGGTTATGAATGAAGTTCCTTGATTTTTCACATTGTTTTAAGTTTGAGCACCATTGGTGGTGGAAGGAAGATGTTTTCCAAATATTTGAGCTATATTATGCACAACTTCCAATCCTTAATCACTTTGCATCATGTAATGAATACTATCTATGGTAGGTATAACAGTGTTGGAAATGTTTTCATTACTCATGCTATCTTGTAAATGGGCTATTTATTCATGCATTTTCATTATGTTTTCATGAGGGATATGATCAACCATTGTTTGAACACTTAGAATAGAACTTGTAGGTAAGGTAGGCATAGCAAAAGAGTTATCAAAGGTATGATCCATACCTAGTGAACTCATACCAACACTAGGGGTAAGAGAGCTAGATAATCCAAGGTCCACAATGAGTGTTTTAATGCAGCACTTTGTCTCACCATAGTATTATTAGTAGGGCAATAAGTAGTACAACTCATGTAAGGGATAAACCAAAGAAAGTGAAATGAAAACAAATTGAAATATTAGTAATTATGTAAGTTGTAACAAAAAACTAAAAGAAGCCAACAAAAGCATAGAAAAGAAAGTTCAAATCTTGAAAAATTGCAACTGGAAAATCAACAAGGACTAAGACGCCAGCAAGGGCATCTTGGTCCTATTGATGAGATTTGAGGTTGCAGAAAGTGGAATAAAATGCAAACAACCTAGACAAGATTTTGAGCCAAAAACCCACAGAGGGACTAAGATGCCAATAAGGGTGCTTGAGTCCTAGTACAGTTTTTTAATAAAATTTGGATTGTTTATAGTGTTTCCAGGTTTCCTACCAAGGGACTTGATGTTTAGAAACAAAAAAGTGTGCAAATGAATGCAAGAAAAAGTGACTAATGACAAGAAATTGAATTCAAGCTTGGATGCAATTTTTTTTCAATTTTTAAATGCAATAACAATGTTCCTAAATGCAATTATAATAATTGGCAATGCACTTTTTAGTTTTTCAATGAGATAAGATGATGCAAGAAAGAAAAAATGCAACCTATATGCACTTTCACTAATGCAAATGTGAGAACCCTAGATGCACTTTCACTAATGCAAGAATGAATGCCACCTAGATCTAGGACCTTAGTGAACTCCAAATCAAGAAATTAATGTCCAAAATGTTAGGTTCACCAAAATGATTAATTGGAAAAGGGATGCTTTATGGTTTAGGTCATAAAATGCCACTTTTCTCCAACTAACATTCAAGGATTCCCTAGGATCCCAAATTGGATTGAATATCAACACAAAGGTGAGTCAATTATCAACAAGGAAGACCTAAGAATATTCCTTAGGCTTCGAAGGGTTCACCACAAAGAAAAATCTTGGAAAAGACATCTTGATGTTCAACTCACAAAACCTAGTAATGCAAGCCAAACAATGAGTGCAAATGAAAAAATTAAGTAACAACAAGCTAGGATGTATGTACCTAGGAAGTATTGAAATGTGATAAGGATTTGTCTGGGGGGGGGAATATTAGGCACAAACAAGATCAAACATGCCTGAAACAAGAATCTAAACTAAGATCAAACATATTAATCTAAAATCTAATCCTACACATATGAAATGAAACTAAGCTATTTGAACATACATTAAGAAATCTATGATTACTAAATGGAATGTAAAAAAAAAGCACAGTGTTACCATCTCATAGTAAAGTGAATTTTCCTAATGTTGGGTTGTTCTTATCACAAAAATTCCTCCAAATTTTATGTGAAAAAGCTTGAGGAATGATTTCTTGATGCTGGTTGATTGAAGAAATGAGGTTGAAGCACTAACAATGGTGGTTGTGAATGTCATCAATACTTTGTTGTGTAAGTGATGTTGATTCTTCGATCCTTACTTGTGAGGAAATAGTTTTCTTGTATAGAAAATGAGATTTGAGATGGATGATTAGGATCATGTTGGAGAATATCTAGATCAACGGTCAAAGTGTGTTGAGAGGATTAAGACATGTGAATATTTTGCAAAGTTGATTTCACAATTTGTGTGATTGAGGAATAAATTGGCTAGTTAGGGATTAGATTGATCACTCATGATTTAGATGGCTTAGTTAGGAAATTTATGACTTAGTTAGCAAATTGATGGCTTGGTTAGAAAATTGATTGATTAGTTAACAAATTAGATTGCTTAGTCAACAATCATCATTTTCTCAATCATAAAGTGGGTGAGAAATATGAATTAATTGATTTAATTAATTAATTCCTTTTCTGAGTTGAACGTGCAAATCAAGTTTGACTTTTGCAAACAAAGTTGCATTAGTTTGATTTGATTTTCGATAATTGATTTGAATAGTTTGATTTAATTATTCAAATTTTGGAGGAAAAGTGTTGTGATTAAATTATTATGATTTAATAATTTAATAAACTTAGGAGAATAAGGTGATTTAGCAACGTAATTAAATAATTGACATTATTTAATCAATCAGGATGAAATAAAGTGAGATTAGGAATTTATTAAATAAATGCAATTTATTTAATTGGTTGAAATGATGGAACGTGAATTAATCAAATAATGTTTTTTTATTTAATTAATAGTAGAATTAGGGTTTTTAGGACTTTATTAAATAAATGAAATTTATTTAATTCATTAGAAATGATGAAAAAGTGAATTAAATAAATAATATTGTATTATTCGATTAATTGTAGAATTAGGGTTTTGAATGTTGTTTGTTGTTGTGTGATGTTGTGTGATGTTTTGGGACATTAAAAAATGATTTAAATATGTTTTGAGATGATTCTGAGATGTTTCGAGACATTACAGGATGATTTTGAGACATTTCAAGATGATTCCAAGATGTTATAGGAGGATTCTGAGATGTTTCAAGTCATTCTAGGATGCTTTTGTGATTGTAGACACCCAAAAATGTCCTCTTACAATACCTTATCACAACATTAGGTTATTTAGACATCTTGTAGCATGTTTTTCCCTAAGTACCCATGTCATCATCTAATTAGTTAAATAAATCTTATTCATTTGACTAATTTCATATATTATTTAATTAATTAAATCATTTCCATTCATAATCCCTCCATTCTTGTAATGTTAATTAAATAATTTATATTATTTAATTAATTAAATCATTTCCATTCATAATCCCTCCATTCTTCTAATGTTAATTAAATAATTTATATTATTTAATTAATTAAATCATTTCCATTCATAACCCCTTCGTTCTTCTAATATTAATTAAATAATTTATATTATTTAATTAATGAAATCATAAATCCAACATTAATTAAATAAATCAAATATTTATTTAACTAATAAAATCTTAAAATATCTTCTCACTTTCTTTCTAAAATCAACTTATGTGTATCTAATTTATTTATTTAATTAGATAATTCATCACTTATCCTTCTCGTCTTTTTAGGATTTATTTCCTTTAAAATGAAAAAATCAATATCTTTCTATTTTATTAGAATCTTATCCCATCTTGTTGTATTTCCTCTTTTATCAAAAATCAAATCTCATCAAATCTTCTTCTTCATCTACATCGAAACTCTATAAATGCAACCTCCCACAAGCCATTTGGATTCAATTCTTTAAGTACCCCCACTCTGTCAAAATAATTCTTCAATCTTCCATCCATCATCTTTGAGCTATCTAGTCTTCTTCCATCATCTTTTTCCTATCACTATGCTGCAATAGTGAGTGATCAACATTCCTTCAATAGTTGTATCCTTCGAAGCTTGCATTCTCATGCAAGACTGAGAAGATAAATTGAGATAAGTCAAGCATAATATGGAGATCGGTTTGCATTTGTTTATTAGTTTGATTTTCATATTGTCTCATATTCTATTGTGCTATTTAGGATTTGATATATTGCTATTTTAGTTTTCTATCTGATTTTATGCTAACTACATTGGTGAACCCGATGTTTCTTCTGTCTACTAGGATTTCGCTATTTCATTTTAAGCTCCTCACATCTTCAAGTTTGTTTTGCATTCTAATAAGAGTTTATTCAGCCTTTATTGATATTATTTCTTTTGATATTGCACCTCTCCTCACTTTCTTTTCTATTTTAGCGCAGGAACGCCATGCAGCTTGTGAGAATACTAGGGCCATTATCTTTGCCACAACTGAACATTTATATTTGTAGGAGGAGTCTGTCGACTTAGGAAGTTTGTCTCCTTATTCGGTTCCTTTTCTTGTGCATGCTCTATTTGATTTGACCTAATTTTTTAATTGTACCAGCATATAGTTTCTATATCCACGAACCTGTGATTGGACTCTCAATAGAACTTGCATGCATCATAGTTTTTCTTGGCATCTGATTCTAAATACATGTGATCACCACTTGGGTCTTCTACAGTCATGATATGTGTAAAAGTGTTTTTTTTTGTTGTTAAGTCATGGCTTGCATATAATTGTGGTTTCTTTAAGGACTGATTTTAACCTCTTCAAAGCCGAATACTTAAGTCATTGATTTTTTTAGTGCTCTCTATAGCTTCATATAGGACCTCTAAAGATAAAGTGGGAGCTTATAATTCTTCTCTATAACCATCGCGTTCTACGACTATAGACACTTAATTTTCTTTGCCTTTGAAATATTCCTTTGCAATTATGAACCATGATGTTTATATACAACAAAATAACTTATGGGCATCATTAGTTGGCCAAATCTAGCTTTTGTAGACAATAGACAACTCAAATCAGATTCTTTCCAGATGAAAAGTTATGATTACAATGTCATATGTGACAAAATCATGCCTTAAAAGTAGAGTGCTTGCTTCTATGATCGGTCCTCATCTCCGTGGTCTGTTTCGACAATATGCAAATTTGCTTGATTGATCTGTTGATTTTTTCTTTCAGAGGAGAGAATGTGACCTGATACTGGTTGATGTCTTTATCACTGTTTGCTTTGAGTTTGAAACCTTGAGGATTTACTGTCACCGATAGTTGGTTGTACACTAGAGTGATTACTTAAATCGAATTTTAGTTCTAGTTCATATTTTAATTTTGACTTAGGTTGATTTAGTCTTTTTCTAGTATCAAGTTAGTTTCAATTTAGTTTTTATTTTAGAATAAATCTAGATTTGAATTCTTTAGTTTAGTTTAGCTTTAACTTAGATTTACTCAGGGTTTAACTTTAGATTTGATTAGATTTACTTTAGATTTAATTAGATTTGTTTTAGATTTAATTAGGTTCATTTTAGATTTAATTTAGATTTTTTTAAAAACTTTTTAATTTAGATTAGATTTCTAATTTCTAATTAATTTAGATTTTTATTTATTTAGTTTAGATTTGTTTTTAACAAATTGCATATTGTTGACCTAACCTCACTTTGGCTTGCAAGTTTGTGTTTCTTCTTGTCTTGGTGACTTTCAGGGGTATCTAAGGAGCTGGAAAATAATTTGGATCAGTCACAACATCAACTTGGAAAGTGAATAATTAGGTGTACACATTCCATCTTTCATCTCTTAATCTTGTTTGGCAACACATTTGAATTTTGGGCTTAAAACGAACAAGTGTCTTTCAACACATTTGGCTTTGGGATCTAAAAAAAATAAGTGATTGACCTACTTTCCACACATTTCAATTTTCTAAGGGAAATTAACAACTGCGAGTGTGAATCAAATGTGTGTGTGATCAAAAACACCTCACTTGGTTTGCTTTTGTCAAACCCTTCATAGGAGGCTTGCTAGGGGATTTCATCACCCATAGGGATGAACTCAATCAATGTGTGAATCAAAAGACATGCTTGTTTGGGAGTTAAAATATTGTCACTCTTGGCTAAGCCCCAAAGAACTTTATACCTTTGGGAAGTGAAGGTGAAGGGTGGGTTACCCCTTTCTCCCGACTGTGTGGCAAGATTTTTTTTTCAAATAATTCCTAGTCAACCTTGTGCATCCTAGTTCAAACCTAACTGGCCATACCCACTTGACTAACGGGTATGTGCAGGATCATGATGGGCCAAAAAGTGGCAATATCTAAGTTATATGATGGTCCATGTGGCTGATGAATTTTTTTTTACCTAAAATTGATGAAACGAAAAAGGTTTTTAAAAGAGATTCTCATCTTTCCACCAATATAAATTATGCTTTACTTTGAATTTAATAAATAATTATTATTCATTTTCTATTTGAATTACAACTAAAGTCTTGATTGATAGGCTGATTGAAAAACATCTATAGTTTTCAAATGGTGTCACATTTTTTGAATCTGAAACATGCGTCACATTCTATGCTTTGCATACTATAGGATTATAAAAAAAAAAAATCTTGAAGTTTTGACCAAGTTAAGGTGGTTACACATACGATTTTTTTTTTATAAAAAAAATTTGTAATAAAAAATTCATAATTAATTATTTACTTGGAAAAAAACTACAAAAAATATGCAACACATCGGGAAATGAGTCCCCTACTTATATCTAAAATATTATTAAAAAATATTATCATTTTATTGTGTTTAGGGTGCTTAGACAAACACCTACTTCTTATTTTTTCCCTAAAATTTAAGTACTACTACATTGAAATTTCAAATTTTCACCAAATAGATTAAAAAAAATAAAAAATCCTAATAGTTTATAAACTACATTCAATTTGCTACAGATTCTATTCTTACATATTTTTGAAATAATATAGATAACTTATTCAAATTTTTATGTCAAGTTTCCTAACTATGATTTTCTGAATTTTATTGGCACTTAAGGGCCTGTTTTTTCCATGATGATCATGCACATACCCTAACATTAGGCTTGTTGTTGTGTATTTGAGTGTTTTTTTAATCATAACATTTAATCTTAGAAGAAAAGTTTATCATTGTGTTTGGTGTGTGTTTTCATACATTTACATGTGAGATCTTGTGTTTGATATTGCCCAATTCAAAATTCCATTAAACACTTGCCACATCATCCAAATCATCCAATCTTGTCATTCCACATCATATCTTAATCATTACCATCTCCTTAATGTAATCAACATGATTTCACACCATGCCAACATTAGAAGACCTAGTACCCCAATTCCAGGACCTCATCCAATCACTTTATCAAGCACTACAACCCTTAGACCAACGAATTATACAAGGCTCCAAGGCCTCATCCAACAATCTCAACTTTAAACAAACCAATCACTTCAAATATAACATCTCATAGAACAAGCACAATACCTCATGGGCAATTGTCAAATCCAACAAGCACAACATGAAGTCCAAACACTATTTCAAACTCAACACATTCAATATCAATCTTATGAGTCACCTTCATCATCATGCTAACCTAACTCATCTACCTATCATGTCAATGCTACATCAATATATCCACCCATATCATAACAAGAAAATAGGAGCCCAAGTCCACCTCGGCAACAAAATCAAGAGCCTTTCAATTCTCTAGTGAATCCTCACTCTAAATTCAAACATTTCAAAAGTAAACCTATGGCATTACCTGAATCCACCCATCCACCTACCAAAGAGTCTTCAAACACCATGCCCATTCTTACAACCCCATCATGTAGTCCCCCCTTGAGCCTATTCAAGAATCTCCCCCATTGAGCCCAAGTCAACCTCCATCATGTCTCCATGTTGTTGACCATCCATAACATATCAATCCTACTCAAGAGTTATCCCCTTCCACCTCATCTAATGAATCCATACCATCTCATAATCTTACCATATCCAACCCATTTGATGATCCAAGCATATCCACCTTTTATCATGATCCTATTATACCACCTCCATGGCATGACCCTAGTCCATCACATGAACAATTTTTTTCATTCATTACCCCATCTAATGATAACCCTCCCAATCAAGATCAAGATGTCACACCCACTCCATCACATGATACCATTCCATCTCATGATCCCTCTCTAAATAAAGATCAAAGTCTAACTTATATTCCATTAAATTACCCCCTTCCTCTAATTCAAGATCAAAGCATCCCTTCATCTCCATATCATGAGCCCCTTCCATCTTATAACCAAGATTAAATGATACCATCAATCCCATCCCATGATCCTTCCTTAAGTCAAGATCAAATCACCCCTTTATCTTCATGTCATGATCACAATCCTCCACAAGAGTCGCTCACCCCTATTCAATCTATCCATGAACCCCACACCTATAAAATGGGTTCATCTACCTTTATCCACTCCAGTTTACTTCCAACACCTATCCTTTCATCCATATCATATCCTCTACAACATGGACTCGCATCTTGTTTCATAAATAATACATATCCATCAAACCTTCCATCTATCCTTGGTCCTTATCATCCAAACCCTAGTTCGTCAACCCTTCCATCCATATTGGGGCCCTACATCCCTCATATCCCTAGTCAAGATAAAAAAAGGTACACCCTTGAACATTTTCCAACATACCTACACCAACCCATTTATAATACCTTAATATCATTTATCTTTATCCACCCATCCCATTGCTCTTGGAAGCAATTTGGGTGCCAAACTTCAAAAGCTTCCATATAAAAATCCACATACATCAAAGGATCAACATGTCTCCTTGAAGAGACATGAAAAAATAAAATAAAATCTGATCCAAATTCAAAAAGAAAAATTTCAAAGGCCACAAAGGCCCACAAATCAAAAAGAAAAAATTCGAAGGCCACAAAGGCCCATAAAGCAAAAAGAAAAATATCAAAGGCCACAAAGGCCCATGAATCAAAAATCAAAGTCAAAAGCTATGTGGATTCCTAAAAGTCTCGTAGAAGCAATAAAATCAAAATTGGCATCCAAACTTGCTTATCCAAAAACTCCATCCAATTCTAAATATCCTTTATCACCACCATCCATTTTGGGTCCTTATTTCCCAAAATCCCCATCCACTCCTCCATCCAAATCTCTAAAATTCAAAATCCACTTCTCTTCCATCACTCCACCACCCTTTAAGGTGTGTGTCGATGTTGATCTTGCCATCCTTTCCATCTATCCATAAAAAATCCTTTCAACCTCCTATCCATGAGCCAACATCCATCCCCTATTATCCTCCTTTAATCCAAACCTTTTCTTAAGTCCTTAGCTTCTTCCATCATGCCAAAATTTATGATTCTATTTCCATGCTTTAGTAGGGCACATATTCGAGGGATATTAGCCATGAAACTTGATGCTTGAGTCTTTCCTTTGTATCTCTATCCACATCCTATCTACCGTATTCCTCTTGCACTTTACACTTGGGGGAAAGTTTCGTCCATCCTGTCAAGCATATCCATCCTCTTTACATTCATCCTTTACCTTTCCACCTTTGATCTTGAAAATTTTAAGGATCTTCTTGAACATCATACATATTACCCTATACACTTTATCCATATCTTATGTAACATATCCGTCACCTTATCCATATTCCATCATTCTATATAAATACACATTTTCTTCCCTTCCTTGGTCTTGATGAGGGATACGGGAAAAAACTTAGGCATTTTTGTTCATATATTATCTAGTTGATCTTGATCATCCTATTCATTAGCATTATCCTTGCATTCTTCCATTAAAATGTCTTGAAAAAATTCCCTAAGAATAAAAAAAAGTCTTGAAAAAATTACAAAAATTTAAAAATCAAAACATTTCAAAAAAATACAAAAAGATCAAAACATTTCAAAAATACAAAAAAAAAAAAACATTTCAAAAATACCAAAAAGTGAAAACATTTCAAAAACACAAAAAAAAGGAAAAAGGTAGTGAAAAAAGACAAAGAAAATCAAATAGCCAATGAAAATCCAAGCAATAAAATCAATCCATCTAATCACTTCTTCTAACTTCATCTAAACAATCCATCACATCAATCCAATCATCCAACCATCCAACCAATCAATTATATTTATCAAATCCATTCATCCATACATCAAATCCAAATGCAAGTCATCACCAAATGATGGAACGTTAATTAATTAAATAATGTTGTTTTATTTAATTAATAGTAGAATTAGGGTTTTTAGGACTTTATTAAATAAATGAAATTTATTTAATTCATTAGAAATGATGAAAAAGTGAATTAACTAAATAATATTGTATTATTCAATTAATTTTAGAATTAGAGTTTTGGATGTTGTTTGTTGTTGTGTGATGTTTCGAGACGTTACAAAATGATTTAGAGATGTTTTGGGATGATTCTGAGATGTTACAGGATGATTTTCTGAGATGTTCTGAGAAATTAAAAGATGATTTTGAGACTTTTCAAGATGATTCCAAGATGTTATGGGATGATTCTGAGATGTTTCAAGTCATTCAAGGATGCTTTTGAGATTGTAGACACCCAAAAATGTCCTCTTACAATACCTTATCACAACATTAGGTCATTTAGACATCTTGTAGCATGTTTTGCCCTAGGTACCCATGTCATCATCTAATTAGTTAAATAAATCTTATTTATTTGACTAATTTCATTCATAATCCCTCCATTCTTCTAATGTTAATTAAATAATCTATATTATTTAATTAATTAAATCATTTCCATTCATAATCCCTCCATTCTTCTAATGTTAATTAAATAATTTATATTATTTAATTAATTAAATCATTTCCATTCATAATCCCTCCATTCTTCTAATTTAATTAAATAATTTATATTATTTAATTAATTAAATAATTTCCATTCATAATCCCTTCATTCTTCTAATATTAATTAAATAATTTATATTATTTAATTAATGAAATCATAAATCCAACATTAATTAAATAAATCAAATATTTATTTAATTAATAAAATCTTAAAATATCTTCTCTCTTTCTTTCTAAAATCAAAACTCATGTGTATATAATTAATTTATTTAATGAGACAATTCATCACTTATCCTTCTCATCTTTTTAGGATTTATTTCCTTTAAAACGAAAAATTCAATATATTTCTATTCTATTAGAATCTTATCCCATCTTGTTGTATTTCCTCTTTTGTCAAAAATCAAATCTTATTCTTCATCCACATCGAAACTCTATAAATGCAACCTCTCACAAGCCATTTGGATTCAATTCTTAAAGCACCCTCACTTTGTCAAAATCATTCTTCAATCTTCCATCCATCATCTTTGAGCTATCTAGTCTTCTTCCATCATCTTTGTCCTATCACTATGCTACAATAGTGAGCGATCAACATTCCTTCAACAGTCAAATCCTTTGAAGCTTGCATTCTCATGTGATATTGAGAAGAGCAATGGAGATAAGTCGAGCATAATATGGAGATCGGTTTGCTTTTTTTAATTATTTTGATTTTCATATTATCTTGTACTCTATTGTGCTAGTTAGGATTTGATATATTGCTATTTTAGTTTTATATCTGATTTTCTACTAACTACAAAGATGTTATGGGAGATTTCAAGATATTCCAATACATTCCAAGATGATTTTGAGATGTTTTGAGATGATTCCAAGACATTTGGAGATGATTCTAAGATGTTCCTAGACGATTCTGAGATGTTCTGAGACATTTTGAGATGTTCTGAGATGATTCTGAGATGTTTCGAGACATTCTGAGGTGTTCCGAGACATTTTGATATGTTTTGAGACATTAAGAGATGTTGCAAGATGATATTCAATGTTGTTTGATGATGAATTAATTAAACAATGTTAAATCACTTAATTAATAGACGAATATGAGTGCTAAAATGCTAGTTCACAAGCTAGGACATTTTTACGTGTCTACATTTTTCCCCTATTTGATACAAAGTACTGGTTTCTTTGTTTCAAATAAAATTGCTCTGGTATGCCCTAGGTGCAAGATTTTCCCTAGTATTCCCTAGAAAGGATAGCATGGATGGTTTTCCCCTCGAGAAATTTGGTGAAAATTTTGGATAATGAACCGATTTTTTTGATAAGCTGATGTGATGCGTTAAGTGCAAGGACTAAAAAAAGAAATATTGATAAGAAGAAAATGTTATTAATATTTGAAGGATAGTTGATGTTGTTAGTCATTGATGAATTTATTTTGCTTTGATTGGAGGCTTCACCCTTTGAACATTCCTATTTGATGTAGCAGATATATATGATGCACCAGGGTAATAATGAACAAGGTGACTTTATATCCATTGTGTGGACTTTGACTCTACAAACAAGGAGTACTCTTGCTCATGCTAGACATATAGAAACCATGTAGATTGTATGGGTGAGAAGATTTAAAACATGTCGGACCAGTAACACAAGAGGTATTAAGAACCCAACATGCCATTGCTACATGAAATGCTTTGAAATGACTTCCACACACATAACAAAGCCAATATTCTTCATGGTAGTATAACAAAATATCCAACAAACAAAAAACTGAAATGGCACTTAATTTCCCTCATTCCTTCCTCTCTAAATCCTTATGGACATCCTCGAGAGATCCTAGGAATGAGTCAATAATGTAAATTCAAAAGATAAGACTACAAAAAGATAAAAACAATGTTGTATCACTTTCTCTATCTATTATGGGACTATTATTCAGTGTTGATCATGTATATCATAGGAATGGATCCACTAAGACATATCTTAAGATGTTGTAGGAAATTTTCAATAGATAAGAAGTTATACTTGGCTTTGTTTTTGTCTGCTTGCATTCAAATCCTTGTGATTGGTTGCTTCAAAGTTCTAGCTTTTTATGTTGCTTTGTTTATTTGTCTATTTTGTCAAAGGGTGAGTGTGACGATCTATTTATTATGGATTAAACTTTATTGAAGATAGGTGATGGTGGATATCTGATGGTGGAAATAGGAATTTTGAGATTTTTCAAATGTTTTTGTGCTTTTTGATGTTTATTTGATGTTGTTTTTGTTGTGTTTTCAAGATATTTGAATATTTTTGTAATATCAATTGTTGAGGAGCTATGAAGAGGATTCAGGGAGCCTCACATCATGCGGATGTGTTTTGAGAGTTTGGATGTCTTGTAGGCATCAATTTTCTGACATGCACCTTGTCACTTCTCATTTTCATCTGGTTACATTCTCGTATTGTGTATACAAAGTTTCTTGAGTCAATAGAAAAGTTTTGGTGATTTTTGGGCATCTACATCATTTTCCTTGCACTTGACCTTTAAACCCTTGCCCTTGACTTAAAACCTCGATCTTGACATAAAACCTCTTTTTTGATTCATGCACTCGCTCTAAAAGCTCGCACTTGACTGAAAACCTCACTTTTTCTTGTTCTAGAGCTATTTTCCTTGCCCTTGTTTAAGAAGCTTACACTTTCTTTAAAGTATTGCATATGAAAACCTCACACTTTCTCTAAAGTTCACCCTTGCTCCTGAAACCTCACTTTTATTTGCTCTATGACTTGTAATTTTTACCATATCTTCAAATGACCATATCTTGGTCATACGAAAGTATTTTTCAATGCTTTGTTTTAAATGGGTAGAATTTCATGATCTTTGTAATGGTGTAGGTGGTTTTTAAGTTTTTGTATAGTTAAAATTTCCATTGGTGTTGTGGGATTGCATTTTCCTTTGTTTCATTTAAACTATGTTAGCATTTACTTATTGTCATCCTAAATGTTGTTTGTCATCATGTTTTGTGTCATTTTGTGTTGCTTGACATGTTCAGAGTGAAACCAGAACATCGTGGGTTAAAATGGTTGTAGACCTAGTCCTCAAACCATTGTATTTGCGGGAGAGATGACCTCAACAACTATTTGATCCTTTTACTGAATTCGTGGGTTTTTCTATTTTGTGAATGTTTTTGGATTTTTTTGGATTTTGTATTTTTGACTAAGTTGGAAAAAATCCTGATGAAAACCTAATGGGACTGACCTAATGCCTTGGGGGTTGATCAGAAATAAGCCTTTCCTACATTGTACACACAAAGACCATGTAGATTGACCATTTTACTCAAAGCATAAACTTGTTTTTGGGATAAGAAATTCTTGGATTGATATATTGATATTCCACTTCCATGTCTAGAGGATATGTTGCAGGAAATATACTTGAACTAGTTGTGGGGTTCAAGAAAATTTTAATATCTTAGACTATTTTGAGTGAAGGAATAATCCAACGATGTCTTATTTTTGATGTTTTTCATATGTTTTTTATTTTTGTTATTTTATGATGTTTTTCACTTTTTTTGTTTTTCTAGTATTTTTGACTTTTTGTTGTTTTATGACCATGATTGGATGTTGCAAGATCTAATCCACGACCAACTTCAAGAAGTCCCCAATATAATGAATTTCCTTAATCACTGACAAGCCATGGTTGGATACATTTTTTATGAAATGGATGGGTGGAAGTTGTGAAAAAGTACCGATAGATAATGATGTAATTTTTATTCAAACATAGTGCTTGTTTGCTATGTTTTCACTATGGTACATGTTCTATGAGTGCCACAAAGTGGTTTTCACTCAAATAAAATTTTATTTCTCTTTACTATTTTTCTTTCTTTTCTATTTCTTTGTATTCTTTTATCCTTTTTCTATTTTTTTTGGATTTTTTACCCTTTTTCCTAGGGTGTAAGATGTTGAAAACTTGGATTGATACCTCACCTTTTCTAGAGGATATGTTATAGAAAAAATCACTTGAGCTAGTTGTGGGGTTCAACAACTACTGATATCTTAGAAGTGTTAAGTTAAGGAATAATCCATGTTGTTATCATCTTTGATGGTTACCTTGGTAGTGCGTTGGTGGTACACCTTGTTGTTGGGATAGACTATTTAGAAGGTTACCTTGATAGTGCATTGGTGGTATACCTTGTTGATGGGATGAATTTTTTTAAAGGTTACCCTAATAATGCATTGGTGGTATACCTTTTTGTTGAGACAAAATCCTAGATCACAACGTGAGCTAGAAGACATAGATCAAGATTTATTCTAAAGCAAGATGCAAGCATTTGCCCCAAATGTCTAGAAATTTAGGTGAAGGCTTATCTTGTGATAGGGTAACATGTTGGGATAAAGTATGCCTCTTTGGAAAATTCTTGTATTACTTAGATAATGTTGGATAGGATAGGATCAATGATAATGAACCATGTCAAGATATTTTCCATAAGCAAGTGGAAAATGTAGATAAAAAAATTTGTCAAGATCAACATAAGTTGGATTTTGGAAACAATGGCTTGGGTTCATTATTGATAAGTTGAGATGCTTCCACTTAAAATGATGCATATAGATTCTTGATTCTACAAATGATGCCTATTTTCCAAGATTTCACCATGGTATTTATCCAAAGCACCCCCATACTGGTTTTCACTAGAGGACAATGTTTTTCTTGATTTTATTGATTTTTGATGTCACACAAGATTCCTATTTACCAGGTTTTCATCATGGTGGCATGTTTTTTGTTCATGCTAAACCCCCTGGTGGTTTTTGATGTAGATACCACTGGTGCTAATATGGGTGTTGTTGGTGTCATTGTGTGCCAATGATATCCTAATTGGAGTAGTTGTTTTGCTAGGATGTGAGCGCTTGAATGTAGCCCCTAGTAAGTTTTATCTTCCTTGTCGATACTGGAGTTAACCTTACCTTGATGCACACATTGTGATACAGTGCCCTTAAATTCCTTATGATAAAGAGTTGTTGCCAATATATGGTTAATGTGGGATTTGGATATCCTAGATTGTGAAATGTGTTGAGGGATATAATATTTAGATGGATTGGTCGATAGTTTGGAACCTTTGACTCTCCAAACTTGGGATGATGAACAATGATGGGTGGATATGGAGATTCGATTAGGACCAACATATTGATATACCTTGTAGGTCACTCTTGAAGCTTTCTTTTGTATTGTTGGAATTTTTTGATGGATGAACTTCCCTTTTTGATTTTACCTCATAGTTTCTTCGATTAATGGAGTTTGATGGGGATGATTTTCTTGCTTTTTCTTTTGTATGCATTTCAATTTTTCTTGTTGATTCTTTTGCTTCAATGACTTGTTTCATTCTTTGATATAGATTTTTTTCTTATTGTTGGTCCTAATGAGATGGTGGAAATATGTGTGGATGATGATTCATGGCATGGCTAGTTGTAGCGGTGGTAGCAAATTCATCATAAGGACTCTTTGTGCTCTTTATGTTTATTCTTGCATTAGATAAAGTTTCCCACACTATTATAGAGGTATCCCTAATATGTTCAAATCCAAGACTTTGATGCTTAGCAGTTTCAATAATTTGTAGTGGTTTTGGGATACCTTGTTCATGTAAGCCTATTCCTCTACCTTGATAATTCATCTATTGAAAAATTTCATTTGCAATAGGATATGTCTTACCTTGGAAACAATGTGTTAGTCCTTCTTTTCTCTATTGTGGATCTTCAAATGTGATAGCTTCTTAACTAATAGGATCCTTCAGATGTGGGATAACTTCTTGATTGATATCTTTGGCCCAATCCTGTGAAATATCAGATTTTAATGCTTCTTCAAGAGGTGTTTTTTATTTACTATCCATGTAAAATTCTTCCTCATGGTTCATTTTTTATATGTATTCATAGGATGTTTCTAATTCACAACTTATATATAAGTATTCTTTATGATCCATCTCTGATATGTCTCCATAGGAGTTTTTTGATTCACAACTTATGTATAAGTCCTCTTCATGATCCCTTTTTTGATATGTCTCTAGCTTCTACTATGTATTGATCTTGTGTACATATGTTAATAGTAGGAGACTCTTGTTCCTTGGTAATGATTTCAAGAGCATGAGACTCTTGTCTTGGATGAAGATCATCTACATGTCCATTAGGAGTACGCATCTCATGGGTAGATGTATGGGTGTTCGATATATGGATTTTTCCTTCTTTTGGAAAATATGGGATGTCTTGGAAGATATCTGCAAGTCATTATAGTATTTTGATGATAGGGATTCTTGATCTTTACTTTGTGTGGTATTATCTTTGATATGCTTTGGATCACATTCTTGACATGGATCAATTTCAAAGAAGGTATTTCTTGTAAAGGATCCTTGCATTTCCTCAAAATGTAGAATTATGGGTGGTAGCTCTTTGTCTAGGTTTTCTATATTGGGTATAAGCATTGGATCAAGAGTGTCTTGATCATCAATATGTGCTACTATGAGGTTGGATGGTGTTAACATATCCTAGACTGGATCATTGCTAGACTTGGGTGATTGAGTTTGATCATGCTTGGGATTAAATTCTTGATGTACGTCCTCTTGCTCACTAGATGATGTAGAGACATTGTCAATGTAATTAGTGATAGATAGATCTTACTCGTTGTGAAATCACAGCACCCAAGCCATAGTTCCAAAAACAATATTTTGATTAATGTAACCTAAAATCAAAGTCGAAATATTTAGAAACCTTTAAGGAAAGATCCTTTCAAGGAGTGCAAACATAGGGATTCTTTCACAAGTATGCACCAATTCAAAGGGTTTGTGATTCAATCATCTCATTCAGTGTTTGTTTGAATGTGTTTTTTTTTTTAAATCAATAAAAAAAATTGATGTCAAATTGTTTTGAATGTATTGGAGAGTTTAACATAAACAAGCATTTACAACCCTAGGGGATAAACACCATTCTTTTAGGTAGGCTTGCCTCATCCTCCAAAGAGACGATTTTACATGCAACTTATGGTGCAAGCCTATAGTCAAACATGGCAAGTAACTTCTCAAAAGTAAATTTTGATGGACCAATTTGAAAGATTTTTTTTGGATAATAGGGTGGCTTCTAGAAAAAATTGGTTTTTAGTGATAATTGTGAATGTGGAAATTTGACACTCACCCGTTGGCCACTTAAGGCTCTTTAACCATTCCCATTCCACTTAAGGCATGGGATTAGGTGTAGTATGTTGTTAGCACAACTTGAAGCTAGTTTCTTACAGTTTCACAACCTTTGATATAGCCCGCCAGTAAACGGGCTTCAAGACCTTGCAATTATTTCACTAGCATGGGATGTGTCTCAAAGGAAGCCCCCTCTTTAAGGTAAAACTTGAAAATAAATTGCAAACATAAAAAATGTTCTTTGTTGAAAAGCACAAGACAACTGAGAGGGGGGCTAAATTAGTTGTATCAAAAAATTTACTTCCAAAATTTAAATTTTTTACTTTACCATCAATCTATTATTAAGTGTGAACATGAAATGCAAATAATAGAAAGAGAACACCAGATTTACGTGGAAAACCCAATGATGGAAAAACCACGGTGAGGATTAACTCACAATATAGATGTAAAGCAATACCGGATATAGAGGCTCACTGCTAGAGGGCTCACTACCCAAATTAAGGGGTCACTACCTTAGGACTCATTGTCTAGAAAATGAGGCTCACTACCTATATAAAGATACAAATAAATAGATAAAAGATCCACCACTAGGAGTTACACAGACTTCAGAACTTGATCATAAAATTAATAAAATAAAGCATTATCGCCTTGATTCGCTCTTCCACACTTCTCTTTTTTGCACTTGTTCACACACTCTACACTTGATCGAATTGAATGATGGATGGATATTTGATTTTCTTCATCTTGACTTGATTTTATACCATCATCAACCTTAGAAACATTCGCCAAGGTTGGCTATACAATTTCAAATTACAAATTTAAACAAGGTCGACTACTCAACATTCCCATGGTGGATAAGAATGTGAGAGGACCAATTACATATTTAATTTAGGACCCAAACAACATCTTGGATCTCACACACACTTCCTCAAATTGATGCAAAAACATAATGTAATGTGTAAGCACTAGGTCGACCAAACCTAATGAAAACATCAATAATATTTGAAGTACACACATCAATAGTAAGATAGTCTCACATGGATAGGTCATCATGCTTCACCAAACACTTTACCATCTCTGAGAACACTTTAGATACATCTACATCAACTTCAACAAACTTCATTCATAGAGAACTCATCACTAGTCTAATAGAGACAACCAACAAAAATACCAGAGCTTTGGAGCAGGTCTTCCAGAGCGCCAAACCACATTAAACTTTTCCAAAATGTAGAAACCAACATAATGAGTAATATCCTAGATCCAAAAGATCTGAAACCAAATACCAGAGGACTACGAAGCCAAAACATTTCTCCTAGTCCATAACTAGATAACCCTGACAAACCAGTTTACAACACTGGTGAACATAAATTTTTCTCTCCATCAAACCAAAATTTGAAACTCAAATTATATAATCCATTAAAGCTTATTAACACACCTACAAGTCTATATAGGCATAAGGTCAACACAGAGGAAATTCAGACCACAATATCAGATCAGACACTTCAACACAATTTTCATTATTTCTCATTTTTTCTCAAAAGAACTTGGCAAAACTCAACTTAATCAACCTATATTATGTTGACATAAATGACAAAATTAATCAAAACACAAAAAAATACATCCATACTTACAAAAATCTCCCTCTTTGTCATTTATGGAAACACGTGATGTGAAAAAACACCAAAGACAACATACATGCTTCTCAAAAGAGACAACCTGCCAAGCATAAAATTTCCACATGCTCTCTCTCTCATAGGCATACATGATTTTTAGAAGTGACAACCTGCACAAGAATATATTTTTCACATGCTCTCTCTCTCCCCCTTTGACATCAATGGCAAAGGAAATTATTTTCATAGAAATATATTTTCACTCCCCCTAAGGAGTACATATTGTAATAATGTAGTTCTTTACTCCCCCTGAGATGTAGACCTCAATCATCAGTCCAGACCAAAAAGAAGTGTAAATCCACTAGACTGATGCACCTTCATGTGCTCTTAGACTAGGAGGGGAAAAAACCCCTAACTTCCCTCTTAGATAGTCAAAATTATCCTTCAGAAGGGCCTTAGTGAATACATCTACAACTTGTTCCTTGGTAGGTACATATTCAATTCTAACTTCATTCTACAATACCTTCTCCCTCAACTAGTGATACTTGATAGATATATGCTTTGTTCTAGAATGCATCACTAGATTCTTTGAAATTTTTATAGCACTTTTATTTTCACAAAATATAGAAGTAGTTTCATCACTTACCACACCTATGTCCAACAAGGTTTGCTTCATCCACACAACTTGTGTACAACAAGATGCCGCTAAAATATACTTTTCTTCTATATTGGATAAAGAAACTAAATCTTGTCTCTTTCACAACCATGAAACCAATATTCCTCCAAGAAAGAATGCACCACCACTTGTACTCTTCTAATCATCAACATAACCAACCCAATCTGCATCAGTATAGGCATTTAAAGTGAAATAATCATCCTTCAAATACCATAGCCCATAATTTGGAGTTCCTTTAAGATATTTGAATATAATTTTCATAAATGTAACATGTGCTTCCTTTTGTTCTACTTGAAATATTGCAACCAAACATACTGCATGCATAATGTTAGGTCTAGTAGTAGTAAGATACAACAATCTACCAATCATGGATGTGTACATGCTCTGATCAACTTTAGTAGATTCATCTTCCTTACTCAACTTACATCTAGTTATCATATTGGTACAAACTGGTTTGGAATCATCCACCCCAAACTTCTTCAAGAATTCCTTAACATAATTAGATTGTGAAATGAATATCCCTTTGTCAGTTTGATTAACTTGAAGTCCAAGGAAGAAATACAGTTCACCAATCATAGAAATTTCAAATTATTTTTGACTCTCTTTAGAAAAATTATTACACATACCTTCATTTCCACCAAATATGATTTCATGAACATATACCACAATTATCAACATTTTGTCTTTCTCAACCTTAAAGTAAAGATTATTTTCTGCGGACCCTTTGTTGAATCCCTGCTTTTTCAAGTATCTATCTAATCTAGCATACCAAGCTCTGGGAGCTTGCTTCAATCCATATAATTCCTTTTTTAACTTACAAACCATATCCGGTTTATCTGATAGTGAAAAACCTTCTGGTTGCTCCATATATACTTCTTCTTCTAGTTCTCCATTCAAAAATGCCGACTTGAAATCCATCTGATATACCTTGAAGTCTTTATGAGCTAAAAATACCAATAATATCTGAATGGCCTCCATTCTTGCTACAGGTGCAAAATTTTCTTCAAAATCTATTCCTTCAACCCGTGAGTATCATTTTCATACCAATATTTCTTTATTTCTTACCACTTCACCATCTTCATTCACTTTCTTTTGAATACCCATTTTGAACCAATTACATTCTTGTTTGCAAGTCTAGGGACTAGTTCCCATGTCTCATTCTTCTCTATCTGTTGTAGTTCATCTTTCATTTATTTCATCCAGATTTCATCATTACATGTTTCATTCACAATTTTAGGTTCAATCTTAGAAAGTAAACACAAGTTTACCTCAACCACTTTACTTCTTTTCTTTACTCCTTCAATTTTGTCTCCAATTATCTATTCCTCTGGATGATTTCTCTAAACATATTTTGGAGTCTTAGGTGTAGGTTCTTGAACCTTTTCTTCTTCTTCACTCTATTCTTTCTCTTCCTTTTCTTCTTCTTGTATTTGCACACATATAGGATCATTAGGTTCAACTTCAGTTATTTCCACAGGTCGATACATAGCTTCATCAACCTTCACATTAGTAATTTCAATGATTTTTCTCAACCTCTTATTGAAACATCTGTAAGCCTTGATGCTATTTGAATATCCAAGGAAAATTCCTTCATCACATCTAGCATCAAACTTTCCAAAATTTTCTTCATCTCTTTAATGTAACATCTACTACCAAATACCTTAAAGTATTTCACAGTAGGAGTCTTACCAGTCCATAACTCATAAGGATTCTTAGTGTTGTTACATCTAATTTGAACTCTATTATGGATATAAACAGCAGTGTGTATAGCTTCTTTGCAATACACATGAGGAACATTTGATTCTTTCATCATGGTTCTAGCTTCTTCTTGTATAGTTTTGTTATTTCTCTCTACAACTCCATTCTACTGAGGGGCTCTAGGAGTAGAATAATGTCTTTTTATGCCATGCTCTTCACAAAATGCATTGAAATTACCAGAGGTAAACTCTCCACCTCTATTAGATCTTTAAGAATTTAATCCTTAGGTTTGACTCATTTTCTACTCTTGCCTTAAACACCTTGAATCTATCAAGATCTTGATCCTTTTCTCTAAGAAATGTAACCCATGTCATCCTAGAATAATCATAAATCAAGAGCATAAAGTAAATGCCACCATTTAGGCTTCTCGTTCTTATAGGACGATAGAGGTCTTTATGGATTAATTCTAGCATTTCAATAGAAGATTGATCTTTTCGTTTAAAAATGGTTCTTATTTTCTTTCCCATCTGAAAAATTATGTAAATTGAATTTGAAGGCTTTGTGATTCTAGGAAAATATCTCACAACTTCTCTAGAACTAATCCTAACCATATTATCAAAATTCACATGTTCCATCCTCTAGTGCCAGAGCCAGCTCTCACTAATCTAAGAAAACAAACATTGACCATTACTACCTTTAAGTTGATAGATGTTTCCATGAGTTATTTTTCCAACTACTACCACAGTTTTGGATCCTTTTATGATCTCACAAGTATTATCCTAAAACACAAACTTAAAACCTTTACTGCATATTTTCCCAACACTTAAATGATTATGCATTAAACCCTTTACATAGTAAACATCGTCAATATTATGTTTTCCATAAAAGCTAATTGTTCCTTTACCAAAAATATTAGCACTAGATACATCTCCAAACATGACTATACCTCCATCATACTTCTCAAGTTTAGAAAACTTACTCTTATCTCTAGTCATATGATTTGAACATCCACTATCAATTACCCAAAATTCTTCATCATGTCTAGCATGAAGAGAAGTCATCAGAGAGCCTTCTATTTCATCTTTCTTGTTCTATGAACTATATTACTTTCCACATTTCTTTTCCAAGGCTAGAAACAAGCATTCATCTTTACCTTCCTCAAGGGTTGATTCATCATAAAAAATTCTTGCATATTCCTTGACATAATACAACTTCTTGAACTTCCTATCCTTCTTATCCTTGTAATTATTGTTATTGTCTTTATTATTCTTTTGTGTAGCTCTATTAGGACATCTTGATGCATAATGATCAATATTTCCACAAATAAAACATTTAAAGGGCAACTTGCCTTTGTATTTACCAGTATCTTTCCTCAATCTCCTTTTGAATTTTTCTTCTAGATCTTTTGTGTCATCAACATCCAGATCATCTTCTATCTTCATTTCTTTAAAGGTTGTTTCAGCCTTCTCCTTGTCGCTTGCAAATTTTCTCATCTCAAATGTAGTCAGGACTCCAAATAGATGTTCCTTAGTAAATGTATTTGGATCATACTATTCTTCAAGAGCAGATAATTTGTCACTATAATTGTCTGGTAAGGTCATCAAGATCTTCTCAATTATATCTTCGTCCTTCATGGTACCACCTTGATTCTTGATTTTAGTTGCAATGGTTTCAAATCTTTGATAATAGCTTGCAATGTCTTCTCCATATTTCATTCTTAGATTCTCAAATTTTCGCTTAGTATTTAGTTTCCTTGAAAAATTTACTCTCTCATTCCCTTCATAAATGTCTTTCAATTTTGTCCATATTTCATAAGCTGTACCCAGAGAAATAAATTTCATTCTTAGATAAAGCACTAAAGAGGGAATACATTTCTCTTTCATTATCTTCAAATGTTGCAACCTCATCAATAGTAGAGGGATTGACTGCTGCTATCACATACTTTGTCTCCACAACTTTCCAAGTATTGAAACTAATTGAAATTAGATAACTCCTCATCTGTTCTTTCCAATCACTATAATCATCTCCATCAAAAATAGGAACTATAACTTGCACACAATCTGATCTACCTCAAATGGTTAAGCTTTTCACCAAGGAACAAAATCTCTGATACTAATTATTGAAATGCACAAGACAACTAAGAGAGGGCGTGAATCAGTTGTATCAAAAAATTTACTTCCAAACTTTAAAATTTTTACTTTATCATCCAAATATTATTAAGTGTGAACATGAAATGAAAATAACAAAAAAACAACACTAGAGACACCAGATTTACATGGAAAACCCAATAAGGGAAAAACCACGATGAGGATTAACTCACAATATAGATGTAAAGTAATACTGGATACATAGGCTCACTGCCAGAGGGCTCACTGCCCAAATACAAAGGCTCACTACCCAGATTAAGGGATTACTACCTTAGAACTCACTGTCCAGAAAGGAAGGCTCACTACCTACAAAAAGATACAAAGAAATAGATAAAATATCCACCACTAGGAGTTACACACACTTCAGAACTTGATCATTAAATTAATACAATAAAGCATTGTCACCTTGATTCACTTTTCCACACTTCCGCTTTTTGCACTTTTTTGCACACTTTGCACTTACTTGAATTAAATTATGAATGGATATTTGATTCACTTCATCTTGAATTTCTTTTATACCATCATTAACCTTAGAAACATTCACCAAGGTTGGCTATACAATTTCAAATTACAAATTTAAACAAGGTTGGCTACTCAACATTCCCACAGTGGATACGAATATGAGAGGACCAATTACATATTTAATTTAGGACCCAAACAACATCTTGGGTCTCACACATGCTTCCTCAAATCAATGCAAAAGCATAATGTAATGTGTAAGAACCAGGTCGGCCAAACCTAATGAAAACACTAACAATATTTTAAGTACGTGCATCACCAGTAAGATAGTCTCACATAGACAGATCAACACACTTCACCAAAAATTTTACCATCTCTGAGAACACTTTAGATACATATGCAACAACTTCAACAAAATTCATTCACATAGAACTCATCACTAGTCCAATCGGGACAACCAAACAAAATAATAGAGCTCTAGAGAAGGTCTTTCAGAGTGCCAAACTGCATTAAAATTTTCTAGAATGCATAAACCAACATAATGAGTAATATCCTAGATCTGTAAGATATGAAACCAAATACCAGAGGACTACGAAGCCAAAAAATTTCTCCCAGTCCATAACCAGATAACCTTGACAAACTATTTTACAACACCAGTGAACATAAATATTTCTCTCCATCAACCCAGAAGCTGAAACTTGGAATATATAATCCATTAAAGCTTATTAAAACAACTACAAGTCCATATAGGCATAAGGTCAACACAAAGGAAATGCGGACCACAATACCAAACCACACACTTCAACACAATTTTCATTATTTTTCAAATTTTCTCAAAAGAACATGGCAAAACTCAACTTACTCAACCTGTATTATGTTGACATCAATGACAACATTAATGAAAACACAACCAAATACATCCATACTTGTAACACTATTTTTCTCACCCAACATTTCCAAAAGGTGCGAGGGGAGAAGATAAAACACTTCAACTTTCCGTTCACTAAATGGATGATGAACAAATGTATAGAAAATTGATTCTTTTGAACACCTTGAGCAGTTGTATCCTCAAAAATATGTGAATAACCTAAAAAAATTAAAAATTATTTGCACTAATATGAATTTTTTCAAGACATCGGTCATTTAAGATAGCAATGGTGCACTACAAAAGAAATAACTTGCTCATTTGTAAGAACCAAACTTGATTGTTTCTAAGAAAATAGTTGTGGTTCTAACTTGGTCAACAAAAGTGAATCAAGTGTTTATCAACAAAAAGGGAAATCGTTTGGAATTTTTTTCTTTTTATGCACTAAAATTAAAGTTCCTAATTATGAAAACATGAAATGTGTTCATTTTTAGTGCCCCAAAATTGAAGTTTTTTTTTTTCTTTTTATGAGCACCAAAATAAGAGTACCTAATTGTGAAAACATGAAATTGGTTCAATTTTAATAACACTAAAAACAAATGTAAGTTTTGTGTTGTTCTTTTTAGAGCACCAAAATCAAGAGTTCCTAAGTTAAGAAAGCTAAAAAATGGTTCGATTTTAACAATACCAAAATCAAATGTGAGTTTGTGTTGTTGTTTTTAAAGCACCAAAATCAAGTTTTCCTAAGTTAATAAATTTTTTTTGTGGATCTAGAAATCTTTGACCAATTGTCTTCCCTAAAAAATGAGTTAAATTCACTTGAGTCGTGCATTAAAATCCATTAATACTTGTTACACATTCAGAAAAAAGAAAATGTTAGTGGAGAAATTCATTACAATAGTGTAGGATCAATGCACTTGTTTTTCAGAGAAACTACTCAATTCTTAGAGAAAATGCTCAGAAAAAATGTAAAAGCGCCCCTATCAGAAACAAATGCTCAAATCTAAGAGTAGATGCTACCACTATCAAAATAAAATGCGAGGGTTTTGAAGAAAGTGAATTGATCATGTTGCAAGTGTGAAATTCCCATGGAAAGTGTGTAGTTCTTGTTGCAAGTACCCAATTTTCTTGACATTCAAGTGCATAGTTCTTTAGGGTAGTGCGTGAAAACTTCTTCAAGTGTGCTTTCGATACCTACAACTTCAAAAATAGCTCAAAAAAATGTTAGTGGAGGGGACAAGGGTCCCATCAGGTGTTCCATAATGTGTGAGGGGGGAAAACGTTAGATGCAAACAAGATCAAACATGCTTGAAACAAAATCTAAACTAAGATCAAACATATTAATCTAAAATCTAATCCTACACATACGAAATAAAATAAAGCTATTTGAACATACATTAAGAAATCTATGATTGCTAAATGGAATGTAAACAAAAAGCACATTGTTACATCCCATAGTGGAGTATATTCACTTGATGTTGGGTTGTTCTTATTACCGTTAAGCCTCCAAAGTTCATGTGCAAAATCCTGAGGAATGATTGCTTGATGTTGGTTGATCGAAGAAATCAGGTTGAAGCACTAACAATGGTGGTTGTGAATGTTAGTAGTACTTTTTTGTGCAAGTGACGTTGATTCTATGATCCTTATTTGTGAGGAGAGAGGTTTTTTATATAGAAAATGATATTTGAAATAGACGATTAGGATCGTGTTGGAGAATATCTAGATCAATGGTCGAAGTGTGTTGAGAGGATTTAGACATGAGAAGATTGTGATAAGTTGATTGCACAATTTGTGTGATTGAGGAATCATAAATTGGTTATTCGGGGATTAGATTGATCAGTCAGGATTTAGATGGCTTAGTTAGCAAATTGATGGCTTAGTTAGCAAATTGATGGCTTAGTTAGGAAATTGATTGATTAGCTAACAACTTAGATTTCTCAATTAGCAATTCAGATTGATTAGTTAACAAATTAGATTGCTCAGTCAACAACCATAATTTTCTCAATCGAAAAGTGGGCGAGGAATATGAATTAATTTATTTAATTAATTCATTCATTTTTGGAGTTCAATGTGCAAATCAAGTTTGACTTTTGTAAGCAAAGTTGCATTACTTTGATTTGAATTTTTATAATTGATTTGAATAGTTTGATTTAATTATTCAAATTTTGGAGGGAAAGTGTCGTAATTAAATTATTAAGATTTAATAATTTAATCAACTCGGGGGAATAAAGTGATTTAGCGACATAATTAAATAATTGGTGTTATTTAATCAATTGGGACAAAATAAAGTGAGATTAGGACTTTATTAAGTAAATGTAATTTATTTAATTGATCAAAATAGTGGAATGTGAATTAATAAAATAATGTTGTTTTATTTAATTAATAGTAGAATTAGGGTTTCTAGGACTTTATTAAATAAATGAAATTTATTTAATTGGTTAGAAATGATGAAAAAGTGAATTAACTAAATAATGTTGTATTATTCAATTAATTCTATAATTAGGGTTTTGGATGTTGTTTGATGTTGTGTGATGTTGCATAATGTTTTGGGACATTGAGGAATGATTCAAATATGTTTTGGAATGATTCCAAGATTTGGGATGATTTCAAGATGTTTCGAGATATTACAGGATGATTCTAAGATATTCTGAGATGATTTTGATATGTTACGAGATGATTTTGAGATGTTCCAAGTCATTATGGGATGGTTCCAAGATGTTATGAGAGGATTTTGTGATGTTTCAAGACATTCCAAGATGATTTTGAGATGTTTTGAGATGTTCTGAGACATTTCGAGATAATTTTGAGATGTTTTGAGATATTCTGAAACAATTTCGAGATGTTTCATGATGATTTTGAGATGTTTCGAGATATTTCGAGATGTTTTGAGATGTTCTAAGACATTTTGAGATGTTTCAAGACATTACAAGATGTTTCAGGATGATGTTCAATGTTGTTTGATGATGAATTAATTAAATGATGTTAAATCACTTAATTAATAGACGAATATGAGTGCTAAAATATTAGTTTGCAAGTTAGGACATTTTTAGGTGTCTACAAGATTCTAGAAATGCAAAAATATTAGAAAAATATGCTAGGGAGGACTAAGATGCCCTTATTGTATTTTTAGTCCCATTGCTAATTTTTTTGAGGCAAACACAAAATATTGAGATGTCGGAACATAATCTAAAAGAATCTCTACAAAATACCTCCAAGAGGACGAAGATGCCCTTACTGTTTTCTTAGTCCCAATTTGAATTTTTGTAATTTAAGAATGTGATCATGAGGTCCAAGGTTTTCACTTCCATCTTCTTAGATCTTAGGTCCTGAAACTTCTAGATCTGGTCTATAGGTGACTTTACATGAAGATGACAACTTTGCAATGCAACTTTGCAACTTTACAACTTTGCACTTCAAATGATCTTCAAGTCTTCAAACTAAATCTGCAAACACAAACATATAATAGAAGGAAAACTTGTTGATTGGTTATTAAATGGGGACTTGTCTTGGTCAAACCCCTTGTAGGTAATTAAACCTTGAAATGAAATGAAATAATGGAGGAAAATGATGAATGAACAAAGTGCTATGTTGCAACTCACCAAACCCTTGTTATGAAATGTGAAAACTTGTGTTAAGTGGCTAACTTGAATGTAGATCTTGAATTGAATGAATTCTTGTAGATCTTGACTTGAATTTCTTGTTTCAATTAGAACCCTACATCACAAATGTTACCTCAAAAACATACATGATGCAAGAATATATTTGATATGATGTTTGAATCTTGATGATGACTCTAAATGCTTGATGAATTTCTCTTGAATTCTCTCTTGATCACAAATTTATATAATGCATGAATGCTTAGGATAACTTGATTGCTTGTTAGGAGAAAATGAGTGGAAGAACCTTGTATTTATAATTATCCATGCTTAATATCCTGAAATTACACCACAAAAAGCCGACACATGAAATAATTGATTAAAGGGGGGTGAATCACTCCAAGATTTGAAATTAAATCCAAAAAATAACTTAAGGGGGACTAAGATTCCCTAGGTGGCATCTTAGTCTCGAGGCTTGAAACTCAGGGCATTGCCTCCAAAAAGGGTACCTTTCAAGGCACATTTTAAAACAGGGTCCCAAGATCTTTGGAGGACAAAAACACCCTAGGTGGCATTTGAGTCATAGTCCAAAAATCAAGGACATACAACCAGAATCATTAAATTATCATTTACTCTTTGATGTTTGTTGGGATTAGCCATAAAAAGATATAATTTATTAGGCTTGTGGATGCAAAATAGGACCAAATAAGACATAAATAAGAATAAATAAATCAAGGCGGGCCCAAACAAGTGTGAAAATGCAAGGGTATGCATTTTACTACACTACAAAAACATGGAGAGGGTGAAGTCTAAAAAACACAAGGAAAGAATTGTAAGAAAATAGTGAGAGAAAGTGATGTAAGAAATGTCCAAGTAAGGGGAACTATTGCTGATGTAGGTTTACTTTTGTTGTTGATGGTTTTTTAGAGTTGGTGTTACCATCAATGGAAAAGGGGGAGATTATTGTAGTGTTGTCATTGATTTCAACATGGAGATTGTTCCACTATGTTGTCTTTAGTGTTGTCATTGATGTCAAACTATGCCAACCTCTACTATGATGTTGCGAAAATGTTGTAGATAGGGATATTGTTGGTGTTGCAGTTGGGGATATTGTTACAATCTCTAGTGTGGTCATGATGAGGTGTTTGTGAGATATTGTTGATACATATAGTTAACTTGGTTTCCAAGTTCTTTGGAGAAAATTTGAATAGAGATTGTACAAGGTGACATAGTTGTGTTCTGCATTATGCTTCATATTTATTCATGGTTGAATATGTGCTTGTGTGTATTGGATGAGATGATTAGAGGTATTCATATGTGTTACCTACAAATTTTTAGGTTATGGATTGTGCAATAGTGGAAGTTGTGTTTGACAATGTGTTGCCTATGAAAAAGGTTGTCTAGGAGAAATGGAATTATTTTGCATTTATCGGCATTGAGGTTTCTTTTCTTGTGGATTTGGGAAAATACTAATATTTTTTGTACCTAACTTCCCTTGGAGTGTTGTGTGTTCAAGTGTTCCATAAGATTGGTTAGTTAGTTGCATGTTTGTTGTCGTGTGACTAGTTGCATAGGATGATAGTATTCTCAATTTCAAGTGATTGTGGTAGTGTTGCTTAATATTCTAATGGCATTAGAATATTTTTCCCGATGTTGTGTGATGTTTCTACATGGTTTGTAGGATTTTTTTGGAGCTAGTGAAGAGTGAATTGATTGTTTGGTAGCGTTAATAAATGTTTGATTGACCTAGCATAATAGTGTTACTTGTGGATGTGCTTCGTGCATTGTAGAAGTGTGGTGAAGTGTGTCGGTGTAGATTTGGATCTTGGTCAACCCTTAGTGTGGTCCACCTTCACTTATTTCCACTACAGAAGTTGTTGGTGTTGACCTATTTGATGGTTGGGTGTTTAAGGTACATACATTTCATTGAGGCCAACCTAGACAAGATTATTTGAGCTCGCAGAGGATATATAAGACAAGTTAATTATTGGAGATGTTATAGGTGTGAAGTGAGATGTGAATGTGATCAAGTGTTGTGGTTTGAGTGCGAACTTAAATTCATAATGCTATTGGAAGCAATGAGAAAAAGGTTTCTACATTTTCAATGTACCTAAAGTTGTTGGAGGTAATGAGCCAAAGGTTGCAGATAGTGTAGAGTTGTTGTGGTGGATCTTGTTACTCTGAGGTAGTTAACCTCCTTGTTATAGTATTTTTCTATTCTCTTCTATTATGAGTAGTGATTCTGCTGGGAAATGAGCCCTTCTCATAGTGAGCCTTTTGTAATCAGTGTTGTTATTCATATATATGTGAGTTAATCCTCACCATGGTTTTTCATTGATTAGGGTTTTCCAAATAAATATGATTTTTTATGGTGTATGGTTGTGACTTTAGTTTTCATTTATGTTGATGCATAATAAGGGTTTGAAAGTTAATTAGGTTTTAATTTTTTTAATGTATAGTTGATTCACCCCCCCCTCTTAATTGTATTGTGTGTCTAACAACATTAAATCCATAGACTTATATTAAGGGAGGCCACAACTATTAAGTAACATTTAGCGTACCATGAAAATCATGTATTTGGAAATAAATAAAATTAAGCTATATAAACCTCATGTGGAGGCCAAAATCCTCCATTGTAGGTTGTATTCTTTCCTTTTTAATATGATTTCAATGCCTCTAATGAGGTTATAATGGAGTGCATGCCACTAAGTTTCATTTTTTCTATTATTAGAAGTGGTTTTTAAGAATTGGTTGTGGTTTTAAGAGAGAATTATGATCATTTTTTATTCATTATAATCTAGGTTGGGAGGGAAAAAGAAATAGTAGTCATATGTTTTGAGGAGAAAATATTTATGAATTGCAAAATATTAAGATGTATGTTTGTTTCAAGAAATTCCTGAGGATATTTTCTCTTGAGAATATAGATTATTGTTATCTGTGTTTTATATTGGGGAAGATATACAAAGAAGAGTAGAGTTTTAGACTGTAATCAAGCTTTGGCTTCTTGGAGAAGTTGGGCTAGATTGTTATAGCTATGCATTAAACATCTAGAAGTATAGGACAATATTATTATAGGCATGAGTATAAAATATTTTTCATTATTAGCCAATAGGCTATTTACATGGGGATATCCCATCGGGATCTCCTCCAGTCTGATGCCGTTGGGGAGGAAAAATAGCCGGGGAAGCGAAAGCAATGTGGCTTGTCTTATGTACGGCTACGGAAAAGAAAAACAGTAAGGAATTTAAAATAGGGAGCTCACATATCGATCATTAGCACAACACGTGTGTTTGTTGTTTGATTTGAGAATCCCCATGAAATTACAACGAAAAAACTCAGCGGCAAATTCACTTCCCTAATTTGTAATTATTTGCTCCCTAATTTTTTGCATTCATAAAAGTGAAAACGAAGTAAAAACCAACTTAGAATTAATAGCAGACTTGGGAGGTTGGCTATATAAAAAAAATATGAATGCGTTTATTGCGGCTATATAATGTGAAATCCTTGGGATCTTTCAATTCTTCACTCAGATTTGTTTTTCCATAGATTTGAGTCACTTCAGAAAAATTTAGCTAAAATGGATGATAAAATAAAAATGATTCTTTAAATAAAATAATATAATAATTTTTTAATAAAAATAAATTTATATAATAAATAAAATAACTTGTATATACTATAAAAATAATAAAATAAAATAAATAGAAACATATAAATATAAATAAAATAATTTATATAATAAATAAAATAAAATAAAAATTCTTTAAATAAAATAATATAATAAATTTTTAATAAAAATAAAATTTGTTTTGTGTTATAAAATTTCAAACAATAAACAAATAGAAAAATGCAAAACTAAAGTTCTATAGGAAGTGTTGTTTTTGGAATGAATTGGAGAGGAGGGTAAAGAAGTAGAGAGGGAAGGATAGAGAAAGAGAGAGAGGAGGAAAAAGAAGTAGAGGGAAGGATAGAGAGAGAGAGAGAGAGGAGGGAAAATAAGTAGAGGGAAGGATAGAGAAAGAGAGAGAGGAGGGTAAAGGGACAAAGGGATGTAGATAGGGATAAGTGAGATAGAGATAGGGAGGGAGAGAGAGGTGGGATAGAAAGAAGTGGAGATGGAAAGAGAGAGCCAAAGAGAGTGAGATAGAGAGAGGGAGGGAGAGGTAGAGAGGGATAGGGGAGATATAGAGAATTAGAGGGGGGAGGAGAGAGAGGTATAGAGGAATAAGTGAGAGGGACATAAGTAGAGAGGGAAGGAGAGAGAGAGAGAGAGGAATAGGTGGGATGGAGGGAGGGATGGGTAGAGAGGGATATGTGATATAGAGAGAAAGAGAGAGGGAAAGGGAGAGAAAAAGGGAGAAAGAAGGGGGGAGGGAGGGAGTGAGAGGTAGAGAGGGATAGGTGAGATAGATAAAGAGAGAGAGAGAGGAGGGTAAAAGGATGAAGGGAGGTAGAGAGGTAGAGAAGTAGAGAGGGATAAGTGAGATAGAGATAGGGAGGGAGAGAGAGGTGGAATAGAAAGAAGTAGAGAAGGAAAGAGAGAGCTAGAGAGAGCTAGATAGAGTGTGTGAGAGAGAGAGAGGGAGGGAGAGGTAGAGAGGGAAAGGGGAGATATAGAGAATTAGAGGGGGAAGGAGAGAGAGGTAGAGAGGAATAAGTGAGAGAGGGAGAGAAGTAGAGAGGGAAGGAGAGAGTGAGAGAGAAATAGGTAGGATGGAGGGAGGGATAGGTATAGAGGGATATGTGATATAAAGAGAAATATAGAGGGAAGGAGAGAGCAAGAGGGAGAGAGAAGGGTGGAGGGAGGGAGGTAGGGATAGAGAGGGATAGGTGAGATAGATCACTGATTTTTTACATCGTCAACTACTTTTCATGACCATAAATAATGTGGGCTCAACCTATCGGCATAAGTATTGCACCTTATTGGGGTGCAAGTGCTAGTTTTATTTTTGGTATTATATAGATGAAGTTTTAGATTTGAAGATTTTAAATGAGTTTATATATTTGAATCATAAAGAAAATAGGGGGTGGGTGAGAGAGATGCCCACTTATTTTATTTAGGTCATTTAATTGTATCATAGGATCACAAATTGGATTGAATATCAACCCAAAGGATGAGTCAATTCTCAATAAGGAAGACCTAGGAGGGGTTCTTTTGGGCTTTGAAGGGTTCACCACCAAGCAAAAGCTTGGAAAAGATAATATTCAACTCACAAAACCTAGTAATGCAAGCTAAATGATGAAATTAAGAAACAAGTTATGATATGTGTACCTGAGAGTTCTAGAAATGTAATGAGGATTCTAGAAATGAAAAGAAGCTAGCAAAATGTGCTAGAGAGGACTAAGATGCCCTTACTGTCTTATTAGTCTCGTTGTCATTTTTTGGGGCAGATTCAGAATCTTTGGATGTCAAAATTGGATCTGAAAGAATCTTTGCAAAATTCCACTTGGAGGACTAAGACACCCTTGCTACCATCTTATTCTTAATTGGAATTTTTGAAATCTTTGAAAGTGGTCCTAAGGCTTGATGTTTGCACTTCCTTCTTCTTTGGTCTCAGGTCCTGAAACTTTCGCATCTGGCCTGTAGGTGAGTTTCTGTGAAGATGAACAATTTTCTATGCAACTTTGAAACTTTGCACTCCAAATGATCTTCAAGTATTCAACCTAAATCTATAAACACAAAAATTCAAGAGAGGAATTTTTTTTTGATTGTTAGTGAATGGGAGTTTTCCTTGGTCAAACAGTTTGTTGGTAATTAAACCTTCAAATAGAATTAAATGGAGGGAAATGATGAATGAAAAAACACTATGTTACAACCCACCAAACCCTTTTAATAAGGTGATGCAAATATGCTTGAAATGGCTACAATGGATGTGGTTCTTGACTCCTTGAATGATGTAGATCTTGCATGAAACACTTGCTTGAATAATAAACCGTACATCACAATTATTAGAACAAAAAAAACATGATGCAACAATATCCCTGATATGATGCTTGAATCTTGATGATGGCTCCAAATGCTTGATAAATTGCTCTTGAATGCTCTCATGAACTCAATTATTATATTAGGAATGCTCTCACAAAATTATTAGGTGAAAATAAGTGAAAGAACCTTATATTTATACTTATCCATGCTTAATAACCCGAAATTACACCACAACAAGCCGACATATGAAATCATTAATTAAAAGAGGCTAAATCATGCCAAGATTTGAAATTAAATCTCGAAAGAACCTTAAGGGGGACTAAGATTCCCTATGTGGTCTCTTAGTCTTGAGGCATGAAACTCAAGGTACAAACTCCAAAAAGGGGCCCATTTAAGGCACACTTGAAATCAGGGTCCCAAGACCTTTGGGGAAAAAATATGCCCTAGGTGGCATCTTAGTCCCAACCCAAAAATTAGGGACACTCAACCAAAATCATTAAATTATCATGTATCCGTTGATGTTTGTCGGGATTATCCATAAAAAATATTTCATTGGGCTTGTGGATGCAAAATAGGACCAATTAAAACATAAATAAAGATAAATAAAGCAAGGAAAGATAAAAAAAAGTTAGAAAATGCAAGGGTATGCATTTTCCTACACTAAATTTAGCTCCCACTTTAGTGAGAGGATTAACTTGCTTCAAATTACATTGAAGTAGCCAACCACATAATCAAGAGGGGTTCAAATGCATGAATGCTAGTAAGATAGGATGGCAAAAGCCAAGAGGGTGGCCAAGCCCCCAAGATCAAGATCCTTTGACATACCAACATAGGCACAAAGGAACACACATGTAGATGATAGATGAAGCCAAAATCATATCACAAACATACACCATCAAAGATAAAAAAAAGGAAAAAGAAAAACAAGGAAAAAGGAAAAAGGAAAAATGCAACAAATCAAGTTGTGACTGGCCATCCAACGCACTGTGGACTGGGTCTAGTTATTTTTCTAAAAAAGGCTTACAAGTGGAACATTTTTTCCACTATGTAAACAAAACATATGCTCACAAGGGATAGTGAAGCTAGTTTTCCACTAGGTGAGCCCCAAGAGGTCAATATCAAAGTAATACCCCTATGACTATGATAAGGACAAAAGTGCTTGCTCACAAGGGATAGTGAAGCTAGTTTTCCACTAGGTGAGCCACATAAAACCATATTAAATCCATACCTCCATGAATTTAACAAGGTAAATAAATGTAACGCAATAAGAAAGGGGGATGTTCAAAGGGATTTTTCTTAGTTCATGCAAGGTCTCATCTTAAGGAACATTGTGTTTAATGTCTCCAAGAGAGGAAAAGTTAAATAAATTTCACATTCTCAGAGGAAATAAAACCCAATGACACCACCAAGAAAGGACACATTGCAAGAAGAAATAAAATCACACAATGAAACATGAGTGTCGATGTATGCCCCCACTTTAAAAAGGTTGTTAACACCATTGATGTGAGCAATTTCTTTAAAGTAGATGGAGACATGAGAGTATGTCACATGCGAGCCAACTTAAGGAATGTCATTCACATCACAAGCTTTCTCTTATATATACATAAAAGGTGGTCAAATAGCCAAAAGAGGCAGCGACAGGTGACATACGAGGACAAGGCTACTTAACCCCTTGCCCCCACTTAGTGCAAGACAAGGATCAACCGAAATGATTGAAAAAAAATAAGCTCATGTAAAAACCAACTTATCAATTAGAGGAATTAGGTGCTCCAACACAAGGAAGAGAACCACAATCATGAAGATGTTGATTTTTATTACTTAAAGCCTTACATTCATTAGTGGAATGACCAAGAACTCTGTGATGTGCAAAAAATGAATTCTTGTAGTAAAATTTATTTCGTGTTCTTGGAGGGAGAGATATCAAACAATATTGGAGGAGTCTCAACAAGATACTTTCTAGATAAAAAGTAGAGAATGTTTCATTATTTTGTGGCAAAGATATCTCTTGCTTAATATTAGTTTTAATACCTACACAAGACTCTTTGGATTGCGAGATTTTGTTCTCTTCTTTAAAGGAAGTTGTAAAATCTATAGAATTCAAATCGTAAGTGTTTTTCATGATGACATTGATGTTAAGAAAGGATTTATTTGTTTCTTTCAAATGATAACAATCAAGACCACTATTGTTAAAGTCAACTTAGAGGGATATTTTGTTAGCATTAATATTAAGTGAAAGTTTGTTGGATGGTTTGATTTCTATCATAGGAAAATAACCAAGACCATGAGTTTTTTCTTGCGTTTGAGGCTCTATAGGGACATGGATACCTTGTTCTCTAGCACCACATCCTTTTCCACTATATTTGAGTTGTTTCATAAGCTCATAACCTCTTCCATAAAAATTTTTCATTTCTTTTGGATTTAGTGTTTGTTGATAGTATATCTCATTAAAAAAATTCATATAATTTGCTTCTTCTTCTAAAGTGGTTGAGGTGGATGTTTTTGAAGGGTCGTCCGAATTTTGTGTTGAAATTATCACTTTTTCTTTTCCTTTTTCATATTTTTTCTATGATCTTGTATTCTCCCATGAATGTAGGTTCGAATTCTAGGAAACCCCAATCATCTTCTAATAGCTTCATGACTTCCTCAATATGTTTTTCTTTGTCTTTCAGTTGCACGAGTTCCACTTGTGTAGTTGGTGTCAATGTGTTTAAAGGATTATTTTTTTTCTCAATGTTCAAATAACTATTTGGTTCATGGTTAGCTTCAAGTGTGTACACTTTTTTGTTGTAGACATACTTCATTTTATGATGAAGAGTGCAAGGCACCCCATTCATTCCATGAATCCACAATCTGCCTAAAAGAAGATTATATGAAAGATCATGAGGCATAGCATGGATCAGTGTTTCTAATGTGGCCTTTCCTTCTTTAATAGGTAAAGAAATTACACCAAGTAGTTGTTTTTTCATGTTATCAAATCCATTAATAGTTAAAGAGGCAAGTAAGATTTTTGATTTATCAACACCAAGCTTATCCAAAAGGTCTATACTACACACATTTAAGGCTAAGCCATTTTCAATAACAATTCTCTTTATTCCTATCATATTGTATTGAGCTATGATCATGAAAGCATCACATTTTTTTTGCATTTCCAAAGGAGGAAGTTCACTTTGGTGGAAAACAATGTCAACATTTAGTCCTTGAATCATGGATGCTATGTCATTCAATTGTGCATTAGAAGGGATATGAACTTGTTGTAAGGCACTTTGAAGCATAGTGTGATAGTTGGGTGAATTTTGAATCAAGTCACATAGGGATATCTTTGCGGGAGTATTCTTAAGCTTTTCAACAAGATCATACTCCTTTCCACTTTGTGAAGGAAAATGAGGGGGACATAGTAAGATAGGATTAGGGAATGGGAGGGATGTTGAAGGTGTTTTTATTGGTTGTGGATTGTTCCCAGCATTGTATGTATGAGCAACAATATTGTAACTCGATTTTTGGGAAACATTGTTCTTAGGTGGTTTGAGGATAAGGATGGGTTTGTTTTGAACTTGTGGTTTTTGAGAGGGTGGATAAATGAAAATTTTAGGCTCGAGAGAGTACTTCAAGGGATATCTAATGTGTAATGCCCCACCAAGTAACCCTAAAGGAAGTTGTAATTAACAACTTAAGTGAACCAATTTTATTTTTTTAAAGTGCATTTAAAATACACATTCACTTACTAGTTAACAATAACCTCTAAGGCTACAAGGTTCAGATTACTTAAACCCACACAAACATATTACATATAACCATAACATTATATACTTTATGAAATAAACATCATACAACATAAGGATACCACATGACATAATAAGATAAACATCCAAGATACAATCTCATAATCATTAACTTAATCCAATAGTTACATCACTCATTCCTAGAATGAGGCAATAGTACAAAAGTGTTACAATTACAACATTCCATCTCATAACATAAGAGGGATAAATAACTTATACAAATTAATATTACAAAGCATGAATAAAACACAAAAACCGTGAGCTGTCCAACTAGATGTCTCGCCACCAAGTACTGAAGATCAATGGGGACCCAACGGTGTATGGTGCATGTTCCACCCAACCAAGTGGTACCTGAAGGCCCACCCCCCATGCTAGGAGATAGTAACAAAGTAACATGGACAAAGAATCTACTACCACTAACCAAAGGCATACTCATACTGACATAACCCACAAATCCAATAACCAAGTACAACTCAAGTACAACACAAGTACAACATTCACATCACTGACATAGGTCACATTGCTTCTAGACATAAAATAGATCAAGTATGTTCAAAGAACCATACACATAAAACAAATAACAATAGTTGTCCTAGATAGAGTGTCATCGCATAGTAGTCATGAGATCTCCTCTAGGAATCCTTCATAGGCTCCGGTAATCCTGGTGATCTCAACCGAATCCCGGCCCTCATACTCACTCATGCGGCCTCAAATACATCTCGTACTGACAAGATAAATGACTATGCCATTTCAGGTCTTCTCACTCATCCCAAGTCTAAATGAGCCCTTGTGTCTATGAGTGAGGCTTAAATTATCTTGATTAGTGTGGAAGATATCCTAATCATCTAAGTACATTAATTTAATTATCACTTGATTAACTCACTTCTGAAGGTTACCCGATTTACCTCTTTGGGCTCCGACGCCTAACAAAAGCCACTCTTCTATTTGACAACACACACCTAAACAATCCACCAAGGAAATCACAAGTGCATACAACTAGGCATCATAACCACTCCAACACAAGGAGGAAACAAATAATAGAATTCACTCCAAACATTTTGGAGGCAACATAACACATAGTCCACTCCTTTCACAGGAGGTACAAAACATCCTCGTTCGAGGAAACCGAGTAAATACTGAAAAAACACCATGTACTGCCCAAGGGAAAACAACTGGTTGACATAAAGAATCGACAACCCTTATCCTCTAAGATCTTCTGGAAGACTTAGAAATTTGGACTAACACATAATTCCATATCCCAAAATGCATCATGACGACATAGCTACAAAAGCTTTCAAGTCATTAATCAAATCTAATATTTGGATTTCTTAAATCCATAATCATTCAATAGAAAACGTTGAAAAAGTCAAAGGCACAATAACTAGATTAACTAAACTAATCATATAACCATAATTCCTCTTTCATTACTGGACATCTAAAACAATTAGACTCACTTTCCTTTACGAATACAGAGAAAATAAAACATTTAAGGCAATCACGGGGAAATTACTATTTTTGGATATACTAAATCCATGTCCCTTTCAAATTCCACTCACAATAAAATAAACTATTGCCCTTTCAAAAATAATTGAAATAACTAAATAAGTGCCTTTAATTTACAATAAAGGATAGACTAGTTCAAATAGTTTAAATCAAATCCATTGTTTTCTTTTAAAACTAACACAAATCCTCTACAATAATTCTTTACAATTTCCCAACCATACCTTATATTTCTTCTAGTTTTCCAACAACACACTATGTTCATTTCATCTAATAGTTTCCCCTTCTAAACTTTTATTGCATACATCCATTTATTCAAACCATTAAATATACATTCTAATGTATATATTACATGTAACATAAACATTTCAAGATTTTCTTATATCTTTTAAATTTTCTAAATAATACATATAGTTTCCTCCATTTATAAAAAAATGTCATTCTCTATCCATTCATCCATGCATGCAAATCAATTCTTTTAAAATTCCCATTCAATACTAAATTGCATGCATTAAATTATCATAAGACAAAATATTAATTATTCACCCAAATGTATATATCTACAATATATACATTTAAATATAAATTAATATTTTTTAACGATATATAACCATTCACATATCCAACAATGCAATTTCATCAATGTATAAAGAATATCTTTTTGTTTATCTATTTTACCATGCATTCTAATCTTATCTTTTAATATCTCCATGCAAATCTAAATTACATGCACTTAAATAAAACAAAGTAAATATTGATTATACTCCTAATTGAAATAATAATGTTTATATACATCCAATATATATCAATATATTTTATTAAACAAATACTTTATTTAATAAATTATATTAATATTCACTAATTAATTTTCCAATTGCTTATGCTATCTAAATATTTAAATACAACTACAATGTTTTAAAACATTCTTTTTAAATATTCAAATTACAACTACTATATTTATTAATCATTTCATTATCTAATAAATTTAATACAATATTAAATATTATTAAATTTACAGGATAAATAAATATCATATATTTTATTAAATTAAAACTACTAATTAAAAACCATTTAACACCAATGTAGGGCAGCAGATTCAAGGTTCGCAACTTTTAAAAAAAATATATTTAATAAAAATATAAGTGTTTAAAGAGATTGGGGAAAAATTTGTGGAAACATTCACCTACAGGTGAAATTATGCAAATTTTTCAGAGAACAACATATTTCATCGAGTTTCAACATTGATTCTTTTAATTTATTTTCTTGAATCCTTAAACAATAAAACTTAAAAGAAAACTAAGTTTGCCAGAAGCTTCAACTCCTCTAGTTTTCTCTACCCAACTTCTACAGAGGTTTTATAAATAAATTAATTTTGTACAGAGGTTTAAATTTTCTAAAACAGATCCAAATGTATTGTTCAACCTCAAGGTTTGATTCCAATAACAAAACAATCCATTTCCTTAAATAAATTAAATTCTACTGAGGTTTAAATTTTCACTCAAGAATTTTCACAAAACAAAAGCTTTAATTTATTTATTTCCTTTCTTCTAACAACAAATTTCTTTTCTAAAACAGATTCAACAAACAAATCTTTAATCACTACTATTTTAAAAGCAACCAAGAACAATAAAACCATAGAAGAAAACCTGATTTAAGAAGCTACAGGTAATAGGAATTTCGATGCAGAACTTCCTCCAAAGCTTCTACAACGTCTATCCATCAATTCAATGATTCTAACCGACAAAGCTATCCACAAACACAATAAATATTTTCAGAATAACTCCAATGTAAATTTACAGCCAAGAATTTCTCCAAATCCCTTCTCTGTGTAATTTTTCCCAAAATATCCTCTCACCCCAGAAGAAGCTTTTCCTTCCCCAAAATTCTCTCATGTATGAATTTCAACAACCCCCTTCTCATTCATTCAACTTTCACATATTGCATAATTGAAAAAATATCTTCATCCACCAAATCTGATTTTGCATGCAATCTAGAAATTCTAAAATATCTAAATATTAATTAACTCCCACATTTTGAAAACTAACTTTGCATTTAAAATTCAATTTCAAATTCTAATTTAATTCCAATTTAATTGAAATAAAATCCCAAAATAATTAAATTCCATAATGAATTTAAATTCCAATTTAATTTTAATTCTTTTCTTTCTTTTAATTTTCTTAACATCACAATTAATTAATTAATTAATTTAATTATTTAATAACTAAATTCAACCCCTTGGATTAAATATAATTAATTAAATAAATTAAATATAATTGATTAAATAAATTAAATGTAATTAATTAATTTAAATATAAAATTTTATCCACATTGCATAATTTAAATTAAATAACCATCATGATTTAATGCAATTATTCTAAATATCTATTTCCAAAACAAGAATCTTTCAGAATTTAAATAAGATTAAAGCAAGGAAATCAATGACTCGACCCACACGACTGACGACACACTATGGCTAGGGCATAGAATTGACACATGTTACCTAGCTACTATCTCCCATTCAACTTAACCATTGGATCGACATGCTCAAACCTGTGAAACCAGGTGGAGTCGATGCCATGTACCTGCAACCTGAAAACCAAATAAACAACCTCATATAATATATTCAACATATAATACACACCGTGAAGAAGAAATCTCAGATTCGCAGGGCGCTCACAACTGAGTGATGCGAACCCATCCCCTTCACCAATACACTCATCAAAACTGACACTTCCATCATAATTCCAATAATCTCATAAGCAATTACATGTTATATCAACTAACATCTTTATACCAATTAAAACATGTAAACTAAAGCATCAGATAAATCAAATCACATCACATAATATAGTCTATTGCTCAATAAATAGCGATCAAATACACACAAGATAAAATATCTGAATATCTAGAAACATAAATGAACACAAAACAAGGACACACTGTCCAATCTTGAAAGAAAAATGGAGGGGTGTTACATAATGTGCATAACCTCAGAAGACTTATCCTTATTTTAATGATCTCTTAGTGAAGAGGAGTCTAATGTTACTTCATCATTTTCATCTAGGGAATTACTATTGCCAATGTTCTTATTGTCTTCCACCACTATATCTTCCCTAGTAGGAGGGTTTTTAAGAGAACTACAAACCAAATGTTCTTGAAATTCATGGGTTGGTTCTTCTAAGATGACTTCATCGCATGTAATGGAGTTATCAATGGTTGAATTGTCTTGTTCATCAATAGTGGGGATATTAGGAGAATTCTCTATCTGATTGTTATGATTTTTCATGACTTTATCCCTTTTCTCTAAGGTATCATTCTCTTGTGCTATACCATCTACCCTGGTAGGAGAGCTTACAATATGTTCATCACATTCCATGGTTATATTTTGTAAAATATCTTCATCACAAGTAGGGGAGGCATCAAGAGAAGCACAAATATGATGAATAAATAGATATTTCCAAATGTTAGGAGCATTAGGGAAGGGAGGAACAATATTCTCATGAATCTCAATAGGTGATTCTCCTAACACCAACATATTTTCTTTGCATCGAGGAGGGATATTAAGAGAAGGGAAATTTTGATTGTCATGGTTGTCTATGATATCATCCTCTTTTGATATAATATTATCACAAGAAAGGGATGAATGGAGACTAGGTAAGGTGATGTTTAGAAAATTTTCTACGCTCTCATCTTCTTGTTTTCTAATATCTTCCAAAGGGGGAAGAAGAGAGGGGAAATCAATATTATCAATGCTTGTATCTTCTTTCACCAAGATACCTTTGTCACTAATAGAAGAGGTATCGAGAGAAGAAAAATTATAACTGTTATGATTGTCCACGCTTGCATCCTATTATATTATATCATCCTCACCAATGGGTAGTGTAATATTAAGGATTGTGTCAATGGTTTGATCCCCTTTCTCTAACATGTTCTCATAACTATGAAATATAGTAGAAGAATGAATAACATGTTTCTTAATGACCTCATTATTTTAATCTAAATTGAACTCATAAGAGAGGATGTTGTACTTATGCAATCCATTTTTAACCATATCAAAGCCACATCTCTTGAAAGAAAACGTGCTATCATGGAAAAGTAAAGAAAGTGCAATGCAATGACCTAAAGTGAAATTTTTAAGTACAATTTTTAGATTGAAAACAAGGTAATTTGTTGACTATGCTATGTAATGATCTAGAAATGGAATGTTGTAAATGCAAATTTGGAATTAACCAATGCATGAAATGAACCTCTTTAAGCTAGATTTACTAAAATACATGAAACAAAAAGTCAACCCACTAAAATAGATAACCAATGGCAGCAAATAGAAGCACACAATTTCACTGTTTAACTCTGAAAACTGTAACCTCAAACTCCAAAGGGAATAAGATGCCAAAAAGGGTGTCTTGGTCCTACTGATGAAAGTTGGAGGTTCTAGGGACTAGAACAAACATCAAACAAGATAGAGAGGGTTTTGAACAAGAAACCCACAAAGGGGATAAGATGCCAGTAAGGGTATTTTAGTCCCAGTAAGGATTTTTTGTAGAAAAACAAAAAATTCTTAGTTGTTTATAGTGTTTCTAGGTTGCCTACCTAGGGTCTTGATGTTTAGAAATATAAAAGTGTGCAAATAAATGCAAGAAAAATTAACTAATGACAAGCAATTAAATGAAAAGTTGAATGCATTTTTTTCAATTTTAAATGCAATAGCAATGTTCCTAAATGCAATTAGGATTATTGACAATGCACTTTTCAATTTTTTCAATGAGATAAAATAATGCAATAAAGAATAAATGCAACCTATATGCACTTTCACTAATGAAAATATGAGAAACCCTAGATGTGCTTTCACTAATGCAAGATGTAATGAAAGAATGAATTCAACCTATATCTAGGATTTTAATGAGCTCCAAATCAAAAAATGAATGCTCTAAAATGTCGGGTTCACCAAAATGAACCATAAAGAAAATAGGGAGGGTGAGAGAGATGCCCACTTATTTTCTTTAGGTCATTCATTTATGTCCTAGGATCCCAAATTGGATTGAATATCAACCCAAAGGGTGAGTCAATTCTCAATAAAGAAGACCTAGATGGGGTTATTTTAGGCTTTGAAGGGTTCACCACCAAGCAAAATCTTGGAAAAGACAACTTAACATTCAAATCACAAAAGCTAGTAATACAAGCTAAATGATGAGTGCAAATGATGAAATTAAGAAACAAAAAGTTATGATATGTGTACCTACGAATTTGGAAATGTAATAAGGATTCTAGAAATGCAAGGAATCTATCAAAATGTGATAGGGAGGACTAAGATGACCTTACTATCTTATTATTCTTGTCACTATTTTTAAGGGTAGATGTAGAATCTTCAAATGCTAGAACTAGATTTGAAAGAATCTCTACAAAATTCCACTTGGAGGACTAAGATTCCCTTACTACCATCTTAATCCTAATCTAAATTTATGAAATTTCTATGGTCTTGAGGTTTGATGTTTTCACTTCCTTCTTCTCTCATCTCACATACTGAAACTTCTGGATTTGTCTTGTAGGTGAGTTTTCGTGAAGATGACAACTTTTCTATGCAACTTTTAAAATTTTCACTCCAAATGCTCTTAAAGTATTCAACCTAAATCTGAAAAAATAAACATGCAAGAGAGGAAAAACTTGTTGATTATTAGTGAATGGGATTTTTCCTTGGTCAAAGCCCTTGTTGGTAACTAAGCCTTGAAATTCAATAAAATGGAGGGAAATGATGAATGGAAAAAATACTATGTTTCAACTCACCAAAGCCTTGTAATAAGCTGCTAAAAATATGATTGAAATTTCTACAATGGATGTGGATCTCGACTCCTTGAATGATTCATATCTTGCATGAAACACTTACTTGAATCATAAACCATACATCACAATTGTTAGCACAACAACAAACATGATGCAACAATATCCTTGATATGATGCTTGAATCTTGATGATGGCTCCAAATTATTGATGAATTACTATTGAATGCTCTTGTAAACTCAATTATGCTATTAGGAATGATCTCACAAAATTCTTAGGTGAAAATGAGTGAAAGAACCTTTTATTTATACTTATCCATGCTTAATATCCAAAAATTACACCACAACAAGCTGACATAGGAAATAATTAATTAAAGGAGGCTAAATCCCACCAAGATTTGAAATTAAATCCCAAAAATACCTTAAGGGGGACTAAGATGACCTAGGTGGCATCTTAGTCTTGATGCATGAAACTTGGGGCATAGACTCCAAAAATGGGCCCATTTAAGGCACACTTGAAATCAGGGTCCCAAGACCTTTGCGAGATAAAGATGCCCTAGGTGGTGTCTTAGTCCCAACCCAAAAATTAGGGACACTCAGCTAGAATCATTAAACTATCATTTATCCATTGATGTTTGTCAGGATTATCCATAAAAAGATATCATTCATTGGGCCCGTGGATACAAAATAGGACCAATTAAGACATAAATAAAGATAAATAAAGCAAGGCACGCCCAAACAAGTGTGAAAATGCAAGGTTATGCATTTTCCTACACTACAATATTGATTATTTTGAAGGATTAGAAAAAAAATAGTTTATTTTTACTGGCTTGGGCATGAAATCTATTTGAATTCTCTATTAAAACTGTTTAAGATAATAGAGAAGAGTTTTATTAGCCTACTATGGAAAGTTGAATAAATTATTCTATTTACTCAAGAAAATTAATAAGTTGGCTAATATATACATGTATATACATATATGGAAATGTATATAAACATATATATGTACATATATAGCATGCAAATAATATTTTATATTCGATATTTATAAATTTGTATGATAAGCTTGAATCTTAGACTGATATTTTGATTGAAAGAAATTAGATTAGCATTCAAATATTTTAAAAGATTTAAATAATTTAATTATGTGCTTATTTATATAAAATAATTTGGCAATTGTACATTTATTAGTAAATTATAAAATGCATTCTTGAATGAAGAAGGAAGAAGAAAACATAGAGAAATCAAAATTATTTATGAAGAATTTATTTTTTAGTAGTGAATAATTTTTTTTTATTTGTGTTTCAAGTTTCCAAGAACTCATGAGATAAACAAGGTGTCTTGAGTCAGTGCAATTTCCTAAAGACAAAAAAACAAAAACAATGATTTGTAAGTGGATTTGGAAAGTGTAGAATGGTGTGTACCTATCACCAAAAGTTGAGTTTGAGTGTTGTACCAAGACTGGTCACCCCTAGGCGAATGGGTCCTAAAACTGCTTTTGTAGTCCTCTGGTGCTAGATCTAAGCTCTTGATTCCCAGTTGTAAACTTGTCATAATATTGTTAGTAAGTTTTGTAATTAAGTGTATGTGGCTTGACAACTTTGATGACAAAAATGCAAAAATGCAAAATGGATCTTCAAACTCACTTAATCTTCTTCAAACATACACATTCACAAGGAGGGAAGATGTTGTGCCATATAGGGGCTTGCCTAAGTCAAACCATGTGTAAGTTTTTCCACTTCCACAATTGTAATGTCAATGATAGAAATGATAATTGAAAGGAAGGAATGATTAATGAACAAAACATTGTAACTCACCACCCTTCAATGGTTGCCTTGAAAGATGGAAGTCATACACATCTCTTCAATGATTTGGATCTTTATTTTCTTGAATGCTTGAATGTTTTGGATACCTACAAAAATATGTTAGCCTTCAAAAAATAATGACAACATGAACACTCATAAACCTTGACATGATGTTGGATATTGAATTGTTGTAATAATTCTTTGAAATGATACTCTTGAATTAATCTTGATAATAGTATTTGTATAATTGTATGCCTTCAAGCTTGTTAGATTTCAAATGATAAATAACTAGGTATTTATCTGATTTCCCAACATTAGATTACAAAAGCCAACACTTCATATTTAAATTTTAGATGTTAAAATGGCGCCAACAACATATTTAAATTTGTGTCCTAGCTAAGGAGGAGGACCCATTTTCCCATGGATGAATGGGTTTTGACCCAAATTTCTAGGACACTCAAAGTCAAGGAAAATTTAATGATTGGATGTATTTATTCAATTCTTGTCCTCCTTTGGAAAATGGTAAAAATTAGGCTTTGGAATGCATAATTTGGCAAATTAGAAGCTTAATTAAGTCCAATAAATTAGGGGGATAAAATATAATGTGAAGTTGTTAGGGTATACAATTTTCTAGACAACACTTCCAATCAACATATGTTATGAACTAGGTTCTTACAGATTTAACCTACATGACATCAAAGATTAGTTAGCTTTGCATATATAAAAATATCATTAGTTAGAAATCAAGTTGCATGTCAATAATTAAGTTTCATTCCAATAATCAAGTTTCATAATAAAATTGCATGTTTTCTATATATTTAACCATCATTATGCATGAAAGGATTGAAATAATAAAAGACCTTCATATATAATTATTTTTTATGAAAAAAAAGGGGTTATTTATTTGATATATGCATGTTATTGTAGTGTTAAAAAATTTCGTCGGGGAAATTTTGACACTTGTTTGGGACCTCCATGTGGATTTGAGATTAATGTTGCCTTGATTTAGTGTTGTAATGTGGTTGACACATTCACATTAGGTCTTAGGCCCTTGTGAACTAATGGATTTAAATGGTACCTTACTAAAGTGTTGTAAAGTGTTGTAACACACTTTCACACTTTTATAAGGTCTTATCAACCTAGTAAACCTATCTTTAATCAAAATTAATCTTAATCTTGCCTTATTTGGAGTGTTGTAAAGTGTTCTAACACACTTTCACACTTTTCTAGGCTTGTCATTAATAATTGGGCTTTCTTAAATGCTTTAATTGGCCCTATTTTGCATCCACAAGCCTCATTTATTACATCTTTTCGAGGATAATCCTGACACCAACCATTAGCCAACTATAATTCAGGTGTTACTAGTTTGAATGGCCCATATTTAGTGGTTTGGGACTCATTCACCACATTGGGTGAATGGGTCCCACCTAGATCTTTTGGTCTCGAACCATTTTTCAAACATTTTAAAGCACTCTTGATTTTTGGTCCCAGACATTGTGCCTGATCGGACTCATTCACCACCTTATGTGAATGAGTGCTATGTGGCCCAAAATCAAAATTAATTCAGAATTTTGGTGTGATTTTATTCTCCCAGATCTAATGTTGGCTTATAGTGGTGTAATTTCGGGAATTCTTGCATAATTGAGTATAAATACAACGTTCTTTCATTTATTTTACACCTAGCAAGTTGAATGAGAATTCCTAATAGCAAGTTGAGTTCAAAAAAATTCACAAGAGCATTCAAGGGAAGATTATCAAGTATTTTAGAGCATTATTCAAGCATCAATCATCATGTCAATGATTTCATGCACCATGTTTGTTATTGTGCTAACAATTGTGATGTAGGGTTTATGATTCAAGAAAGTGTTTCATTCAAGATCAATATCATTCAAGCGAGGATCAAGATCTACATCCATTTCAAGCATATTTGCATCACTTTATTGCTAGGGTTTGGTGATTTTCAACATTATCATTTTCTCCATTCTTATTTGATTTCATTTCAAGGATTAATTTCCAAAACGGGGTTCGACCAAGGAAAATCCCTATCCACTAACCCAACAAAATTTTCCCCTCTCCTTTATGTGTGATTTTTAGGTCTAGGTTGCATATTTCCTAAGGAGAAAGACTAGAGAAAAGTTGGAAATCATTCAAATTTCTTAAAGTTTTGATCAAGCCTTGGAGAATATTGGAGATCACCTACTAGTTGCAAATTAGAGATTTAGATCAAAAAACCAATCAGGAAGGACAAAGAAGATAGAGAAGTTCAATATCTTCCTTTGAAGTAGAAAATATTGACTGTATTTATTCACCACTTCTAGTGAATGAATCCCAATTCTAGTCAATTTTTAGGTTTTTATAGATTTAAATACCCATTTGGCAGATTTTTGTTCCCCCACAATTTTCTAGAATCTAGATTGATTCACCCATCTTTTAAAATGAGTCCCAGTCAACCTTGAAGTCAAAATTTCTAGTGTTTCAGATCTCCTTCCAGTCATTTCTTGATTCCCAGGTGCACACATTTTGTTTTGTAGTTTTCTACATTGTTTCATTCACTTTTTTAGGTCATTTAGTGCTACTTTTCATTCAATCAAGGTTTTGCATTTCATCTTGCATTTCATTGTTTTTTCCAAGTTTAAACTTGGTGGTGAACCCCTTGATAGATCATATTCAGCCCCTAGAACAACCCTCTTGCAATATCTCTTTCTCTTGTGCAATGAGATCTCAAGGGTTTGTTCTCGAGTGAAAGTCGGTGAAAATTGTCCTTCTAGGTCTTAAACCCTAGGTAGAAAGGTAAGAAAATTTCCACCTTTCATTTTGGTGAGCGAGAACATCGTAATTTTTATTTGGAGTGCATTATCATCCTAGATTTGGCTTGCATTAACATTGCACTAGGGTTTGCATTAGTTAATTTGCATTGTAGGGTTTCAAATTTTGCATCTAATTTCATTAAAGTCATTTAAAATCTACATTTACATCTTAGATACAAATCATAAAACATAAAACGCATAAAATCCAATTGAAAAATCCTAAAAAAATTGAATTTTTTTTTCCTAGGAATCATTCGCCACCTTGTTTGAATTAGTCCCTCTACATATTTTGCATTGCATTTTATAGCATTCAAAGTTTATTTTTTGAGTTTCTATTTGCTTTCATTTCCTTTCTATTTCAATTTCCAAAATTTCTATTATAAGCATTTCGTTGTTCTTATATTGCATTGCATTTGCATTCTCCTTGCATTTAGTAGTCCTTGTATGAGTATTTGGTGTCCTATTGCTAATATTATAGTGAGACAAAGTTCAAGACTCATTTCATCCTGTGATAGCACAATCATTGTGGATCTTGGGTTATCTAGATCTTTCACTCCTAGTATTGACACTAGTACACTAGGTATGGACAATACCCTTAGCAACTCTTTTCCTTCAAGTAGTATTCAAGTTGAAACAACAAATGATAGTGTCCTGCAAGAAAACATAATTCAAATTCATGAGGACCTATCAAAATTACAACGTCAAGTGAAAATTGATAACATTTCAACTACTACCATCCCTACTATAGATAACATTCATCACATGCTTGAAAGTGAAGATGGGCTTGACCTTGTGAAAAACATAGTTCAAATCTTTGGAAAATACCTCCCCTCAACTACTAGTTTCCCTTTACCTACAAGAAATGTCACAAGCCAAGGAGGAAATCAAATTCCTCCTCCCACAAAAATTTCCTCAATACCTACCTATACAAATCCTCAAGTCACAACAACAATGCAACAAGTTAGTAATGTGATTCCTTCCTTGGGTATTCCTACTAGCATCCCTAGTTCCTATGTGGCATCACATGTCATATCTCCTACCACTTTACCACCTATAATAATTTCATTCACTTGTCCTTTAAACACATACAATCCACCATTTTCACTTCCATCTCATAACACAAACAATGAATTTCTCATAACTCAACTCCTCCAAACCATTTCATCCCTTCAAAAAAAAATTTCCACCATCAACCAAAATCAAAATGGACCACCTACATATTATATCAAAATTATTCCATTGTCCTTGGAGATATTGCGAACACCAATGCCACAAGGTGTAGAGGTGCCTAGATTTGAGAAATATGAAGGGAAGGGAGATCCTTCTAACCATGTTAATGCATATACTACCTTATGTAGTGACATTTTCCTTAATGGTAAACTATTGGCTAAGCTTTTTCCTAGATCATTGAAAGAAATTGCCTTGGAATAGTTCTCCTCTTTATCGAACAACTCAATTCATTCATTCAATGAATTTTTTATGCCTTTGTAAATAATTTCCAAGTTCATATGAATCCTAAGATGAACTTGGCTGATTTGATGAGATGTAAGAGAAAATAAGAAGAAAAGATAACTGAATTTATCTCACACTATCAATCGCTTTATTCACAAATCGATTTTGAGGTCCCTGACCCTCACCTTCAAAATATGTTCATATAAAATTTTCAAAGAAAGATTCAAGACAAGCTCACCATAATGAAATTCCCATCCTTCATGCACTTGTGTAGTGCCCTCCATGATTATCAAAATTATGTTATTAGTCGAAATACAAAGTCCACTTCTAGTTGAAATGAGAAATCCAAGCCTGCAAACCAAAAAATTTCCCAACCTTTTAGAAAACAAAATAAAGGATTCCTTCAATTCAATCCCCCTCAACAAACAACTTAGAATGTGAATAACCAAGTAGCTATTGTTAAAGCCATGATACCCTTTAGTTATGGGGACTTGAAAATACAATTAAATCCCTTACCCAATACCCTTCATAACATAATGTCCAAAATTTTAGAACAACAAATGATTATCTTGCCTCTCATCAAAACACCCGATCCTAATAATAATTTACCCTTGAGCTTTAGATCAAATGCTTATTGCCACTATCATCAACAAAATGGATATGCCATAGAACATTGTAAGCATCTTCAACATCTTGTGCAAGACCTCATTCATTTCGTTCATCTCTCCACTAGAGGTGTTAGTGATCAAGGAAATAAGTTTGTTACCCCTCCTAACCAAAACCTGCAAATCTTCACCAACCCAATGCAAAAACATAGTATTTCCTTTTTCAAGCTAATGAAACTATAAAGAATGATGTGATGAATGCTGACACAAATGATGATAACAATAATGCTATTCAACATGATCCTATCAATAATGATCCTATGGATGAAATGGTAGGAGTGATAGGTGTCATTCCTTGTAAGGACGAACTAAGAATCCTCTTGACATTGTTTTCTTGTCTAAATACATACTTAAACATGCACCTAATGGTCCTCTTTACATAATCGACCATATCTATGACAAGACCACTAATGGGATACTAATCGATCCCGCCTATGGAGAGAATGTGATCACTGAGGAGTTTTTACTTTTGCATGAGCTCTATCAAGATATATATGATAAACCGAAAGCATGGATCAAGACACACAATGGTTTTTCTTGCCCTACATGGGATTGATTACTGGAAAAGGTGCCTGAGATTTACTAGCTTGATCGACTTCCTGCAGTACTTGTGTTTGTTTCTCTATCAACCTGACAGTTCTTTATCAGTAGGACCTTGTTCTTAGTCTCATCAATGGACCAATGACATTCTATTTAGCAAGACCTCATTCTCAGTCCCATCGATCGACTGATGAAATTCTATTCAATCTAGTGTTTGGAAGGATTTTATCACTTCAGAGGGACCTTCTAAGTTGTCTCCTTGATACTCTAATGTGACTTTTTCGACGTGACAATGTGTTATTAGTGGGAATATTTCTTGAGTCTCCCCGATAGCCCGATGGAGCATGTGAGTGAAGCCTATCAAATTGAATTAGCTGTATCAAAGGGACTCTTCCTCAAGTCTCCTCAATGGTCCAATAGGTGTGGAAATATTGTGAGATCATAGAGGATTGGAATTCTAGAAAAAAAAGTCAGGAGTTATGAGGTTTTGGAAACCTATGACTTACCAACCGCAAAGACAAGCCAATGGAGGTGGCGACCACAAGGGACAAGCCAATAAGCTTGCATCGGGGGGACATTACTATATCGATAGGACTCTAAAGGTAGTCTCCTCAATGGACCTATGACTCTCATCGATGAGACTCGGGGAGTTTGGTGGGACTCTTAACCATGTCTCTTTGATGAGACAATAGACTTGGACCTGTAAAGTGAACATTAGCAAGACTTCCTTGTATTGGTGGGAAGTGATCTGTGGTCTCTCTGATATGGCGATAAGGTTGACGACTAACTTGGTAGGTAAAAGATGTTGGGAAAATTTGTCTCAACCTTGAAATTATAAACAGTTTATTGTTGATAGGTGGTGAGTAATAATGAAAAATACTATACACTCATAGAAAGATGTGGGGTTCAAGGCATCACACCAAAAAAAAAATCACTAACATGTCAAAGTTTTTTCCCATTGTCAACACGTCAAGGTTTTTTCCTACTGACATGTTAAGGTTTTTTCTTGCTGACACATCAAGGTTTTTACCTACTGACTCATCAAATATTTTTTATTAACACATCAAATGAAAAATGACCTTGTAAAACCTAATTCTAGAAGGTTCCAAAAAGTTTTTTATAAGCGGGTGGGATGTATGTAGACGGTGGTGTATTTTTGAGAGTCTAATAGCGGTTGGGTTGTCTCTTGATTTCTAGTGGTGATAATCATGTGAGAAGGTTGCCCTGCAAGTATATTGTAATCTTTTGATTTTTGAATAATATATTGGGTAGCTTTTGGAGTGTGGGGTTTTTCTCCCAAAAGGGTTTTCCCCACATAAATATTTACATTGTGATATGCATGATATTTTTGTTTAATTTTTTGTAACTGTTAAAGATCTATAAAGTTTTACATTTTTCTCCTCTAAAGATTAGCATAGGAAGTTATTCCACTACCTTAACTTCCTTACAATACACTTTGTTGGGTCTCAAAAATGTAGGTTTGAACCACGAGAGGTTGCCAAGCTCTCACAATGCTTTTGGTCAATGTATAAGGCCAATTGATACAATTGTACCTTCTTCTCTTTAGGTTCTGCTAGACCAAGGTGGGTGAACCTAATGAATGATGCAGATTGAAAAGTGTTTCCTGATGCAACAATCTACCCACAATGGCAAAAGTAGTGGATAGATGAAAAACCTCTACAACTAATCCTACTCCTACTACACAAATGAAAGGATTTTGAATGAATTGTTTAATATGAAATTCTATCTCTAGGTTGAGGCAAATCAGTGCCTTCTGTCCATATGGGCAATAGAGTCATAAAAAAAAATGATATGTGTTTTCCCTCTCTAATCAAATTCTAGTTGTTAGGCACTCTGAAAATGAAATCTAATGACTGGCACACAACTTCATTTATTTATGTCTTGCATAAGTGGTGCTGGAAAGTTTCTTGTCCTAGTTCTTCTTTAACCACCCAAAAGAAATCCTAAAATTACAGTGACTTACTTGAAGGGATTTAATTCTGACTTGCAGACACCAACAAATAAAATCACACAAAATGGGAATTCATCCTAATAAATCAAAGATTATACTTGATATAATGATTTAAATAACTAAAGGATCTCAAGTTGGAGAGAACCAGATAAAAGAATAAAAAGTATTGCAACTCAACAACTAAAACAGGAAGGTTTTCACCAGTTAAAAAAAACATTAATCTCCATTGCTCTGTTTCTAGAAATATTTTTTATTGTTTACACTCCTAGTCAGAAAAATTTGACTCCCTCTAACCCCTGAATTTCATCTCTCTTCCAGCAACTGATTTTCAAAATATTTATACAAAATACCTCAAGGGTCATGACCCTTCATATTATAGTTACAACCATTTGAATTTCATGACAGTAATTTAAAATATTCAATTATATTGCCTCTCAGCAAAATTAAATATTTTTTACAATAGTCGAGCTTTGATTTTAATATTTCACTTGCCTTTACCCTTTTTTAATTCCCGTGACTTTCCTTTATTTCACCGCTTTAACTTTGACGAGTCCCACCACTGACTGTCATAGCCTTCTCCACTATTTACCACGCTACCACGGTCTCTTCATTTGCTATTGGCAGTACCACGATAACCGTTAGCATATCCCTTGACAGTTTACCATGAGCAGCGTAGTCTTTGTTTTAACTATGTGGGGTATAGCGGTAACCACTGATCGCTTACCGCACTGTCGCTTCGCTAACTGTTCCCTTAGCCGCCTATTGACCACTGACCATCCACCGCACTACCGTGGTCACTAGCTTAACTGCCAATAGTACCGCAGTAGCCGCTTCGCCATTTACCACCCGTTCATTTGACCGCCTTCATCGACCATTGACCGCTACCGTGGCCACCGCGGTCTATGCTTAGACCATGTGCGGTAGCGCGGTAGAGGTCTTCGCTATTACCTTCGCTGTCTGTTAACCACTACCGTGGCCACCATGGTCTATGCTTAGACTGTGCGCGGTAGAGATATAACGTTGCCAACTAACCGTTACCGCCATACCGCAGGGCCCTTTGTGGGAGGCCGCGATAAAGTGGTAAGGGCATAAAATGTGATTATTAAGGAAGTGGTAAGGTATTGAAACATATAAATAAATGGAAAGAATGATTTCTAATGGAGGGATAGTAAAATATAGGTATAAATGAATAAAATTCCTTAGGGTAATGATGGATTTCTATGAAAAATAAAAGGATAATCCTAGGATTTCTAGTGGAAATTTTTAGTTCTAACACACTCATCGAGGTGACTTGGATAGATCGAAGAGATATGGTCTCGGGTCTCTTTGTCTTGATATGGTTAATGTAAGTTTAAACGATAGTTGGTAGCTATAACAATTGGTTCCCTGGAACTGAAGTGATGATGGGTGAATGGTATACATTGCAACACCCTGTAACGAAGAAGTGGTTTGGTTGATTATTTTTCTATATTGTATGCTTATGAGCATTGTAATAGTGTGAGAAAAAAATTATATTTAGAATCTATGTATGAGGTTGATCAAAGGGAATTTTTTGCTGCTGTGAATTAACACCTAGAGTAGAGTCTGTAACTTTTTATGTAATTGATTTACTGTAATACAAAGTGGCTTTACTTGGTGTGTGGGTTTTTCTCCCGTAATGGTTTTCCCACATAAGTTTGGTGTTCAATTCTGTTTGTGTTAAATTTTCTATTTTGTTCTATTAATGTGCATCTTAATGACTATAACTCGATTTAAATGAAATTTTCTACACTTCTTTCCCAAGAATTTTGCATTTGGAATTTGTTTCTACACTATGCTTTCCTTACAAGTGGTATCAGAGCCTGGCTAGTTGTGTTATTATTGTGAGTAGGGCTGGTTTTTTTTTCTAATTTTTTTCAATGGGAGTCTTGCAAAGAAAAAAATGATTGTCTTGATTACAGATAGAGATGATAAGCACATTAGGAAGAGTAGAAATTGAAAATTTCAATGGCAGAAATTTTGAGTTGTGGAAACTCAAAATGGAAGACCTGTTGGTGGATAGAGATTTTTGGATTTTTGTTATAGGAAAAAAACAATTAGGTATGAAGAAAGAATATTGGGACCTTGCAAATAGAAAATCCAGAGGTTTGATAAGACTTTGTTTGACCGATTTTGTTATCCTAAACGTCCATGAGGAGAAGACTGTATGTTCTTTATGGAAGAAAATTGGTGATATTTATCAGGGAAAGTCTCTGGTGAATAATTTATTCCTAGGGAAGAAGTTATACTCCTTGAAGATGGAAGAAGGAGCATCCATACCAAACCATATGAATTCATTTAATATAATTTTTGCTTAGTTGGCATCTATGGGTGTGAAGATAGAGGATGAGGATCACTGTATGCTTCTATTATATTGCTTACTTGACACATGGGATCATCTGGTGATGGATATTAGAAGTAAAACAACCACTTTCAACATAGAAGATGTGGTTGCTTCACTACTGTCAAAAGAGATGTAGAGGAAATATTTTGAGATAGACAAGGAGGCCATTGTTGTTCGAGGTAGATCAAAGGAGAGAGGAAATAAGAAAGACAATAATTCTAAATCTAAATCTAAAGGGAGATCAAACTCTCCTAGCAAGAAGTCCAAGGTGAAATGCTAGAATTATGGGCAAACTGGTCATATCTGGAAGGATTGTTAAGAGGAGAAAATAAGAAGAAGAACAAAAACTCTTATGACAAAGATTCTTTGATTTAGATGCCTTCAATGTAGCATTGGTGACTCAGGCATTAGATGATGTCTGGCTGATTGACTCAGGTGCATATTTTCACATGACATCTCATAGAGATTGGTTCATGAAGTTTGAAAAGTATTTTGGTGGAAAGGTGTACCTAGCAAGTGATTCATCTCTTGAAATTGTTGGTCATGGAAGAGTTAGAATTCAATTTCCTGATGGAAGAATAAAAGCAATTGATGGTGTAATTCACATACTAGGTCTAGCTCATAATATGTGTTTTGTTAGTAAGTTGAATGATTTTCACATGCAAATCTCATTCCTGAGTGGTGGTTGTAAGATGACTAGAGGCTCGTTGGTGTTGGCTAGGGGTGCACGAATTGTCACTTTGTACTAGCTAGACTCACAAGTTATTTAATGCAACAATGCCTCTACAAAGTCAAGTAAGGCTTCTCATGTATAGAAGGAGAACGAAGTTGCTTTGGGTGGAAAATATTTGGAGGTGACATTCCCAGCAAAGAAAACCATGATATGGAATTATAGACTTAGTCACATAGGAGAAAAAGGCTTAAAAGACTTGAAAAATAAAAACCCGATAGAAGGGCTTGATGATTGTAACCTTGAGTTTGATTTTTGTGAACATTGCATTTATGGAAAGCAACACTATGTTTCATTTTACTCTACTTATCATAGATCTTCTAGCATACTAGATTAGTTTTAATCTAATGTATTTGGTCTAGTATATTTTCCTTCATTATTAGAGTCTGAATATTATGTTTCTTTTATCGATGATTATTCAAGAAGGGCATTTGTGTACTTTCTTAAAAGTAAATCAGAAGTGTTCAGTCGGTTTAAAGAGTTTAAAATTTGGTAGAAAATTATATTGGAAGGAAAATTAAATGTCTAAGGATGGATAATGGCGGTGAATTTGGTCTACATATTTCAAAATATATTGCAAATACCATAGAATTAAAAGGCATAAAACTACACCTTACACTCCATAACATAATGGAGTTGTTGAGAGGCTAAACAAGACACTGATGGAAAGAGTGATAAGTATGTTGAGTAGTGTTGGTCTAGAGCATAATTTTTGGGATAAGGTTGTGGCTACAACATGTTACTTAGTTAATTTTTCACCTAGTTTGGCTCTTGTTGAAAAAATTCCTATGGAAGCATGGTCTGGTAAGAAGCCCTCTCTGAGACATATTCGTGTCTTTGGCTATGAAGCATATGTTTATGTGTCAAATGAGAATATATCTAAATTGGAAAATAAAGTTGTAAAATGTATCTTCAGTGGCTAGGAAATTGGTGTGAAAGGATAAAAGCTTTGGAATCCTATTACTAAGAAGGTTGTCTATAGCATAAGTGTAATCTTCCGGGAGCTAAAAATTTCTATAGTTGATCTGCAGCCAGAGATAGAAGAAAAAGAAAAGAAAGATGATGTAGTTGAAATTCCTCTCACTCTAGATAAAGAGGAACTACGAATTCAAAGTGTACCTAAAACTAATGAGAGCTCTAGCAGCTCTGAAAGTTTTGAATAGGAAGAATAACAACAACCTCAACCTCAACTTGTGAGGAGGTCTACATAGGAAAAGTGGAAACCTGATAGGTATGGATTTTCTATGAAATTGTTCCTATTCTTTGATTACAAGCACTGATGAGCCTAGGACTATAAAGGATGCTATTAATATGTCTAGTTCAAATTCCTAGTTGGAAGCCATGAATGAGGAAATGGCATCATTAAAGAAGAATGAAACCTAGGATTTGGTACCTTTTCTTGAAGGGCGAAAGACTGTTGGATACAAATGGGTATTTAAGAAGAAAATTGGTCTGGATGGCTGTGTTGAGAAGTATAAAGCTAGGTTGGTTGCAAAGGGTTATTCCCAAGTGGAGGGAATTGATTATGGAGAAATATTTTCTCTTGTAGATAAGTTGACATCTATTAGATTTCTATTGTCACTTGTAGTTGCATATTACTTAGAGATTGAGAAGAATCGATGTGAAGACAATGTTTCTCCATGGAGATATAGAAGAAGAAATTTATATGTCCCAACCTGAGCACTTCATTGAGAAAGGTAAAGAAAGTTTAGTTTGTAAGTTAAAGAAATCTCTGTATGGTTCAAATAAATCACCTAGAATGTGGTACCAAAATTTTGACACTTTTTTGTTTTCATTAGGATTTGCGATCAAAATTAGATCATTGTGTGTATTACAAAACTGAAAATGATCGTTTACTTATTATTTCCCTATATGTGGATGATATATTATTCTTTGGGAATAATAAGGTTATGATTTTTTATTTAAAATCTCAATTGTCAACACAGTTTGAAATGAAATATTTACATGCAACAAGGTATATTTTGGGTATGGAAATCAAAAGGGATAGGGAAAGCAGAAAGATTTGGCTTAGCCACAATAGGTATATTAATTCCATCCTTGAGAGATTTAGTATGAAAAATTGCATGCAGTTAATTGTTCCAGTATTGTAGGGAATGAAGCTATTTGTTGAATATTGTCCAAAGTCTCCTACAGAGATGGAATACATTACCCAAGTAATGGGAGTACTTAGTCATTTCATGGCTGATCCAGGAAGGCCACATTGGGATGTTGTGAAAAGAGTTTTTAGATATTTGAAGGGTATTTTAAAATATGCTTTGTGTTATCATGGCAACTCAGTTGGATCACAAATATCTCTTAGCATTCATGGGTATGTGGAATCTGATTGGGTAAGGGATGTTTATAGCAAAATATCCACCAATGGATACATCTTCATGTATTTCAGTGGTGTAGTTAGTTGGATGAGAAAGCAATAGGTTATAGTCACTTTATCTACTACTAAGGTGGAGTAAATGGAAGCAACACAAATGGAAGCAACACATGCTTGTAAGGAATCCATCTGGCTTAAAATTTTGTGTTATGATGTTGGGTTTAATGCAGGTTAGATTACTATTTGAAGTGACACTCAGAGTACTATCTGTTTGGTGAAAAATACCACTTTCCATGCCAGGACAAAGCATATCGATGTTCAATATCATTTTTTTCATGATATGGTGGAGGGCATAAAGTTTAATATTGGAAAAGTGGATACTCTAGAGAATATCATTGATGCATTGACAAAGCTTGTGAGCACAAACAAGTACAAGTGGTGTGCCAACTCAATGGGCCTTGTGGCCTATGATATTTAGTAAATTCAAGTTTGAAAGAAGCCAGTAAGTCCTTCGTCAAGTGGGAGCATGTTGGAAAAGGTTCCTCAGATTTACTAGCTTGATTGACTTCCTATAGTAGTTGTGTTTGTTTCTCTATTGGCCTGACAATTCTTTATCGATGAGACCTTGTTATTAGTCCCATCGATGGACCAATGACATTCTATTCAGTGTGGTGTGTTCTATTGGTGGGATTTGATCACTTCAACGGGACCTTCTAAGTTGTCTCCTTGATACTTTGATGTGACTGTTTCAGAGTGACAATGTGTTATTAGTGGGACTCTGTCTTGAGTCTGCCTGATAGCCCAATGGACCATGTGAGTGAAGCCTATCGAAGTGACTTAGCTATATTGGAGAGACTCTTCCCCGAGTCTCCTCGATGGTTCAATATCTTTGTCAATGTCATGAGATCATGGAGGATTGGAACTCTAGAACCACAAGTTAAGATTTATGAGGTTTTGGAAACCTTTGACTTATCGATCATAAATAAAAGACAATGGAGATGGGGAGAACATGGGACAAGCTGATAAGATTGTATTGGGGGGACATTTCTATATCCGCATGACTCTAAAGAGAGTCTCCTCAATGGTCCAATGACTCTCATCGGTGAGGCTTGGGGACTTCGGTGGGAATCTTAACCATGTCTCTTTGATGAGCCAAAAGACTTGGAGTTGTAAATTGAACATTAATGGGAATTCCTTGTGTTGGTGGGAAGTGATTTGTAGTCTCTCTGATATGGCGATAAGGTTGAAAACTAACTTGGTGGGTAATACACTCGTCGAGGTGACTTGGATAGATCAAAGAGATATGGTCTCGAGTCTCTTTGATGCCCTGAAGAGACCCGAGATGACGAGTGAATGGTATACATTACAACACCCTGTAATGAAGAAGTGGTTTTGTTGATTATTGTTCTACATTATATGCTTACGAGCATTATAACAGTGTGAACGGCTAATGTAAGTTGAAATGATAGTTGGGAAATGTAATGATTGGTTCCTTGGAACTGAAGTGATGATGAGTGAATGGTATACATTGAAACACCCTATAATGAAGAAGTGGTTTTATTGATTATTGTTCTACATTGTATGCTTACGCGAATTGTAACAGTGTGAGAGAATAAAATTGTATTCAAAATTTGTGTATGAGGTTGGTCAGAGGGAAATTTTTGCTACCATGAATTAACACCTAGAGCAAAGTTTGTAACTTTGTATGTAATTGATTTACTGTAATACAAAGTGGCTTTACTTGGTGTGTGGGTTTTTCTCCCATAAGGGTTTTCCCACATAAGTCTGGTGTTCAATTTTGTGTGTGTTAAATTGTCTACTCTCTTGTTCTATTAATGTGCATCTTAATGACTATAACTTGATTCAAATGAAATTTTTTGCTCTTCTTTCTTGATCATTTTTCATTTGGAAGGTATTTGTGCACTGTTCTTTCCTTACATTTATCACTCTTCCTTTACAAATAGGATAAAAAATATTAGATGTATCATTCTCCATCATCCCATTGTCAGACCAATTTCATGTGAAGCTAGGCTACCTATGGCTTCGCTCCATGAAAATTATCCCTTTGGTTGTGCATTAATTCTTAAAGTTTCTCTTTGACAATGAAATATTCACTGTCCATCACAGTGGATTTACCCCTTTTCCTCCAAAGGAATTTTTTCCTTAGATTTCTTTTGGCCTGAGCCTATGGAACCTATAAAACCAAAATAAGACTTCTTTTTCTTGTCCTATCAAAAGTTCAAGACAAAGAAAATAGAAGAACTATCCCTCCTAAACATGTCCCCATCCACAACAGAGCCTAAAATCCTTGATGAAATGATGATTGAGCCTAAATAAATTCCAAACAACCAAGACCAACGTAAGACAAAAACTTCACCTACCTCCTACAAATGACCAATAGACAATGAAAAAAACCTTCTCACACCTCTTAGAATAAAACAAGTGTACAAAGTCAAAGAGATAGTGGTTGAACAGCCTCTTGTGGTTCCTTCTGTTTCTCCCCTTAGGGAAGAAAAGAAACCTATGGTTGATCAACCCGCTCCTACACAAATACAACTAAAAAAAAACTAAAAGAAACAGAGGTGCTAGAGAGAGTAGAAATAGACACCATGCCCTTGCTCGCAAGCTACATGAAGAACTAAACAAAGAAAATCAAGATCCAAACTTGAATGAAGAAAATCATAATGACTCTACCCCCGCCTCGAAACAAGAAAATCCAATACAACAACCATAACAAGAGTTGAAATCTTCCATAGATATTATTATTCGACCTCCTATTATGATCAACTTGGATGATGATGATGAGGTTGCTAAAATTGACGAAGAGGTTCATAATGAATTGAATACATTATTTTACTCTTCCATGAGCTTAGATGAAAAATATCTTACCAAGAGTGTTGAACCTGGTGCTTCTCCTAGTTGGGCACTTGCTTTTGTCCCTTTGGCTAGTTTATCGCCTTCGATAGATGATGAACACAATTGGGATGTAGACAACCTACTCATAGGTTGACTCGCATGTGCCTTACTAGTCTTTTAAATTATTTTATTTTTATTTTCTTTGGTATGATTGCATGCGCTTGATGTGATCCCCAGTGACATTCTGTTTGATGTTCTATCTCTCTTTGTGACATTCCTCTATTTGTATCTCCATTTTTCTCTATGTGATAAATATTTTAATTTTCACTTTTTTATCTTTTCATTTGTCTTGTATTTTCCTTTTGGGGATGACACAAGGCATCAAGACATTCATGTCTCTTTCATGTTGACCCAAAATATTTTTCTTTATCTTTTTCATTTGTCTTGTGTTTTCCTTTCAGGGATGACACAAGGCATCGTGACATTCATGTCTCCTCCATGTTGACCCAAAATTATTCTCTTTATTTTCAATATCTTTGTGTCATTCTTCCAATTCTATATGTATTTGGGAGATGATGACAATTCTGAACTCTCTAAAAACATTGTAGCAAGAAAATACTTTTTGGGGGCAACCCATCTCTTTTCCTTTTCTCTTACATGATGTGGATTTACTTGGAAACATATGACTTGGCATAGGGCTTTCCAAGTTGGCTCTCATGTCTTCTATGCATTTATCATTTTCTACTTTAAATTAATTACTCATAACATGGTGTTTAGCGATTTATTTAAAGTGGGAGAATACATTGACATTATTCTTTTGAATTTCTCTTTTTCATGGTTCATGGTGTAGCTTTCTTATTTCATACAATGCATTTTTTTCTTTGTGGATGACATTGGGTTTGATTTCCTTCAAGAGAGTGGTCTCTCTTAGCATATTGCATTCCTCTTAATGGCTTGATGTGACACAGTGCATCCCCTAAGTTGTGAATTTTCTATTCTTTGATTGGTCCTCTCTTGGAGACACTAGGCACAAAGTTCCATAATTTAAAGACCTCTTATGAATGAAGGAATAATCCTTTGAACATTCCTCATTTTTCATTTTTCATTTGTAGTTATATGGCCACCTTGCATAACATGGCTTGCATGCCTGTGGAACCATATTATTTGTTCATGAGATCCAAGCATACAAAGTTTTTCTTGTCTCATGATGCCTTATTAAAGTTATCAGGAGGTACAAATTTGGTATGGCTTGAACAAGAATCCTGACTGAGGCATGAATTCACCCATAGCCACTTGTGTGTGTGTGTGTGTGAGTGCATACCATCCATGAGTGTATGCTTCTCACTTTCTAGGACTTCTCACCTAGTGGACAACTAGGAGTTCTATTGCCTTAGAGTGAGTATGTCTTTTTTGTACAAACAACCTAGATTTGATCCAAATCACGATGGAAAAATAATCAAAGCTTGATCTGACTCTTTTATCTTTTACCTTTTCTCTATTTCATCTTCGACAATGTATTCTTGTGCTTTGTTGTTGCTCTTATATCATTTTCATGTGTTTTCTTTTATGTCTATATTGGTTTTTCATGGGATATTGATCCTGGAGACTTGATCACCCCTCTTAATCATTGTCATCCCATATTATTGGCATCAATATATTTGGACCTTGTTGGAATCAAGGAACACTGAGAGGGGGGGTGAATCAGTGTTTTTCAATTTTTAATTTTATTAATCTGATCCTGAAAGCACTTATAGCATTCAACCAAAAGAAATATGCATGAACATAAGGCAAACAACCATAACACCATAACATAAATATTTTTACGTGGAAACCCTCTTAGGGGAAAAAAAATGGTAGAAGGCCAATCCACAATATGAGTATACTTAGAAATAAGTGTTTACAAAATGGGAATACACTTGCATTCAGGAACACTACCTAGAGCTCACTGCTCAGAAATGAAGACTTACTATCTTACAGAATATTCAGATTAAATTCATCTAAGAGATTTGAATTAAAAGAGTTCCATCTATGAATGCCTGACCACAGTTCCAATTAGGCTCAACAATAAAATTCTTGACCTTCTATTTGATTATGCTCTTTTGCTCTGCTCTACTTCAATTTGTATCACAAATCCTTTTATGCACAAGTGAAACTATGCATAATCCTTTTGTTATTCGCAAAACACACCAACACACATCACATGCCTATATAAAAATGATATAATTGATCCCTTATATATATCCACCACCAAGGATGTAATTGCTACCTGTCGGCTCCAACAAAAGTATGAAAATATTTACAAACTGTTGGCTCAATCCATAGTTAATTCTTAATGTGAACCTACCAAAGTTGGACATAGCATATTAATGACCCAAATCAATATGATCAAACATGAAAATACTTAAACAATTACTCCTTAATTATCCACAACATATTATGTTCATGATGTTGACTTTCTGTATTGTTAAATAAGAAATTAATCAATCGGATCTTCTAACTTGCACACCAATGAATGTGTATCGTAATGATTCTCAGATAAGATAGTAAATACAACAAAATATCTTCCCTGAGATCCACAACTAAAAATGATAATAGGAAATCGCATATGAATCGATGAACACAATTCTATCAGATGCTCTGTTCTTGCTTGACAATTAATTATAGAACTTTGATTTGACTTTCGGTATGAAAAAATGATGACATGTGGATCAAATCATGGACTAGGGTTACCATCAATGACAACACCAAAATGATATTTGGAGTGTCTCTTGCCAACAATCTCCCCTTTTGGTATTGGCAACAACACTTAGAGAAAAATGACTAAGTGTCAGATCAGTACCACCATGAATACACTGCCACCCTTCAAAATTCAAAAACATAACTCCCCCTGAGATGATTAAGACATTTTTCACTATCCCATTCTCCCCCTTTGACATCAATTGTGAAGGAGGGAATCCACATACCAAAAATCAATCAAAAATGTTATGAACAAATTGCATATGTACAAATAGGCTTCTTCAACTTACATAAGCTTGAATAGATTTGAAAAATTGTTCTTCAACAAGTTCAAACTCATGTGCCTAACCTTCTGGAGACTCTCCAAGATAACCTTGTGACCAAAGAATAAGTAAGATTGCATTTCTGCATATTCTAGGTTTTTCGGATCACTGACCGCCATATCATCTTTTGCTTCCTTCAAAGCACTTAACATTGTTTCCATCTTAGGACCAAATAGTCCTCTAAGCTCAAAAACTCTTTCAACCATTTTAGTTTCTTCATGCTTCAATATTTTGATCTTTTCAAGCATGGATATGACTTGACTTTCTTGCTTTCCAATAGAGATAGTTAGAGGATCGAATGCTTGAGTGATATTTGCTAACTATTTTTCATATTATTTTATTTTATTTTCAAATTCCTTCATGAACTTAGATAAAGATAGACATGATTTATAAATATTACCATCTTCAGTCAAAGCACTTTGAATGTTCTTTATACAAGTAGCTACCAAATATTTATCCCTAGCTATCATCCCTTTCAATCTATTGAATCTTTAGCATCAAACTCCTTTTGTACCTTATCCTCAACTGATTTCTCAAGGGACTCAAAATGAGTACTTACAACATTAATAAGCTTCTTCAGCTCATCAGATGGAGAACCAGATGGATCCTTAACATATGTAGGCATGATCTTCTCCAGAATACCGGATGCAAGATTCAATAGCTCACTATCTTCAATATGTGACTTCAAAATTTCTTCCCTCGCCTTGTTCTAAGCGAATGAGGCTACCTTCATTTTTTGAATAGGGGATAAAGTGTCCAAGTTGATAGGACCTTTTAGTAGTTCATAATCAAATTATTCATTCTATTCTTCCAAAAACTCTTTCACTACCTTAGTTGTGTCTCTTTCTTTTACCAGAACTTCCTTTATTTCAACCTTCTTTTCCTCAATCATTGTTTCCTCAAATATAGATTCTTGCTTGTCTTTAGGAATCTCAACTTGTTCAACTGACACAACCTTAGGATCTTCAATATCCATAGTAATTTCTGCATCATGCATATCAAGAGGAATTTGAGTGTCCTCAACTATATCTTCTTTTTCTTCTTCTACTACCAGACCAGTGAAATATTTCCATCATGCACTTCCTCAAAAACAACATCGATTTTGTTCCTTAACAAAACTTCCTTTAGAATTTTTTCAGTTTCTTTTTCCACTTCTTTAGTTTGACCAATCATGAGCTTGTTTACTTTTTTTTTTCTCTTGAAGTCTTTCTTGGCACCATTCAGAATTGTCCTCATTTCCTCAACAGACATCACCCGACATAAATATGAAAGAATTTTCTCTTTCAACTATTCATCCTCAATTATGGCATTCACTCTTCTCATTTCCAAAATTTCATAAAGACTTTTGGGTAATGCAGACATTATTTCAATAAGTGCCTTATTGAAATTATTCAATTATTTCATTAAGGCTTCCTCAATAATTATTTGATCGACACTATCAAAAGTGTCATACCATTCACAAAGAGGCCTAATATTTCCATCATGAATCAATGCATTCTCCACTTCTTTTATAGACATACCTACTTTTTTAGTTTCCATCTTCTTCTTTTCTTTCACTTCTTCACTAAAGGACTTGTCCTTTGAAACTATTGTTTCTTTTGTGCCTTTTTGCTTGATTTATCTTATCTCTACATTAGATTCAATCTCTTCATCTTCAGAAAAAACAATATAAACTCTTTTTCTTTTGTCCTTCTTCCTTTTTCCTTCCTTACTAGATGACTTGGCTTGTTATTTCATAGGACTTGACCTTTTTGCAGAACTGGAGGGGAGAGTAGAGCTTCTTGTAGATCTAGTTTGGGCAAAGGATACTAGCGGACTAGTAGATTCAGTTCTAGTTGGCTCTCCTGCTTCAGCTTGTTCTCTCTTTCTTCTATCTTCTCTCACAACTTCTATAGATATACCCATGCTTTCTTCAAAGGATCCCACTTCTCTTCTTGCTCGCTTGACTATTATAGGCTTCCTTAGTTGATTGTGTACTTGTATATCCTTTTTCAGAAAAAGTACAAAATATTTCTTCTCATGGATCTTGAGATTTTCTCAACAAATGTCCATCATAAATTTCCAAAATATGTTCCTCAACCTCGTAGCCCATTGGCATAATCCAGACTATTATGGGATCTACAACTTCCATCAGGCATTGATCAATGTCAACCATAAATTAGATAGTATATATGTACTTCTCCATAATAGACTTCAAAATTCTTTCTCTTCCTTGCATCTCATTTTGAAAGTTCTTGAAATAACCCTAGATTGCAGTATTCCTTGTTTTGCTATTACCAAGTCTATGCAAGATATCTCTAATTTGAGCAACTATAGGTCTATTAACTTCCCATTGTACTTTTACAAATCTTGGAACTTCATTCATAAAGTAACAAAACAAACACAACAAAAAATTACCATATTTGAAGGAATTCTTCTTATCTTTCTTGATTTTACCAAGATTTTGCATCAACTAGCTTCTGAGTAGCTCACATAGATCATATTATGCATTATCCTCTACCATCAGATATGTTGCATAGATAGTTGTGTTGGATACCAAATTATCTCGGCTGAAATGATAGATTTGGTAACCAATGACCATCGATGCAAATCTAACATCCACTTCAACAATATCATTAATTGTCATAGCTCTTCTATCATACATTGAACCGGTTGCATCAGTAACTGTCTGATTCTTCATGGACCTCAAGATCAACAATCCATCAAAGGAATTTAAACCAGTAATAGTGCTTATGGCTTCTTTTGTAATCTTAAAGGGTTAATTCAACCACATTAATTCAGCATGAATTCGGCTTAAAATATATCGGACCCACTCTTTTTCCTCAAAAACAAGAAATTTAACAATCTACGTGAATTTATTTTCCTCTAGGGTTTTGAATTCAGATTTAACATTGAAATCCTCTCCTATAATTTGATTGTTGTACAAATTTCATAACTGTAAGCTCCCTAACTCAATGCTTGCATGAATGTATGCCCCAATGTCTTCAATATGCAAGACATTGTATGTAACAGATGAAAGTTCACTTAAGGGATTTGTATCAATTCCACTTAAATTTTGGATGAGGTATGTCCTTGACATCAATTACCAATGGAGTAGCCATTTTTGAAAATTCACAAGTTCACAAGTTTTCTCGATAAATACCTTTTCATCGGTTTGAGGTTTTGTCGCCAAATCACCTTCACACTTGAATCTTTGCCAAATTTTGCCAAATTTTGCTTCAAAACTCTCCAAAATTCTTCTTCTCAAAGTGAAAAGTAACAAATGAACAATATATATGACCTTTTATCATTCACATACCTAACTTTTTGTCACAATAAATGCTTTTTCCCTAAACTCATCTGGATACCCTATTTCCATACATTGTGAAAGATAACTCTTCTACAAACCTTCAACTTAGCATAACTAGTCTCTCCAATTGTTTTAGCAATATCTGTGTAATCACTATACTCATCCATATCCTAGTACCAACTACCAACAAGGGGTTTGAAGGATTTTCTTGAGAACTCTCCCTAGGCCAAAGACCATGAACTAATGCCCAAATGAATTACCAAAACTAGATTCTGGTGTTGGCTCCTTTTTTGCAACAGAAGAAATCTTCTTCACCCATATATTTTTCATTTCCTTCCTGATCTCACCTGTAGTGACTTTCCTTTTTCATTTATCATTCTTCTGCATGTTTCTTCTTTGATTTACCGAACCCTTTCTATTTCTACAGAATCTAGCAATGTGACTGAATTTGTTGGAATTGTAGCACACCATATTTCTTTGTCCAGACCAATTGTTCTATTTATTTTCTTTTGATCTGAACTGGTTAGCAATATAACCAAATCTATTGCATGTATAGCATCTAACATATCTATAAAAGTTGTTCATCATATTTTTGCATTCATTTGACTTATGACCATACTTTTTGCAGTTAAAGCACTAACCAAAGAATGATGGACCATTTGAATTCATTCTACTTCTACATTGAGAATCCATATGACCAAATTTATTACAAACAAAATAGTAACCATTGAATCTTTGAGCATTAGGTTGTCTTACCGGATACCTTTTAGATTTTTCCATCTGATTTCCTTGCTTAAATCTCCTTTGTGCAGATCTGGAAATTTCTCCTTCCCCATATCCAAGACCTCGTTCATCACCTTTATTCCTCTAACTTTCAATCCGTTCATCAAGCTTGGCTGAGCTAAAATAGAACTTCTCCTTGAATTCATTTGCAGTAGCAAGTTCATCTCTGAGGGTAACAACTTGTCTTTCAAGTTCTTCATTGTTTCTAGATTTCTACAATTCAAGTTCTAGATTTATGAATCCATCATTAATTATGTTGCATTCTTCATATTTCTCTTTCAAGGACTGAGCAAGGTTCTCTTCATTCTTATTTATGTCTTCAATCTCCTTGGTCATCCTCATCATAATAGATTCCATCTCATGCTTTAGGACTATATTATCTCTAGTAATATTTTCACATTCTTTTGTCTTTTGTTTCAGGGCTCGACTCAACTATTCATCTTCCATGATTTTACCATCATTCTGCTTAATCTGATCATAGAGTTCCCTTATTTTCTCCTTGGACTTATTGATTTTATATTTCAAAGACAATGAATTTCTCAACATCCACGAGGTTTTCTTTCAATTTCTGAACTTTAGATTTTGACTGATCAAGATCATCTAGGGCCACAAAGAGTTGTTGCGAAAGAGTGTCTCATTCCATTCAATTACTTTCCTAGATCTTCCCCAAGATGTTAAAATTCTTTCGAGGAACTAGGATCTGATACCAATTGTTGGAATCAAGGAACACTGAGAGGAGGGGGGTGAATCAGTGTTCTACAATTTTTAACTTTATTAATCTGATCCTTAAAGAACTTATAACATTTAACTAAAATAAATATGCATGAAAATAAGGCAAACAACCATAACACCATAACACCATAACACAAAGATTTTTATGTGGAAACATTTTTAGGGGAAAAACAATGGTGGAAGGCCAATAAAAAATATGAGTATACTCATAAATAAGTGTTTACAAAATAGGAATGCACTTGCATTTGGGCACATTGCCTACAACTCATTGCTCATAAATGAAGACTCGCTATCTTATAGAATATTCAGATTAAATCCATCTGAGATATTTGAATTGAAATAGTAGAATATATGAATGCCTGGTCATAGTTCCAATTAGGCTCAACAGTCAAATTCTTGACCTTTTGTCTGACTCTTCTCTTTTGCTCTGCTCTACTTCAATTTGTATCACAAATCCTTTTATCCACAAGTGAAACTATGCATAATGCTTCTTCTATTCACAAAACACACCAACACACATCGCACACCTATATCAAAATGATATCATTGATTGCTTATATATATCCACCACCAAGTATTTAATCACTACTTGTCGGCTCCAACAAAAGTATGAAAATATTTATAAACTGTTGGCTCAATCCAAAGTTAATTCTCAATGCGCACCTACAAAAGTCACCCATAGCATAGTAATGACCCAAATCAATATGATCAAACATGAAAATACTTAAAAAATTACACTTTAATTATCCGCAACATATTATATTCATGAAGTCAACTTTTGTATTGATAAAAATGAAATTAATCAACTAGATCTTCTAACTTGCACACCAATGAATGTGTATCCTGATGATTCTCAGATAAGATAGTACATACACCAAAATAGCTTCCCTGAGATCCACAACTCAAAATGATAATAGGAAATTTCATATGAATAGATGAACACAATTCTATTGGATACTCTGTTCTTACTTGATAGTTAATTACAAAACTTCTATCTCACTTTCGATATGAGCAAATGATGATGTGTGGATGGAATCACAAACTAGGTTTGCCATCAATGAAAACACCAAAATGATATTTTGAGTGTCTCTTTCCAACAAACCCCTCTTGATCCAGATTTATCTACTTTAGTGTGATTTTGAAGCAAGTCCATACTCTGACTCAAGTGGGGGCTAAATTTAGTGTCAAAAAATATTTCAAGGACATTTTCACACTTATTTAGGACCTCCTTGTTGATTTGAGCTTAATTTTTCCTTGATTTAGTGTTGTAATTTGGTTGACACATTCAAATTAGGTATTGGGACCTTGTGAACTAATGGATTTAAATGGTGCCTTGCTAAAGTGTTGTGAAGTGTTGTAACACACTTTTACACTTTTCTAATGTTTTATCACCCTAATAAACCTCTTTTTAATAAAAATTAATCTTAAGATTACCTTATTTGGAGTGTTGTAACACAATTTTCACACTTTTCTAATATTTTCATTAATGATTGGGCTTTCTTATGCTTTAATTGGCCATATTTTGCATCCATAAGCCTCATTTATTGCATCTTTTCGAGGATAGTTCCGACACCAATCCTTATCCAATCATAATTTAGGTATTTCTAGTTTGAATGGCCCATATTTAGTGATCTGGGACTCATTCACCACCTTGGGTGAATGGGTCCCACCTAGATCTTTTGGTCTAGAACCTATTTTGACACATTTCTAAGCACTTTTGATTTTTGATCCCATACATTATGCCTGATGGGACTCATTCACCACCTTGGGCGAGTGAGTTCTATGTGGACCAAAATCAAAATTAATTGAAAATTCTAGCCAGATTTTATTCTCCTAGATTTGATGTTGGCTTGTAGTGTTGTAATTTCGAGAATTCTTGCATAATTGAGTATAAATACAAGGTTCTTTCATTTATTTTAACCTAGCAAGTTGAATGAGAATTCTGAATAGCAAGTTGAGTTCACAAGCATTCAAAAGAGAATTCAAGAGCATTCAAGGGCTTATTATCAAGCATTTTAGAGCATTATTCAAGCATCAATCGTCATGTCAAGGATTTCATGCATCATTTTTGTTATTATGCTAATAATTGTGATGCAGGGTTTATGATTCAAGAAACTGTTTCATTCAAGATCAATATCATTGAAGCAAGGATCAATATCTACATCCATTATAGTCATTTCAAGCATATTTACAACACTTTATTGCTAGGGTTAGGTGAGTTGCAACATTTTCATTTTCTCCATTCTTATTTTATTTCATTTTAAGGATTTATTTCCAAAATGGGGTTTGACAAAGGAAAAATCCTATCCACTAAACCAACATTTTCCCCTCTTCTTTGTGTATGATTTTTAGGTCTAGGTTGCAGATTTCCTAAGGAGAAAAAATGGAGAAAATTTGCAAATCATTCAAAGTTGTCAAAGTTGTCATAAGACTTGGAGAATCTTGGAGATCGCCTACAAGTTGCAAATCGAAGATTCAGATCTGAAAACCAATTAGGAAGGATAGAGAAAAAAGAAGATGGAGGTCAACCTTTGAAGTTGAAAAAAATCCCAATTGGACTAATTCTCCACTTTTGGCGAATGATTCCCAATTCCAGTCAGTTTTCAGGTTTTTGCAGATTTAGATACCCATTTGGCAGATTCTTGTTCTCGCCCAGTTTTCCAGAATCTGGACTGATTCACCCAGCTTGGCAAATGAGTCCTAGTTAACCTTGAAGTCAAAATTTCCAGTGTTTGAGATCTCCTTCCAATAATTTCCATATTCCTAGGTGCACACATTCTATTTTGTATTTTTCTATGTTGTTTCATTCACTTTTCTAGGTCATTTAGTGTTACTTTGCATTCAATTAGGGTTTTGCATTTCATTGTCTTTTCCAAGTTTAAACTTGGTGGTGAACCCCTTAGTAGATCATATTCAGCCCCTAGAACAACCCTCTTGCAAGATCTCTTTCTCTTGTGCATTGATATCTCAAGGGTTTTTTCTTGAGTGAAAGTTACTAAAAATTGTCCTTCTAGGTCTTAAACCCTAGGTAGAAAGGCAAACAATTTTCCACCTTTTTAGTTATATTTTTGTCATGAGGAAAGTATTTTTCTTCTATATGTGATTTGGATTTATATTTGGGTATGGGTGTTGAATATGGACTAACAAAGGGGAGTATATTTTCTATTCAAAATCTACCTACCATTTATGGTTTAATGACTTTGGCCAAAGATATGTGTACCATTGAAATAGGTGTATTTTATTTTATCCTCTTTTCCATATCATGATATTAGGACATAATATGTTCACATGTGAAATGAATTTAGATATATTAGGCTTCACCAAATTCCATCCTACTTGTTGTTTACAAGTTTCTAGGTTTCTCATCCAAGGTCAGGTATTCTTCATGTTAGGAAGAATTCCAAGGAAGCCTAAGCTTCATGGTTGGGTGAAAAAGTTCCAGAGCCATGTTCTTGTCTCTTTGGTTTATGGATGACCATTGGGGTTAGTGGTGACCATAAAATCTAGTGATTATGCTTCTTTTATATATTTACTTGTATTGTTATGACCAAATAGGCATGAGAGCTTGCATCATATTCTTGAATAAATTATATCTTGTAATTTATAATACATAACTAGATACTATGTCATGTGATGTACCTTATTTCTTATACTTAATATTTTAGGTTAGACACTTTTACATGTGAGATGTAATATTCCATTTGTATATGTTGAAGATGTTTCATTTCATTTATATATTTATGTGAAAAGGAGTTACTATTTATTTGAATCGTGAGATAGCGTAGGGTTCCAAACCTTACATTTTGATATCAAATCTAGGTTTAACACTAGAAGTTTTTTTATACTATCTAAGATGAAAAAATTGATGCACGTCATTTCATAACCAACCATGGTACAAAATAGGAACAATTACCATAGTGGATCGAGCAAAAATGAGAAATATGATAACCTAAACCAAATCCCCAACCTTTTGACCAAAATAAGGAATAGGATGAAAAGCTTAAAATAAGGGGTTAGAGGGAACTGGGAGGAATGAAATAAATGGAGTGAAGAGAATGTAAATCATAGGGTTATAATTGACGAAGAATTGGGTAAGGACCTTATGAGGATTGCATTGCCTAAATTTGATGGAAAAATCATTAGAGATAGAGTTGAATCTTGGATCATTGAGATGGAGAAGTAATTTTCACTTAGGAATCTATCTAATGAGACCAAGGCTATTTTGGCCGTATATCAACTCACTGGTGAAGCAACTACTTGGTGGGACAATGAAAATGCTAAAAAGAAAATACTACCAAGAGAGACAACTTGGGAAATATTTCTTTAACATTTCAGGAAGAGGTGGTTACCTCAACTCTTCTCTCACAAGAAGACATAATTCTAGAATTTTATTCAAGGTAACATGACAATGACTCAGTATTGGGAAAATCTCACCAATTTTCTTAAGTATATACCTCATTATTAGCTGGATGAGCGATTTTGAATCAAGTTCATCTTGGGATTGAAGCCACAAATTGGATCAGATGTGGAAATCTATAACCCTTTGACTATGGATAATATTTTTGAGAAGGCTACCAAACAAGAGAAAAACTTCTCCAAGTGACTAACTACTGCAAGAACTAAGATGCTAGATCCAGTTTTGGAAGTAAGAAAAATTAAAATAATAACTAGCAAGGATGCAATAATCGATAGATTCGAAGTGAGGAAACAATTACAAAGGATAAAGAAGGGAATTAGAATGGAGGCAATGAAAGGGATAACTACAACAACAATAATAGAAGGGATAGGCCTAAAGGACCAAGAGCACCTCATGGTGGATGCTTATATGTGAAGGAGAGAACTATGCCAATGTTTACCATCAATTTTTGGGAGGATAAAGGGAAAGAAATCTGAAAGGGGAACCTCAACATCAAATCCATGTAGTTGTAGACAACCGACAGGTTGACTTCCAAGCCACACTAGTTCAGTGTACCGGTAAGCTCTATGGCAAACCTATTTCTATATTAATTGATACTAGATCAACTAAATGATTTGTAGATCCAAAAATACTTTCAAAGTTACTAGTTAGACTAGGACACATGGATAATTCATGGATAGTTTAGTATGAAAATAGAGCAAACAAGAGGTTAGATTCTTTTATTTCTTGCGGTGAGTTAGAACTTCCCAATTTTCAAACTTAGGTCAACCATTATGTAGCTCGCTTAGGAACTTATGATGTGATTTTTTGAATCAATTGGTTGACTAAACACAAGTCTATAGTAAATTATGAAGATAATATTGTAAGATGTTTGGATGATTTTGAGAATCATGTTGATATTCATGGATTTTCGAGACCTTTGGAACTTAGAATTTTTTTAGCTATGCAACTAAAGAAGGCCCAAAGGAAGCAATGTTCCATTTATATCATTCACATTAGTGAACTTGGTATTATGAAGCTAGTACTTGATGACTACCCTAAGATAATTCCAGGATGCATTTCTAGAGAAATTAAGAGAGTTGCCACCAAAAAGGGAGTTTGATATTTATATTGAGTTGCTACTTGGAATTGAACTTCAGTCTAAGGCTCCCTATAGGATGACCACTACTGAGTTGTATGAATTAAAGATTTGGTCACTATAAGTCGGCTTCAACAAAATATGAAAAATATTTACAAACTGTCAGTTCAATCCATAATCAATTCTCAATACGCACCAAATTCAACCATAGCATAGTTATAACCAAAATCAACATGTTCGAACACAAAAACATCAAAACAATTACTCCTCAAATATCCACAATGGCTAGATCCACCAATTTGACCTTCATACATTGTTAAACATAAAATTAATCAACCGGATCTTCTAACTCACACACGGATCGATACAAGGCTCTAAGATTTAAGTGTAGCATAGATAATATATCAAACAACCTTCCCCAAGGTCTAGAACTAAAAATAATAACATAAAGTTACATGTGAATTGATGTACACAATTATGTTGGATACTCTGCTCTAGCTTGACAAGTTAATCACAAAAATTTGATTTGACTTCTGGTATGATCAAATGATGACATGTGGATCAAATCACTAACTAGGGTTGCCATCAATGGTAACACCAAATGAAATTTGCAGTGTCTCTTGCCAACAATCTCTCACTTTGGCATTGATGGCAACACTTAGTGAAAAATGACTAAGTGTCAAATCAATACCAACATGAATTACACTGCCAACCTTCAAAATTTCAAAAACACAGCTCCCCTTGAGATGATTAAGGCATTTTTCACTATCCCATTCTCCCCCTTTGACACCAATGGAAAAGGAAAGAATCCGTATACCAAAATCAAACAAAAACTGCTATGAACAAACTATATGTGTAAAAATAGGTTTCTACAACTTACATAAACTTGAATAGATCTATAAAATTGTTCTTCAACAAGCTTAAAATCGTGTCCCAACCCTTCTTGAGACTCTCCAAGATAGTCATGTTCTGAAAAAATAAGTAAGATTGCATCTCTATAGATTCAAGGTTTTTCAAATCATTGACCGCCATAGCATCTTGTGCTTCCTTCAATGCACTCAACATTGTTTCCATCTTATGACCAATTAGTCCTCTAAGCTCACAAACCCTTTCAAACATTTTAACTTCTTCATGCTTCAAACTTTTTATCTTGTCAAGTAGGGATATGACTTGACCTTCTTGCTTTCCAACAAAGATGGTTAGAGGATCGAATGCTTGAGTGATATCTGCTAACTATTTCTCATATTCATTCATTTTCTTTCCAAAGTCATCACTGAACTTAGATAAAGATATACATAACTTATAAATGTTTCCATCTTAAAACAAAGCACTTTGAATATTCTTTACACAAGTAGATAACAAAGATTTATCATTAGCTATCATCCCTTTCAACCTACTAAAACTTTTATCATCAAAATCCTTTTGTACCTTATCCTTAGCTGACTTCTCAAGGGAATCAAAATGAGTACTTAAAAAATTAATAAGCTTCTTTAGCTCACTGGAGGGAGAACCAGATGGATCCTTAACATGAGAGGGCATGATCTTCTCCAGAATATCGGCTACAAGATTTAATTGCTCACTATCTTCAATATGTGATTTCAAAATTTCTTCCCTTGCCTTGTTCTAAGCGAATGAAGCTACCTTCAGCTTCTGAATAAGAGATTAAGTGTCTAGGTTGATAGGACCTTTTAATAGTTAACAATCAAATTTTTCCTATTGTTCTTCCAAAAAATCCTTCACTGACTTAGTAGTGTCTCTTTCTTTAACAAGAATCACCATCACTTCATCCTTCTCTTTAGTTATAGATTCTTGCATGACTTCAAAAATTTATTTTTCTCGAATTGACATAGCTTCAGGAGCTTCAGTATCCATAGGAATTTTAGCATCATGCATGTCAAGAGGATTTAGAGTGTCCTCAAATGTATGTTTTTTTCCCTCTTCTACTATCAGACTAGGTGAAACATCTCCATCATGCACTTCTTCAAAAACAACATCGATTCTGTTCCTTAACAAAACTTCCTTTATAATATTTTTCGTTTCTTTTTCAACTTCTTCAGTCAGACCAATCATAATATTTTTCACTCTTTTTTTTCTTTTGAAATCCTTTTTAGCACCATTCATAATTGAATTCATTTGCTCAATAGACATCACCAAACATAAACTTGCAAGAATATGCTCTCTCAACTATTCATCTTCAGTTTTGGCATTCACTGTCCTCATTTCTAAAACTTCATATAGACTTTTGGGTAATGCAAACATTATTTAAATAAGAGCCTTATTGAAATTATTCAAGTATTTTATTGAAGCTTCCTCAAGAATTATTTGACTGACACTATCAAAGGTGTCATACCATTCACAAAGAGGCCTAATATTACCATCCTTAATCAATGCTTTCTCCAATTCTTCTATAGATATACCTAATTTATTTGTTTTCATCTTTTTCTTTCCTTTCTCTTCACTAGAGGGCTTGTCCTTAGAGACTATTCTTTCCTTTGTGCCCTTTTTCTTGATTTCTCTTATCTCTGCATTAGATTCAATCTCTTCATCTTCAAAAACAACAACATAAACTCTTGTGCTTTTGTCCTTCTTCCTTTTTTCTTCTCTCCTGGATGACTTGGCTTGAGATTTCACAAGACTTGAATTCTTTGTAGGACTAGATGGGAGAGTAGAGCTTCTTGTAGATCTAGATTGAGCAAAGGATACAACTAGAATAGCAGATTTAGTTCTAGCTAGCTCTCCTCCTTCAGCTTAATCTCTCTTTATTCTAGCTTCTCTCTAAACTTCTGCAAATATACCCATGCTCTTTGCAAAGGCTTCCACTTCTCTTCTTACTCTCTTGACTATCACAGGCTTCCCTAGTTGATTATGTACTTGTATATCCTTCTCTGAAAAGGTATTGAATCTTTCTTCTGACGAATCTCAAGGTTTAATCAACAAATGTTCAACATACATTTCCAAAATATGTTCCTCAACCTCATAGCCCATAGGAATAATCCACACTATTCTAAGATTTTTACCTTCCATCAAGCATTGATCAATGCCAACCATAAAAAAATAGTGTCTTTGTACTTCTCCACAATAGACTTAGGAATTCTTTCTCTTGCTTGCATATCATTATGAAAGTTTTTGAAATAACCCCAAATTGTAGTATTCCTTGTTTTTCTATCACCAAATCTATGCAATATATCTCTAATTTGAGCACCTACAGGTTTATTACCTTTCCATTGTGCTTTTCCAAATCCCAAAACTTCATTTATAAAGTAACAAAACAAAAACAACAAATTATCATATTTGAAGGAATTCTTCTTATCTTTCTTGATTTTACCAAGATTTTCCATCAACTGGCTTTTGAGTAACTCACATAGATCATACTCTACATTCTTCTTCACCATCTGATATGTTGCATAGATAGGTGTACTGGATAAATAATTATCTCAGCTAGAATGATATATTTTGTAACCAATGACCATAGATGCAAATCTGACATCCACTTCAATAATATCATCAATTGTCATAGCTCTTTTATCATTCACTGAACCGGTTGCATCAGTAACTGTCTGATTCTTTAAAGACTTCAAGATCGACAACCCACCAGAGGAATTTAAACCAGTAACAATGCTTATGGATTATTTTGTAATCTTAAAGGGTTGATTCAACCACATAAACTTGGCATCAACTCGGCTCAGCTTTCTTCAAACATGGGAAATTGTACAATCTACGTGTATTTATTCTCCTCTAGGGTTTTGAATTTAGGTTTAACACAAAAACCCTCTCCAATAATGTGATTGTTGTACAAATTCAATAACTGCGAGCTCCTTAACTCAATGTTTGCATGAATGTATGCCCTAATGTCTTCAATATGTAAGACATCATATGGAACAAATAAAAATGCACCTAAGGGCTCTGTCTCAATAGATTTGAAAGGATGCAACTTGAATTTCAAACGGGTTACATACTTGATATCAACTACCAATAGAGTATCCATTTTCACAAGTTCACAAGTTTTCTCGACAAATACCTTTTCACCAATTTTGGGTTTGATCGCCGAATCTCCTTGACACTTGAATCTTCACCAAATTTTTCCAAATTTCACTTCAAAGCTCTCCAAACTTCTTCTTCTCAAATTACAAAGTGACAAATGAAGAATACAAATGACCTTTTATCATTCGTACACCTAACTTTTTGTCGCAATAAATGCTTTTTCCCTAACTCATCGAGATACCCTATTTCCATACTTTGAAAGATAACTCTTCTATGGACCTTCAATTTTGCATAAATACTTTCTCCAACTATTTTAGCAGCATTTGTAGATCATTAATACAATCATTGCACTCATCCATATCCTGGTACCAACTACAAACAAGGGGTTTGAAGGATTTTCTTGAGAACTCCCCCTAGATTAGATACCATGAACTAATTCTCGGATGAATTACTAGAACTAGATTCTGGTGCTAGCTCATTTTCTCCAATAGAAGGAATCTTATTCACCCATATCTTCTTCATTTGCTTCCTAGTCTCACCTGTAGTGACTTTCCCTTTTCCTTTTTTATTCTTCTGCATGTTTCTTCTTTGATTTACTAGACCCTTTCCGCTTCTACAAAATCTAGCAATGTGACCAGATTTGTTGCAATTGTAACACACCACATTTCTTTGTCCAAACCAGTTATTCCATTGATTTTATCTTGATCTTCAATAGTTATAAATATGGCCAAGTCTATTGTACGGATAACATTTGAAATATCTAAAAAAATTGTTTCACATATTTCTACATTCAATTGAATTATGACCATACTTATTGCAATTGAAACATTGACCAAAAAAAATGGACCACTTAAGTTCATTCTACTTCTACATTGAGAGGCCATATGAAAAAATTTATTGCAGCCAAAATAGTAACAATTGAACCTTTGAGCATTAGTTTGTCTTACAAGATACCTTCCATATTTGTCCATCTGATTTCCTTGCATAGATCTCCTTTGACCAGATCTAGAAATTTCTCCTTCCTCATATCCAAGCCCTCTCTTCTCACCTTCAGTCCTCTGACTTTTAATCAGTTCATCAAGCTTAGCTGAGATAATTTTGAACTTCTCCTTGAATTCATTTGCAGTAGTAATTTCATCTCTAGGGGTAATAATCTATCTTTCAATTTATTCTTCATTGTTTATGGATTGTTGTAATTCAAGTGCTAGATTAATGAATCCATCATTAATTTTGTTGCATTCTTCAGATTTCTCTTTCAAGGAATGAGAAAGGTTCTCTTCATTCTTCTTTTTGTCTTCAATCTCCTTGGTCATCCTCATCATAATAGATTATATCTCATACTTTAGGACTGTATTATCTGTGGTAATCTTTTCACATTATTATGTATTTTCCTTCAAATCTTGACTCAGTTGTTCATCTTCCATTCTTTTATCGTCATTCTGCTTAATCTAATCACAAAGTTCCCTTCTCTTCTCCCTAGACTTATTGATTTTATCTTTCAATGACTTAAAGAATTTCTCAGCATCCATGAGGTTTTCTTGCGATTTAAAAACTTCATATTTTGACTAATCAAGATCATCTAGGGCCACCAAAATTTGTTCTTGAAGACCATTTGAATCCATTACTTTCCCAAATCTTCACCAAGTTGTTAAAATTCTTTCGAGCAACTAGGCTCTAATACCAATTGTCGGAATGAAGGAACACTGAGAGGGGGGGTGAATCAGTGTTCTGTACTTTTTCACTTTCTTAATCTAATCATTAAAGAAATTATAAAATTCAACCAAAATAAATATGCATTAACATAAGAAAAACAACCACAACACTATAAAACAAGGATTTTTATGTGGAAATCCTATTAGGGGAAAAACCATGGTGGAAGGCCAATCCAAAATATGAGTATACTCAGAAATAAGTGTTTACAAAATGGGAATGAACTTTCATTCAGGCACATTACCTTACAAATTTTTTAGATTAAATCCATCTGATGAATTGAAATGAGGGAGTAGCATCTACTAATGCCTGATTACAGTTCCTATTAAGCTCATCAATTGAATTCTTGACCTTCTATTTGATTATGCTCTTCTGCTCTACTCTACTTCAATTCACATCACAAATCATTTTATGCACAAGTGAAATTGTGCATAATCACTCTAAAATCCTTATGATATTCACATCTCGCATCAACACACTATACATATATATCAAAATGATATAATCGATCACTTATATATATCTGCAATTAAAGATTTAGTTGCTACAAGTCGGCTTCAACAAAATATGAAAAATATTTACAAACTGTCGGCTCAATCCATAATCAATTCTCAATGCGCACCAACCAAAGTTGGCCACAACATAGTGATGACCAAAATCAACATGTTCGAACACAAAAAAATTAAAACAATTACTCCTCAAATATCTGCAATGGCTACATCCACCAAGTTGGCCTTCATGCACTGTTAAACAAAAAATTAATCAACCAGATCTTCTAACTCGTAAATGGATCAATACGAGGGTCTAATATTCAAGAGTAATGAAGATCATATACCAAGAAACCTTCCCTAAGATCCACAACTAAAAATAATAATAGAAAATTACATGTGAATCGATGAACACAATTTTGTCGGATGCTCTATTCTAGCTTGACAATTAATCACAAAAAAATGATCTGACTTCTAGTATGATCAAATGATGACGTGTGGATTAAATAACTAACTAGGGTTTCCATCAATGAAAACAAAAAAATAAATTTGCAGTGTCTCTTGCTAACACCCTTCTCAAAATTGATGAACTCTTTGATCAAATGAAAGGGGCTATAGTGGTCTCTACTTGATAGATCTAAGATCTAGTTATCACCAATTGGGGATTAAAGAGGACATCTCCAATAAATTTTTTAGCACTCATTATGGCCAATATAAATTACTTGTAGTGTCATTCAGGTTAACCAGTGATCATTTATCTTTTATGAACTTAGGATTAAAGAGGAGGAAATCTCCAAGATAGAAGTGTTATGCTCCATTTACATGCTTGTCATTCTTTCTAACTACTATTACAATATTTCTTTTGAATATTCACACTAAACAGTGATAAAATAAAGAGATAAGATATGAACAATGCATATTCTAAGTTAAAGATGTTTTGTTTCCATATATATATGTGTGTAAATACCATCATATCGATTTAGTTGTAGTGCAACTTGAAACCATAGAATTGACCATGTTTTTAAGAAATATGTGTGGCTATTATAAGAACCTTTGCATTAAATTATTATGTATAATAGAAAAATAATAGATATGCATATTAATAATGTATTATATTTTTTGAAGATTTGGAAATGTATTCGAGATAATGTTATCTCAGGGTAATTGCATGTGGAAACAAAAACTAGTGAACAAAAGAAATAGGGTGCTCCACATTTTAGGAGATGGAACACATAAGGGGTTCTCCTGTTTCACTTTTAGTTCATCAAAGGAGACCTTAGAGATCCATCAATTAAGATGACTCAATTGAGCAAAATGGACTCCTAGGATATTTCCTAAGGTGTGATTAACAAGGGGGTTCATCACTAAGAAAATTCTTAGAAAGAAGGAAATGAAAGCTATATGAAAAACCTAACTATATGACCTACAAAATAAATTTGAAATTAGAATGACAAACATAAAGATACAAAAGGGTACCTAGAGGATCAAAGATGACTAAGAAAGATCTAAAAACCTTGAATTTTGTTGTTTCTGAATTGTACTAGGACTCATATGCCAGATTGGGTGATTTAGTCCCAATTTAGGGTTTCTAGGTAGAATCTACAAAATTCTGATGACAAGATAGAATCCACTAAAAACTTGTAAAAATGCTATACCAGAACTCATACGCCTAAGGTGGTGTATTGGAATCAAGAAACACTGAGAGGGGGGATGAATCAATGTTGTTCAATCTTTAAATTTATTAATCTAATCCTTCAAGCATTTAAAATATTCATTCAAAAGAAATATGCATGAACATAAAGCAAATAATCACAACACCATAACATTGGAATTTTTAAATGGAAACCTTGTTAGGGGAAAAACCACGATGGATGGCCAATCCACAATATGATCTAAGTATACTCAAAATGAAAATTACGATATGGAGAATGGAATTGCATTCAAGTGCACTGCCTAGAGCTCACTGCTCAAATAAGACTCACTATCTTACAAAGAAAATCAGATTAAATCCATCAGATAATTTGAACTGAGAAAATAACATCTACATATTCTTGATTACAATTTCAGTTAGGCTCAACAATCAATCTTCTATCCTTCAAACTGATTATGCACTTCTACTCTGTTCTACTCAAACTCACAACACAAATCCTTTATGCACAAGTGAAACTGTGCATTATCGCTCTTCTATTTTGCTCAAATTCGCAACTCACATCAACACATCTTCATCATATCTCAAATCGATATGAACGATCTCTTATATATATCCCTGACTTAAGAATTTAATCACAATATGTTGGCTTCAATAGAACACAAAAAATATTTACAACCATCGGCTCAAATCATGAGTTATCCTTAATGCACACCAACCAAAGTTAGCTATATCATAGAAATGATCAACATCAACATGTATGAACAAAAAAATACTTAAATAATTATTTCCTGGAAACATCCGCGACATGTTAAATTCACGAAGTAGACTTATGTACTGATAAAGCATAAAATTATCCAACCAGATCTTGTAACTCACACATGGATCAATATGAGGCACTAAGATTAATGGATAACATAAAGCATACATCGATCAACCTTCCCTGAGATACACAACAAAAAATATTAATAGAGAATCTTCATGTGAATAGATGAACACAAAATTGTCGGATGTTATCTTCTTGCTTAACTATTTTCAATCTATCTGCCAGTATGATCAAATGATGATGCATGGATCCAATCACTGAATAGGGTTACCATCAATGAAAACACCAAAATATATTCATAATGTCTCTTGCCAAAAATCTGCCCCTTTGGAATTGATGGAAACACTTAGTGAAAAATGACCGAGTGTCGGATCAGTATCAACATCAATTACACTTCCATTCTTCAAAATTTCAAAAGAAAAACTCTCCCCTTGAGATGACTATATATTTTTCACTCTAATACTCTCCCCCTTTGACATCAATGGCAAAGGCAGGAATCCACATATCAAAAATATCAAACAAAATCTTCAGAATATACAAGCATACAACTTACATAAACTTGAAAACATCTACAAAATCTTTCTTCAACAAAACTAAATTGGTGTCCCAAACCCTTTTGAGACTCTCCAAAATTGTTATGTGACCACAAACTAAGTAGGATTGTGTCTCCACAGACTCAAGGTTCACTAGAACACCAACTTACTTAGCATCTCCAACTTCCTTTAATGCACTTGACATTATTTCTATCTTCGAACCAATTAGGCCTCTAAGTTCATATGTGTTTTCCACAATTCTATCATTGTCATGCTTCAAGCACCTTATTTTCTCAAGCAGAGATATCACCTCACCTTCTAACTTTCCAACACCACCAGTTAAAGGATCAAAAGCTTCAAAAATAATAGCTAACTATTTTTCAAGATCCTTAACCTTCTTCTCATTGACCTTAGTAAATTTTGTCAAAGACAAACATGACTTATAAATCTTTCCACTTTCAGATAGAGCATTTTGAATATTCTTCACATAGGTGGCTAACAAATTTTTATATTTTGTTATCATTCCTTGCAACCTATTTAACCTTTTGGCATCAAATTCCTTTCAAACTTTAACCATGGTTGACTTCTCAAGTGACTCGAAGTGAGTAATTATAGAGTTAATGAGATTCTTCACTTCACTAGAGGAGGAACCAATCGGATCTCTGACATGAGTAGGCATTATTTTCTCTAGAACTCCAAATGCAAGATTTAAGAGTTCACTATCCTCAGTGTGAGACTTCAAGAGTTCTTCTCTAGCTTTTGCCTGGGAAAATGATGCTACCTTTATTTTCTGAATTGGAGACAAAGTGGATAGGTCGATAGGACGGTCAACCAATTCAGGGTCAAATTATTCCTTTTGTTCTACCAAAAATTTATTCACTGCCTCTGTAGTGTCTCTTGCTTCCACTAGAATTTCCTTCACATCAACTTTATTTTCTTCAACCATTGTTTCCTTAGTTGCAGGTTCTTTCTTGTCTTCAGGAATCTCAACTTTCTCAACTGATACAATTTTAGGAACTTCAATCTCCATAAGTATTTCTGTATTGTCCACATAGGAGGAATTTGGGTATCCTCAGCTATATCTTGTTTTTCTTCTTCTTCTCTCGGACCAGATGAGACATCTTTACCATGTGTTTCTTCAGGGACAACATCAATTTTGTTACTTAATAAAACTTTTCTAATTTTTTTTTGTTTCTTCTACAACTTCTTTAGTTTGACCAATCATGAGCCTATTCACCCTTGTCTTGCTCTTGAATTTCTTCTTAGCTTTATTCAGGATTTCTTTCATTTCCTCCATAGACACCACTAGACATAACTCAACAAGAATTCTTTCTCATTTTCTCTTCTTTTTCTCTAGCATTTACTCTTCTCATTTCAAAAATCTCATATAGACTTTTAGGTAGAATAGGCATTATTTCAATAAAAACTTTATTGAAAATATTTAAATGCTTTACTATAGCCTCCTCAAGAGTTATTTGACCAAATTTATCAGAAGTTTCATACCATTTAAAAGTGGCTTAAGATTTCCATCTTGAACCAAATCTTTCTCAACTTCTTCTACTGACATACCAGGTTTGTCAATTTTCACATTTTTCTTTGCTTTTCCTTCTCCATCAGAGGGCTTGCTTTGAGTAACCTTTGTTACTTGAGTGCCCATATGCTTTATTTCTTTCACATCTTCATTTGAATTGGTTTCTTCATCTTTTGAGACAACTTCATAGACTCTTGTGCTCTTATTCTTCTTCCTCTTATCGGATCCCTTGGATTGAGTTTTCACATGGATTGGCTTCACTGTAGGGGTAGATAGGGATGCAGAGCTCCTTGTTGACCTATTTCGTGAAGATGGTGCAACCAGACTATCAGATTCAGTTTTTGCTGGCTCTTTTTATACTTCAGCTTCTTCTCTTTTCCTTCTAGCTTCTTTTAATTTTTCTATACATATGCCCATTCTTTCTACTAAGATTTCCACCTCTTTTCTTACTTTTTGGACTATCACAGGTTTTCTGAGTTCATTGTGTACCTATATATCTTTTTTTGCATAAGTACCAAATCTCTCTTCTGATGGATCCAAAGGATTTCTCAGTAAATTTTGTGCATACATTTCTAGAATGTACTCTTCAACTTCATATCCCATCGGCATGATCCAGACTATTCTAGGATCAACAGTTTCCATCATGCATTGATCAATATCTACCATAAAATAGATAGTATCCTTATACTTCTCCACAATAGATGTAGGAATTCTTTCTCTGGCATGCATCATATTCTGAAAATTCTTGAAGTATCCCTAGATTTCAGTTCTTTTGGCTTGACTATTTCCAATTTCATACAACATCTCTCTAATTTGAATAGCTACAGGCTGGCCGCCTTGCTAATGTACTTTCCCAACACCTAGAACTTATTTCATGAAATAAAATAATAAACATAACAACAAGTTTCCATACTTAAAGGAATTTTTCTTGTCCTTCTTGATCTTACCAAGGTTTTCCATCAAATAACTCCCGAGTAACTTGCACAAATCATAATCTGCATTCTCCTTTACCATTTGATAAGCTACATAAATGGTTGTATCAGACATAAAATTGTCCTAACTTGAGTGATATATACTATAAAAAATGATCATCGATGCAAATTTCACATCCACTTCAATGATATCTTTGATTTTCATGGCTCTTCGATCATACTTGATCCTATTGCATCAGTCACCATTTGATTCTTTATAGACTTCAGAATCGGTAATCCACCGAAAGAATTTAAACATGCAACAACACTTATAGCCTCCTTTGTAATCTTGAAAGGTATGCTTAACCACATGAATTCATCATGAACTCGACTCAAGATGTATTAGACCCATTCACTCTCCTCAAACATGAGGAATTTAACAATTTGAGTAAATTTATTCTCTTCTAGGGTTTTAAATTTTGGCTAGACACATAAATCTTCTCCTATAATGTGATTGTTATACAAATTCAATAGTTGTGAGCTTCCTAGATCTTTAATGTTTGTGTGAAATATGCCCTAATATCTTCAGTATGTAAGACATTGTACGAAATAGATGACAAAGAACCTAACGGATCAATCTCGATAGACTTGAATGGATGCCATTTGAATTTGGGACGGGGTCTGTTTGTAACTTCAACTACCAATGGAGTAGCCATTTTCACCAATTCATAAATTCATATGTTTTTCCGATAAATACCTTTTTGGCAGATCATAGTTTGATTGTTGAAAGCTTCTCCACACTTAAATTTTTCCTTAATTCACCTCAAAGCTCTTCAAACTTCTATTCTTCAAAATAAAAAGTGCCAAATGAGGGATAGAAATGGACTTTTATCATGCACACACTTAACCATTTTTTCGCAATAAATTCTTTTACCCTAACTCATCTGGTTACTCTATTTCCATGCGCTATGACAAATGATTCTTCTACGGACCTCCAATAATGCATAAGACTCTCTCCAATAGGTTCAACAACATTTGTAGAGAATCTATGCACTTACTGTACTTATCCACATTCCAGTGTCAGTTCTTGATGGGGGGTTAAGAGATTTTATTGACATCTCCCCCTAGGCCAAAAGCCTAAAACTAATTCCTGGAGGAATTACAAGAAGCAGGTTTTGGTACTGACACATTTTCCTCAATAGAGGGACCTTTAATCACCCATTTCTTCTGCATTTACTTCCAGATCACATCTGTAGCGACTTTTCCTTTTCCCTTAACATCCTTCTGCATGTTTCTCCTTTGGTTTACTAGACCTTTTCTATTCCAACATAATCTAGCAATGTGACCAAATTTGTTGCAGTTATAGCACACAACAATTTTCTGTCTAGACCAATTGTTCCACTGATTTTCTCTTGATTTTCATTGGTTAGCAGTATGTCCAAATCTATTGCATGTATAACATCTGACATCTCTATGAAAGTTGTTCATCACATTTCTGTATTTATTTGACTTGTGACCAAACTTATTGCAATTAAAGAACCAACCTGAGAATGATGGACCACTTGGATTCATCCTATTTCTACATTGAGAAGCCATATGACCAAATTTATTGTAGGTAAAAAAATAGCTATTGAATCTTTGAGCATTAGGTTGTCTTACCAAATTTCTTCTAGCTCTTTATCTAATTTTCTTGCCTAGGTCTTCTTTGTTCAGATTTGGAAATTTCTCCTTCTTCATAACCAAGAACTTGCTTGTCACTGTTTGTCCTCTGAATTTTATTTAGTTCATCAAGCTTGGCTAAGATAACTTTGAACTTTTCTTTGTACTCAATTGCAGTAGCAAGTTCATTTCTAAGATCATCAATCTATTTTTCAAGTACTTCCTCATTTTTTCTAGATTGTTCCAATTCATTGTCCAAATGGCTACATACTTCAGATTTTTATTTCAGAAATTGTGCAAGATTCTCTTCATTCTTCTTTGTGTCTTCAATCTCCCTGGTCATCCTCATCATGATAGATTTCATTTCATGCTTTAGGACTGTATTTTCTCTAGTAAGTTTTTCACATTCTTCTATCTTTTTCTTTAGGGCTTGACTAAGTTGCTCATCTTCAATGATTTTACTATCATTCTGTTGGATCTAATCATAGAGTTCCTTTCTCTTCTCCCTAGAATTATTGATTTTATCTTTCAATGACTCAATGAATTTTTCAGCATCCATGAGGTTTTCTTGCAGTTTCTGAACTTTAGATTTTGACTGATCAAGATCATCTAGGGCCACTATAAGCTGTTGTTGAAGAATACTTGAATCAATTGAAACACTTTCCAAGATCTCCCCAAGTTGTTAAACTTATTCTTATGAGGAACTACCTCTAATACTACTTGTTGGAATCAAGAAACACTCAGAGGGGGGGGGGGTGAATCAATGTCGTGTAATTTTTAATTTTATTGATTTGATCCTTTAAGAATTTAAAACATTCATTCAAAATAAATATGCATGAACATAAAGCAAACAATCACAACACCATAAAACATGAATTTTATGTGGAAACACTATTAGGGGAAAAACCACGGTGGATGGATAATCCACTATATGATTTAAGTATACTCAAAATTAATTTTACAATATGGGGAATGCACTTTCATTCATGTGCACTTCCTAGAGCTCACTACTCAAAGAAGACTCACTATCTTACAAAGAAAAATAGATTAAATCTATCTGAGAATTTGAATTGAGAAAATAGCATCTACATATGCTTGATTATAGTTTTGGTTAGGCTCAAAAATTGATCTTCTATCTTTCAGATTGATTCTACACTTATGCTCTATTCTGCTCAAACTCACAACACAAATCCTTTATGCACAAGTGAAATTGTGCATTGTCATTCTTCTGCTTTGTTTAGATTTGCAACTCGCATCAACACATCTTCATCATATCTCAAATCGATATGAACGATCTCTTATAAATATCTGTGACCTCAGAATTTAATCGCAATATGTTGGCTTCAATAGAACACAAAAAATATTTACAACTATTAGCACAAATCATGAGTAATCCTTAATGTGCACCAACCAAAATTGGCTATAACATAGCAATGATCAACATCAACATGTGTGCACACAAAAATACTTAAAAAATTATTTCCCAAACATCTGTGACATGTTACATTCACGAAGTCGGATTTTGTACTGATAAAGCAAAGAATTAGCTAATCGGATCTTCTAACTCACACACATATCAATACGAGGCACTGAGATTCATAGATAACACAAATCATACATCGATCAACCTTCCCTAAGATACACAACACAAAATATTAACAGAGAATCTTCATGTGAAACAATGAACATAAAATTGTCGGATGCTCTGTTCTTACTTAATTTTTTTCAATTTGTCTGTCGATATGATCAAATGATGATGAGTAGATCCAATCACCAACTAGGGTTTCCATCAATGACAACACCAAATTATATTCGTAGTGTCTCTTTCCAATATGGTGATTTAGTCCCATTCAAATTTTCTATAAAATTAGGATCTTAAATTTTTCTCCTATCTTTGCACTTCCTTCCTATATCTTCCAAACTTCACTCCTGAATCTAAACCTGTTAGAAATCTACAAAAAAAAATATTGTGTTGATTTTCTTATGGGGGGTTTTCCTTATTCAAACCCCTATTTTGGTAATTAAAACTTGATAGAAAGAATAGATCTTGAAAGGAAATGTGTGTGAAAGTCCTAATCTTAAGTGCATCTAAGACTAGGAGACGTAGAGTGAAATAAAACCCTACTTTAATGTGCTAGAATAGGATGCATGAATGAAACATAAATATTATGACTCACTTTGGGAGATTTCTAATCACCCTCATAAGCCATAATAATTCATGTAACTTCCTTTAGGTAGAAAGTAGAATGATAATGGAAGATGGAATCACTTAGGAAACAAGTCATTAGGCTTGGTTCAATGACTAGTTGCATTTCTCCAACCTAGAATCCATCATGATTCTCCATAGGCATCCATCACCAACCTTTGACAATGCTTGATCTTGACATGAAAGTGAGCTTGAAGACCTGAAAAAGCACAATTATGCTACTCCAAGGCTTCAAATTTTCTTGCTACTTGCTCTTGAATGCTTGAAAGTCTCTATTGAAATCTCTTGCTTGAAAATTCTAGGATTTTTTAGGTGAAATAATGATTCAAAACCTTATTTTTATATGAATATAATCCAATTTATCATTTATTAGATCCCAAATGCTGACATTTTCCAAAAAAATAAATTAGAAACCTTAATTTCTCGCTCAAACCCTAAAAAGGGGCCAAATAGGACTCATACGCCCAAGGTGGTGTATGGGTCCTAGCTACAGGGACTCATACAACCAAGGTGGTGTATGAGTCCCACCCTAGATCCTTAGGGTGAGGAAATTCCAGGGTGTTGGAAAATTAAATTCATTTGTTGAATTTGTCAGGATTTCAGTTGAAATAAGCCTTGGGACCCGAAATAAAGGGTCTTAAGGGCCTATTAATGATGATTTAAAGGGTATTAATAGAAGGGTACTAAAATAGGTCCAAACTAAGCATGAAATTGTACTATCCCCAAAAAGGGAGTATAATTTTCTACACTAGATTTAGCCCCCACTTTAGTGCCCATATGACTCTATGTGCATATGTAAGCTAAAGGAGTTTGAACAATAAACTTTGTAAAAGAGGATACTCATATGGATTCTTTTGTAAAAATGGGAGAATGAAGCTCCCATTGTAGTTATCTACAAAACCACAATGTTAGAAACTGTATCCTACAAAACTAATTCATTAGTCATTCAAAAATCCTCTTTTCTAAATTCTTCAAGAAATCAAATTCGATGGTACATGTATGCCCCCCTTGATTTTGGTTGCTTATGGAGGTGGAATCAAGCTAGCAATATGACGGTATCAAATTGCATAAGTCATATCATAGGATATTTCCAAGTACCATACTACATAGTGGTAGAAATTTGGTGAGTATGGTAGTGGAATTACGAATCCAACACAACAAATGACATCAAAAATGGAGTTCTCTAGCCCCCAATATGTGAATTTGAATGAAAACACACTTTTTTACCTTAACTTGCAAATGACCTAATTTGAAAGTATATAAGAGTAAAAAGTAAAGTAGTTTGTAATCATTTTGTGTTTTACCTTTTTGTAGTTTGATTCTAGTGGAGAGTGACTGACAATATCAAGTGTATGACCTTACATGCCTCTGAGACTCAAGAGCCTATGCAAGGAGGTGGCACAGGGTGATCTACGACATATAGTGAGTGGATTCTTCTCAACCCTAGCTTTGTTTTTATGCATTTATTTTATGTTTTATGCATTTCCATATAGATTTAGAACCTTGGAAGAAAATTTCATAAAGAGTCCTTTTTTTTGCAAAGTGTCCCTTTTTCGTGAAGTGTCCCACTTTTTTGTAAAGTGTCCAATTTTTTTGTAAAGTGTCCCAAAAAAGGAATAAAGTGTCTAGGACCCTTAGAAAAGAACCCTAGAGCAACTTTAGCACACATTTTGATTGTTTATGTATAGATTTAATATTTTAGAATGCTTATAGGTGATATTTTTACTTTTTGTATTAGATTCCTCCTCAATTGTGATATCATCTTAGTGGTAGACTATGCTGCCACCTGTGAGACCTAGTCACAACATTGTCAGAGGAGGACACAAAGACACTACGGGCGACAAGTATATACTAGGCGTATCTCATGCCTCCCATGAGATACCACAATGCCATGCTGATGGAACCAGTAGAGAGGTGGGATGTGGATACCTGCACCTTTCATCTACCCACCAGTGAGATGACTATCGCTCTAGAGGATGTTCATCACATTTTTGAAGTTCCTCTTTGAGGTGAGACCATCCATTTTGTAGAGGACCATTCATATAGGGAGATGAGAGTAGGTATTTAGTATTGTATTGGAGGTTGATTTGGGAGGAGATCATGAGGCCATATGTCAAGATGAGGTGGCTACTTCATGCAAGATCACCACTCCTAAGGCATATTATGATATTTACCATAGCATTAGTACTAGTCCCAGATGGTTGGGGAGCACTCCTAGATGGAGGAATAGTGCACATGATATGGGAGATGGAGTGTTACCAAACCATCTATGCATGGGGTCATAGTATACTAGCACATATCTATTATGATTTGGGACGGTTTGCTTACCAAGAGGTGGATAGCATGGTTCATTATAGACTATTATAGGTTTGGTTCTTAGAGCATATCACATGTACTAGGTCGACACAATTTCCTTTTGTAGGTGCTTTGGGATACCCATGCTATTTCAACTATTTTTTAAGACGATCATGGCATTATGGAGATTTTCTATACTAGAGAGTCAAATTTAACCATCTTGATCAAGAGGAGATCTTATGGAGAACCTACTAGCTGATATCGTAGTGGCCAGATGAGACCCACCAATTGATAAGGATGTGGAGGGACTAATTCCTACTGAGGAAACATGACTATGTAGTGAGACCTTTCTACTATAATCATGTCATGAGATAGTTTGGGAAGGTACAGGTTCCACTAATAGCATGGCCATTTTACAGGGTGATTAGTGTAGAGTTCTTGTAGGGTAGGAGGTACAAGATGACTCATAGTCAAGGATGTTGTATCTAGTGGTTCAGATGATGAGGATCTTGATATGCCCCCATTCTTTGATGTTGATGACATGGGTTCTATACATTCTTATGAGAAGTGGTGGGCTGCAACATGAACAACTCCAATATTTCCTATGGATCAGTCTATAGGCTACACAAGGCCTCTTCTAGATCATAGGGATGATGATGAAGACATAGGTGAGGAGATCAGGGCTATAGAATTGTTTGCAGATGAGGAAGAGGAGGATTACGACGAGGAGGTAGGCATAGACTATGAGGAGGAGGAGGAGGATGAGGGACAACTGATGAGTGAGGGCATTGACACAATAGATGAACATCCAATTTCCCATGAGTGGAGAGATTCAATTCCCACTTGGGTTACCAGATTATAGTCAGTAGCCACAACATGTGTTGACACTTATGAGCATGGAGAGGCTAGTGCATCTTCGATTCCTCCTACACAAGATAGGGATATTTTTACACAATAGGCTAGATATCTAGGTGATGAAAAATTATTTATGTTTATGATTATGATTTTATGATTATTCTCATGTTCATGTTTTAATTTATATACATATATATGCCATGATGTGTATTGATTATCTTTATGATTTCTATCTTACAATATCTATGAGAGAGTTATATGATCCCTATCGATGGGTGGCTGCAAATATAGTACCTCCTTTGCTCAAAGATGAGGCCATTGACAAAAATTACATGCCCCCATCAATCATGGAGTAGCATCTAGAGCTGATTGAGCCTTTTGCGAGGTTGAGAGGAGCATACGAGAGCACTACCAGGCATGTTGATTGAGTTGAGGGTGATCTATAATGAGCTTCAATCATCTCGAGATCCAGTGGAGGTCAAGAGACTTCATGGAGAGGTTTCCATGATGTAGGTGGAGAGATATCACATATACTAGGAGCACATGGAGGCCATCGTATAGGAGGCTATGACTATTGGATGAGCATAGGGCATACAATATGCACTAGATTGCATAGCTATGTCACGATCGTGCACTACCATCTCTTGATGGATGTGATCACTAAGTCTTGAGGGAACTAGTAGTCATTGGCCATAGTAGCATTGTATATTTGATGATATGTACTTAGTGTTGAAATGCATAAGAAAACTGAGAGGGGGGTGAATCAGTTGTATCAAATTACTTTCACTTTCGATCTTAATTAATTCCACTTTCACTTTAATCTATTATTAAGTATAAACATGAAATGTAGATAAATAAAATAAAATACTATGCAGAAGGAGTCTCACTACCTACAAACAAAGAAAGACAATAGAAAATCCACCACAACAAGTTTTACACAATTGTAGCCTTTATCAAACAATCGTTGACACCATTAGCTCACTGCTTTAAGGAATCTAACGCATTGAAGTAATGTTTCCTTGATTCACACTTTCACACACTTTGCTCTTCACACTTGTTTCAAACACTTGTCTAATTCCAATTCACAACATCTTGACTATCATTTATACCATATTCAACCTTAGAAACTTTCTCCAAGGTCAGCTACACATCATTCATTTTACAAATTCAAATTAGGTCAGTGACTCAACATTCCCGTGGTGCATAAGAATGAGAGTGGAAAAAATACATACTTAATTAGGACCCAAAAAATATCTTAGATCAATCACACGCTTCCTTAATCGATGCTTATTCTCCATGTAACATGTAGACACCAGGTCGGCCAAACCTAATGAAAGCACTATTGAAGTTTGAGGTACGTGCATCCACAAAAATATGATAACACATGGATCACACAACACACTTCACTAGACACTGTAACACATCTTAGAAACCTTTAATTTACATTTGCAACAACTAAAAAAATCTTCATGCAGAAAACACTCTTCAACAGTCCAACCTGACTGTGTAGATAAACATAGTAGCTCTAGAACAAGTCTTCTAGATCACAAAACCATGAGTGCCTTTTCTAGAACATAGATAACATCATTATCAACCTTCTAGATCCGTAGGATCTAAGAAAAACCACCAGGGGACTGCAGAGTAGAGACATCTCTCCTAGTCAATAGAAAAATAGTTCTACCAAACTAGTTCACACACTTGTGAACACAAATTTCACTCTACATCAACCTAGAAGTCAAAACATGGGATGTATTATCCAATAAATCCCATAAACAATACTACAGATCTTCATAGGCATAGGATCAATACAAAAGAAATGAGAAGCACATTACTGGAGCACATTCAAAACACACACACAACTCTGTCTTTATTATTTATTAATTTTCTTAAAATAACTTGACATCAACACACCTACAACACCATAAAGATAGCTTCATGTACTCTCAACTTCTCTACAGTATCTCAACTATACATGTACCACCTACAATCTCTCTGAACTGTGTTGACATTAATGACAACTTTAATGAAAACACCACCAACCACATTCATACTTGAAACAATCTCCCCCTTTGTCATTGATGACAACACATGATGTGAAAAACCATCAAAGATAGCATACACACTCTCGTGCTTCTTCTTCCCTTTTTTTTTGAGATTAGACAACCTACACAATGTTTCTTCACTTTATTCTCCTTACAAAGATTCTCTCCCTTCCATATTTTTCACATGAATCTCTCTCCCCCTTTGACATCAATGGAAAAGGAAATTTTTTCATGAAAATTCTTCCATATAAAATTATGATCACCCCCCCTTAAGAGTGCACCCACATCTCATACTACAGCAATGATACTCTCTACTCCCCTTGAGGAGTAGACCTCAATCATCAATCCAAAGAATCTGTAGATCCACTAGACTGATGCACCTCCATGTGCACCTAGTTCAAAGAAGCAAGGGCAGTAACCTCTAACTTCTCCCTAAGACACTCAAAAGTATCCTTCGAAAGGTCCTTAGTAAATATATTTTCAATCTTGTCCTTTGTAGATACATACTCAAGTTTGAATTCATTCTCCAACACCTTCTCCCTCAAGAAATGATATTTGATAGATATATGATTTGTCCTAGAGTGGATTACCAGATTCTTTGAAATATTTATTGCACTTGTATTATCAAAAAAGATAGGGATAGGTTCATCACACATCACACCTATATCCTTCAATTTTTGCTTCATCCAAAGTACCTATGTACAACATAATACTACTGCAATATACTTAGCTTCTGCAGTGGACAAAGAAATTGAATCTTATTTCTTGCTTAACCATGAAACCAATCTTCCTCCAAGAAAGAATGCACCACCACTTGTACTCTTTTGGCCATCTACACAGCCAACCCGATCTACATCAGTGTAGGAATTCAAAGTGAAATCAATATCCTTAGGATACCACAAGCCATAATTAGGAGTGCCCTTTAGATATTTGAATATCCTCTTCACAACAGTAACATGTGTTTCTTTAGCATCTGCTTGAAATATGGCAACCAAACATACTGCATGTATGATATCTAATCTAGTAGTAGTAAGATATAACAATCCACCAATCATAGATCTGTACATGCTCTGATCAACTTTAGGAGAATCATCATCCTTACTTAGTTGGCATTTGATCACCATAGGGGTACAAACCAGTTTGGAATCATCCATTCCAAACTTCTTCAACAATTATTTAACACACTTAGATTATGATTTTATGAATATGCCCTTATCAGTTTGATTCACTTGGATTCCAAGAAAGAAATTCAACTCACCAATCATAGACATCTCAAAATCTTTTTGCATCTCCTCTGCAAATTTCTTGCACATACCTCTATTTCCTCCAAAAATAATATCATCAACATACAAAAAGATTATTAAAATTATATTTCTTTCAACTTTGAAATAGAGATTGTTGTCCACGGAGCCTTTGTTGAACCCTTTTTATGTCCTATATCTATCCAGCCTTACATACTATGCTTTGGGAGCCTGTTTAAGTTCATATAGTGCCTTTTTGAAATTGCAGACCATGTCTGGTTTATCTAATAACTGAAATCCTTCTTATTGTTCCATGTAAACCTCTTCTTCCAATTCTCTATCTAGGAATCTAGAATTAACATCCATCTGGTATACCTTGAAATCTTTATGAGTAGAAAATGCCAAAAACATCTGAATGGTCTCTATTCTTTCCATCGAGGAAAATGTCTCCTAAAGTTCTATTCATTCAACCTGTGAATACCATTTTCATACAAGCCTTTCTTTATTTCTTACTACTTCACCATCTTCATTCAACTTATTCCTGAACACCCATTTTGTACCAATTACATTCTTGTTTACTGGTCTAGGAACCAACTCCCATGTCTGATTCTTCTCTATCTGCTGCAACTCTTTTTTCATTGCTCTAACCCAATTCTCATCTTTGCATGCTTCACTCACTATTTTAGGTTCTATCTTAGAAAGTAATTTTTTTTTTACCTCAATTGCTACCACTTTACTTCTTATCTTTAAACCTTCACTTTTATCTCTAATTATCTGTTCTTTCAAAGGATTCTTTTGTACATACTTAGGAGTCTTAGGAGCATGTTTCAAAGTCTCTTCTTATTCACTTTGTTCTTTCTCTTCCTTATCCTCTTATTTTACTTGCCCAAAAATAGGTTCATCTGGTTCAACTTCACCTATTTCAATTGGTCTATGCATATATTCATCAAATTTTACAATTCCACTTTCAACTATCTTCCTCAGTCTTTTATTGAAGCATCTATATTCTTTGTTGTTAGTTGAATATCCAAGGAAAATACCTTCATCACATCTTGCATCAAACTTCCCAAGATTCTCATCATCTCTTTTAATGTAACATTTCTTCCAAACACCTTAAAGTACATAACAGTAGGAGTCTTACCAGTCCATAGTTCATATGAGGTCTTTGTGTTGTTGCCTCTGATCTAAAATCTGTTAAGAATATAAACAATAGTGTGAATTTCTTCTCTTCAGTATACATCAGGAAAATTTTCCTCTTTCATCATAGTCCTTGCAGCCTCTTGAATGGTTCAATTCTTCCTTTCCACAACTCTATTTTGTTGAGGAGTTCTAGGAGTAGAAAAATGTCTCTTTATACCATGCTCTTCATATAATGCATTAAACTCACTAGAAGTGAGTTATCCACCTCTATCAAACCTTCAACATTTGATTCTCAGGTTCACTTCATTCTCTACCCTTTCCTTGAACACTTTGAATCTATCTAGAGCTTGAGCTTTCTCCCTAAGATAAGTAACCCATGCCATTCTAGAGTAATCATCAATCAAAAGCATAAAATACCTGTCACCATTAAGGATTCCTTTTCTTGTAGGACCATAGAGGTCTGTATGAATCAATTAGGAAATTCCAGTAGATGAATGTTCCCTTCCTTTGAAATTGCATCTTTTTATTTTCCCAATTGACAACTTTTGCAAACAACATTGGTAGGCTTTTTGATTCTAGGAAGATCCCTAACAACTTCTCTTGAACTAATCCTAATCAAATTATCAAATTTTACATGTCCCATCCTCCCATGCCACAACCAACTTTCATTGATTTGAGAAACAAAGCACTGACCATAACCACTCTTAAGCTAATAGATGTTTCCATATGTTCTTTTTCCTACAGCTACCACAATTCCACACCCTTTTTTGATCTCACAAGTGTTATCCTTAAACACAAGCTTGAATCCTTTGCTACACATTTGTCCAACACTCAAAATATTATTCCTTAATCCCTTAACATAATATACATCATTAGTACTATGTTTTCCATCAAGAATAATTGTTCCTTTTCCAACAATCTTAGCACTAGAATCATCTACAAACATGACTAATCCCCCATCATACTTTTCAAGTTTAGTGAAATTACTTTTGTCTCCAGTCATATGATTTGAACATCCACTATCAATTACCCAATAGTATTCATCCTTTCTATCATGAAAGTAAATAACTAGAGTACCTTCCATCTCATCCTTCTTGTTCTCCGAACCACATTACCTTGCACATCCTCCATGGTTAGTAGACATAGATTTATTCTCCAAGGTTAGAAACATATATTCATATTTATCATCCTCAAAATCAGACTCAACATCAAAAATTCCAACATATTCTCTAACATAATACAATTTATTGAACTTTCTGTCCTTTTTTTCTTTATTATTATCTTCATTCTTCTTGTGTGCATCTCTATTTGGACATCTTGAAGCATAGTGACCAATATTCCCACAACTGAAACATTTAAAAGGTAACATACCTTTGTACTTACTGATACCATTATTCAACTTCCTTGTAAATTTTACTTCCAACTCTTTTGAACCACCACTATCTGGATCATCTTCGATCATCTTCTATCTTAGTTTCTTTGAAGGTTGTTTCGGTTTTCTCCTTTTATTTTCCAAAATTCCTCATCTCAAATGCAATCAAGGTGCAAATAGCTATTCTTTGGTGAATTTATTTGGATCATATATTTATTCAATAGCAAATACCTTTTCACTATAATTCTCTGGTAGGTTCATCAAGATCTTCTCTATTATATCTTCATCTTCTAGAGTACCACCTTAATTTTTGACTTCATTTGCTGTAATTTCAACTCTCTAAAAGTAGCTTGCAATTTTTGCAAGTATGGATGTGTTTGATGATGCTGTCATTAATGTTATCATTTATTTCAACATAGTTTAGGTTGATTGTAGATGGTACTTGTATAGTTGAGAGACTGTAGAAGTGCTTAGAGTACATGGAGCTATATTTATGAAATTGTAGTTGTGTTTTTGCCAAGTTCTTTTTAGAAAGTTAAGAAATAATGAAAGTAGTTTTGAGTGTGTGTTCTAAGTGTGCCCTTGTATTGTGCTCTACATTTTCTCTATGTTGATCATATTCATGTGTGGATATATAAGTGTTTTTATGAGCTTCAATGGATAATATATCTCTATTTTTAGCTTCTTGTTTGATGGAGAGTAAAAAGCTCATTGGTGTGTGAATTGGTTTGGCAGAACTATCTGATTGTGGACTGAGAAAAATGTTTTGGCTCCATAGTCTTCTGATATTTGATCTCAAATATTGCAAATTTTGGAGATGATTCATTCTGATTGTTTCTTTGTTCTGATAAAATTTCTTGTGATTTGGCACTCTAGAAGAGCTGCTCTAGAGCTCTTGTGTTTTGCTGGTTGGTTCAGTTGGACTGTTGAAGAGTTTTTTTTGAATGAAGGTTGATGTATTTTCTATAGATATATCTGAGGCACTCTCAAAGATGGAAACATTTCTGGTGAAGTGTGTTGAATGATCCACATTTGATCATCTTGCTGGAGATGGACGTACTTTAAAGATTGTTGGTGTTTTCATTAGGTTTGGCTGACCTAGTGTCTACATGTTACATTAAGTTTTTGCATCAATTTGAGGAAGTGTGTGATTGATCCATGATGTTTTTTGGGTCCTAAAATAAATATGTAATTGGTACTCTCTCATTCTTATCCATCGTGAGAATGTTGAATAGTCGACTTAGTTTGAATTTGTAAGTGAAAATGTATAGCTGACATTGGAGAATGTTTCTTGGGTTGAAGATGGTATAAAATCAAATCAATTTGTTGTGAATTTTATGTCCATCATCCACAATTCAAGCAAGTGGGTGAAGTGTGCAAACAAGTGCAAAAAGAAGAGTGCGCGAGAGAAAATTGAGGTATTAGTACTTTAGTGTGTTAGATTATTGAAAGCAGTGAGCTGATGATATCTACAATCTTCTAACCAAAGGTGTGAGTGTGTGGAAGCCTTTTGGTGGATCTTTATTTATATCTTTTTATTTTTTTTAGGCAGTGAGCCTCCTTCTTGATAGTGAGTCATCTTTAAGGAAGTGAGCCCTTGTTCTGGGTAGTGAGCCTCTATATCCGGTATTGTATTATTACTATATTGTGAGCTAATCCTCACCATGGTTTTTCTCTCATTGGTCTTTCCACATAAATTTGGCATCTCTAGTGTTTGCTTTCTATTATTTGCATCTCATGTTGACACTTAATAAAAAATTGAAGCTAAAGTGGAATTAATTAAGTTTAAGAGTAAAGGATTTGTTACAACTGATTCACCCCCCCTCTTAGTTTTCTTTTATGTTTCAACATCAATGTATTCACCTTGTTCCATTTTCAATTTCTCATATCTAGGATTTTTTGTTAGCTTCTTTGATAGTTTGACTCTATCACTTCCTTCATAGACATATTTCAACTTTTCCCATACTTCGTAAACAGTGCCTAAAGAAATAACTTTTTTTTCATTTAGTTTTAGATAAAGCATTGAAGATAACATACCTTACTTTTTAATTCTCCTCATAGGAAAAAATCTCATCTGCAGAAGAAGGACCACTTGTTGGCTCAACATATTTTGTCTCAACAGCTTTCCAAGTCTTGAAACCAAGAGAGATTAGGTAACCTCTCATTTTCACTTTCCAGTCACTATAGTCACCTTCATCAAATATAGGGATTTGCAGCTTGTGCACCATGTGATCTACCTCAAGTGGTTAAGCTCTTCTCTGAGGAACCAAATCTCTGATACCAATTGTTGAAATGCACAAGACAACTAAGAGGGGGTGTGAATCAACTGTATTAAATTAATTTCACTTCCGATCTTAATCAATTCCACATTCACTTTAATCTATTATTAAGTATAAAAGTGAAATGTAGATAACAAAAAGAAAACACCAGATCTACATGGAAAAACCAATCAGGGAAAAACCACAGTGAGGATTTACTCACAATATAATAGTAATGCAAAAACTAGATACAAAGGCTCACTGCCCAGAAAGGACTCACTATCTGGATACAAAGGCTCACTACCTACAAATAAGACTCAATTTCTAGAAGGAGGATCACTACCTAGAGATAAATAAAGACAATCAAAAATACACCATAATAGGTTTTACACATTCATAGCCTTGATCAAACAATCACAGACAACATTAGCTCACTGCTTTCAAAAATCTAACACATTGAAGTATTGCTGCCTTGATTCGCACTTTCACACACTCAACTCTTCACACTTGTTTTAGATACTTGTTCGCTTCCAATTCACAACATCTTGACTTGCATTTATACCATTTTCAACCTTAGAAACTTTCTCCAAGGTCTGCTACACATCCTTCATTTTACAAATTCAAATTAGTTCAATGACTCAACATTCCCATGGTGCATAATAATGAGAGTGGACCAAATACATACTTAATTAGGACCCAAACAATATCTTGGATCAATCACACACTTCCTTAATGGATGCTTATTCTCCATGTAACGTGTAGACACAAGGTCAGCCAAACCTAATGAAAACACCAATAAACTTTGAGGTACGTGCATCCAAAATAAGATGATGACATGTGGATCACATAAAATGCTTCACCAGACACTATAACACCTCTTAGAAACCTTTAGATACATCCATAGCAACTGCACCAATATTCATACACATAACAATCTTCAACAATCCAACCAAACCATGCAAACAAACACAATAGCTCTAGAATAAGTCTTCTAGAGCACCAAACCATGAGTGAATTTTCCATAACATAGATAAAATCATTATCAACCTTCTTCTAGATCCACTGGATCTGAGACAAATCACCAGGGGACTGTAGAGCAGATACATCTCTCCCAGTCCATAGAAAAAAAGTTCTGCCAAACCGATTCACACACCAGTTCACACAACTTTCACTCTCCATCAACCTAGATGCTAAAAATTAGGATGTATTATCCAATGAATCCCATAAAAAATAATATACATCCACACATACATAGGACCAACACAAAAGAAATGCAGAGCACATTACCGGAGCACATTCAGAACACAGACAACCCTATCTTCATTGTTTATTATTTTTTTCGAAAGCACTTGACATCAACACACTTGCAACAACATAAAGATAGCTCCATGTACTCTCAACATCTTTGCAGTATCTCAACTATACATGTACCACCTACAACCACTCTGAACTATGCTGACATCAATGAAAAATTTAATGACAACACCACCAAACACATTCATACTTACAACACTTCATTTTTTTGGATATATATATGATCATTTATGTTTGATTGTTTATGTTTATGTGTTTGGGTTAGATGGAAATGTGATTTATGAAATAATCTTTGTAAGACTATTTAATAAATGTCCCCATGATCTAACATGTTTTATGTGATCTAACTAAAACTATATCCATTTCTTTTAGATGAAACATTATGATTGAGTATGTTATGTTAAAACTAAATGCACCTATGATCTAGTTGTAGAATATTAAATGCATATAAGGATCGAATTTAACACAACATGTAAGATTAACATGAATAGTATGGAAACCAACCTAAAACTAATTTGAATAATTACTTTCATATTCAAGAAACAAAAATTATTGTTTGTCAAGAATGAAGCAATGAGAGAGAAAATAGCATAGTATCTACTAACTCTAACATCACTACTTCAACATTCACACCATTTGAGAAGGTTATACATAGTACCAACACAAATGCATGGCATTAATAGGTTCTTTAAGAGGTGTACCATCCATTTATACTAATGTGCATGCTCCAAAATCATAACTTTCATAAATTATGTAAGGTCCTAACCAATTAGGGCTGAATTTTTGATGCAAGATAGGGTGGTTTCTAACTCATCTCTACACTTCTTGACTGACCAAACTGATCCCACTTCATGATTTGGGTGACTTTCTTCATTGGGACTATTGAAACTTAGTAGTACATGAGACATACTTATTCAACTATATCTCCTTATATATTTTTCTTCATGAAATTCACAACACACTTTTGGGGACTCATTACCCTACTCTACAACATATCAAAAGCCTGACCAAGGTTACTTTGGACTAAGACACTCCTTTTTGACCTTCTTCGCTCTACCATGGCCTAATTAGGCCTCTTTTTCAAAACAAGTCCCTCAAACCTATCATGCAAACTGAGTATCAGGCTTCAAGCTAACATATCTATCACCACCTTCCCTTATTCAATCTTAAAACTAGCTATTCTCCAAAAAATTAGGGTTTTCATTAATGGATAGTCCCCTGTCAACCCTAAAACTCGTTCCCATGCCTATTCTTCTTTACCACCCTATCAAGAAATAAATGAAAAAAATATTCTACACTACTATAGGCACATTCCACATACTTACAACATTCAACACTAGTGGAATGGCCCTTAGTCACTCATTTTGTTTGCAAACCCTCTAAAACCCTACGTACAGAGTGATTTATAGACAACGGACCAAATATCCCTTCTTCCTTAATGGGAATCCCTCAAATATGAATCAAAATGAAGCTAGATCAACACTTTACTCAATAAAACACTTTTCTCATTAATTGCTAACTGTACAGGTTGCACAAAATAGAAAGTAACTTGGATTTATAGGAAAAAAACACATAAAAACATAACTTTCTTATTCAGCCTTCAAATTTTTTTGTCTCCAACATATCTCGAGTAATTTTTCCACTTTTTAGTGGCTTTTCATCTTGTTACAATTTTTCAAAATGGATTCAAATAGATTTGACTGTTGGACTTCCAACTACTCCCCAAATTTAGGCACAAAATACTAATATATTTCAAAATATTAATGTAAATATTGAAATCCTTCCTAGCCCGAACCACAAAAGGTTTCTTCAACATGATTTTTTTCCACCTTAGAATTATTACAAAAACAAAAATACCGTTTCCAAACACTAGACCTTAAATTCAACGCAAAAATAGACCAAAATTGTGAAAATAGTGAAGGTACTCTGCACCAATTTTCCTTTTTTCAGTTGAGTGACATTGCCATTACTTTGATTCTTAAATAACACCAAATTAGCTTTATTAAATGAATGAGGGATGATGTTATCATTGTAACTATATTGCATTTTTCTAGAGTAAGCTTGGAGATGCTCAAGGGTATTAATGCATTGTTCATCAAGCATTTCAAGCTGATGCAATCATTGTTCTTTAAAATTATTGTCAATAATAAGTCCTTGAAGAGAAATTATTAATGAAGGAATCTCTAACTCCAAGGGCATTATCACCTTAGTACCATAAATGAGGTTATAAAGAGTATTTTCAGTTGATGTTCTAATACTAGTATGATAAGCCCATAATGCATATGTCAACTATGTGTGCCAATCCTTATTATGTTTGCTTGCAGTCTTATGTAAGATTTTCTCAAGAGTCTTATTAGTTGATTAAACTTGACCATTAGATTGAAAATAGTAGTTTGTTGAAAAATGATGTTTGATGTTAAACAATTCTAAGAAATTCTTCACATCATTACTTTTAAATGGTGTCCCATTGTCTAAAACCAAAGTGGAAGGAAGTCCAAAGAAAGAAATAATGTGTTCCAATATAAAATGAAATTACATTGGTTGTTGTTGAATGAATTGGAATGGCTTCTACCCATTTCATGAAATAATTTTTCGCAGTAATTATAAATGTATGTACAATGGAAGAAGGTGGTGATATTTTTCCAATAAGATCCAAACTCCATACTGAGAATGGCCAAATAGGATCTTGGAAACGAAGCTTAGAAGTAGGATCATGCATCAAATTTCTATGTAATTTTCATTTGTGATATTTCTTAACATATTCAAATAAATCTTATTCCATATGTCTCCAATAGTATCTTATGTGGAAGAAACTTTTGAACTAATGATCTTCCTCAAAAATGGCCTCCACAAGCACCTCCATGAGCTTCACAAGTGCTATGGGGATTTTGGATTGTTTAAGGAATCTAAGCAAAATACCATCGAAGGACCTTCTATACAACACATCCATGAGGATTATATATCTAGAAGCAACTTTTCGAAGGTAGGCTCAAATATTCTTAGTCACTGTCTTAGGAAAGGTACCTTCTTTCAAATAATTAAATTTTGGTGTGTACCATTCACTAGAGTTTTTTTTGATGGTTGATAACACTTCTTTAACCTTATACTCTATTGATGGTTGCATAATTATTTGGATAATGAATGCAAAATATTTTGAAGGATCTTGTGGAGATATAAGGGAAGCCACACTTTCAATTGCATCTGCATGTTAATTATATTTTTGTGGGATGTTGTCAATGGTATATGAATCAAAGCTGTTTAACATAATCATTGTAAGATCCTTATAATTTGATAATTTTTCATGCTTTGCTTGATATGATTCATTTATTTTCTTAATGACTACTTGTGAATCACTGAATATCTTAATACTTCAGGCTCCCAAAGTTAAAGTGTTGCATAATCCAATAGTTAAAGCTTCATAATTTATTGTGTTGTTTGTGCATAGGAATTTTAAGCATTAGGACAAGGGAATAGGCTTTCATGAAAGTAGGATTAGTATAACCCTTGTGTCGGAGCCAGTTCTACACTTAGAGCCATCAAAATATAACTCCCATGTATTAGTTTTAGTCGTCAACACATTATCATTAGGGAGACAATCATTATTAGGTAATGCTAGGGGAGAGGGAGCATCAACTAATTGGTTAGTCAAGGATTGTCCTTTAATTGCCTTTTGAGAGACAAATTTAAGGTCAAACTTAGTTAACAACATAACCCACTTAGCTAAATGTATTGATAAATATGTTTAAGCAAAATGATGTTTTAAAGGATCAAATTTCATCATCACAAGGATTTCAACATTCAATAAGTAATGTCTCAATTTACTAGTAGCGAATACAAGAGACAAACATTGTTTTTCTATTGTCTTATATGGTGTCTCGTAATTAATCAGAGTTCAGATAATGTAATAAACAAGATGTTCTTTACCATTTTTGTCTTGTTGAGCCAACAATGTGGTGAGAGAATGGGTTGTTGCTACTATATAAAGGATAAACGGTTTGTCTTGCATAGCAGGTTGTAAAACAAGTGGATTAGCAAGATAATATTTCAAACTCTCAAAAGCCTATTTACAATCCTCATTCTAGTTAAATTGAACCTCTTTCTTATGGAGTTGTATAAATGGTAATGTTCAGTCTTCTAAGGATGTTACCAAATGATGGATAGCCTAAGTTCTTCCTTGTAAAGTGTGTAGTTGAGAAATGTTTCTAGGACGTGGCATGTTAACTATAGCATCAATTTTCTTTGTGTCCACCTCAATGCCTTTGTGAGATACGATAAAACCTAAATTTTTTCCACTATCTACACCAAAGACACACTTTTTGGGATTCAATCTCATGTTATATTTTCGCACTCAAATATTTTTCAAAGGATGTTCACATTATCTTGTATAAATATTTGATTATATCTAGAAAATCCATCCAAGAACAACAACAAAGCATGTCTCCCAATCGATTCTATTATCATGTGAATATTAGGAAGGGGAAAATCATCTTTTAAAGATGCTCTATTCAAATCACAAAAATTCGTACACATCATAATACAACTATCAAGTTACAAAACTATTCAAGTTCCAAGGAGAATAATAAACAGGTCATATAAAACCATCTTCAAGGAGTTTCTCAATATTTTCCTTAACTAATAAGGCTATCTTAGGATTCATATTTCATATATTTAGTCTAACTAGGAATTTTCTGCAAGGAATATTTTATGTGTCGATATCTTAGCATCAATTCTTGGCATATTTGAATAAGTCCAAGAAAAAAGTTCAAGAAATTCATGAAGTAATGTTGCATGTTCCTCTTGTTCATCTTCATCAAGGAAATTTCCTATTTTAATCACTTTCTCCTCATTAGTGATATCCATTAGTATGTTGATTGTATCTCCCAAAGGAAGTGCATTTTGTTTCGGGATCACAGGGTTACATTCCTTTTTGTCCTTATCATTCTCATTACTTTCCCTCTCTTCATATTCTTGCTTAGCACTAACCATAACACACATAGCCCGTTTCTTTTTAAGAGGAGTAAATGGAATGTAATAAAATTCTAACATTTCTCTCAAGGATTCATCATCTTCAAATTATTCCAATGATTCTTCACAAGTTATATCAATCAATTCAGGATGTTTCAAAGTGAGAGTTTTTTTATTAGGGTTACACATGATGGTGTTGATATTGAGTGAGGATATTTTCATTGCTTGTGTTATCTTAGAAGAAAAATATCCCAAAACACTTTTGCTTCTTTTTTGTTAGGATCTATAGGAACATGGATGCCTTATTCTTTCCTTCCACATCCTTTTCCACTATAGCCAAGTTGTTTCATAAGCTCATAACCTTTCCCATAAAGTTTATCCATTTCTTTTAGGTTCGGTGGTTGTTGATAGTATATCTCATCAAAGTTTTATGTATAGCTTGTGTCTTCTTCTAGAGTAGATGAGGTTGAAGCTTGTGATTTTTCTTCTGAATTCTGCATTGACATTACCATTGGTTGCTTTTGTTTTTCAATTTATTTTGATGTGATATTCTCCCATAAATGTTGGCATGAAGTCTAAAAAACCCCAATCATCTTTCAATAACTTTGACACTTTTTCCATCTCTTTTTTCTCTTCTTTCTTAGGTTCTATCTTCAAAGTTGGAATAAATGTGTTTAAAGGACTTGTCATTCCTTTTTCAATTTGTAAGCAACTTTCGGTCTCAAGATCTATTTTAACTTGGTATACTCCATTGTTATAGACATACTTCATGATACGATGAAGAGTTGAAGGAATCACATGTATCTCATGAATCCAAGGTCTTCCTAAAAGGAATATTATATGAAATATCAAGAGGCATAACATGGATATGAGTTTGTAATGTAGCCTTTCCAACTATAATAGGAAAAGTGATCACACAAAGTTGTTTCTTTCCTACATTGTCAAATCCTCGAATCGATAAGGAATCAAGGTCATTTTTTTATTTATCCATGCCAAGTTTATCCAAAAGGGTTACACTACACACACTAAGAGCTGAGCCATTATCAAGAAGGGTTCTCCTTATTCCTATTCTATTGAAGATAGCTATTATGATCATGAAGGCATAATTTTTGTTTCTCACTTCCAAGGGAGGTGGCTCATTTTGATGAAAGGTAATGTCTATGTTAACTATATTCATTCCTTGAATTAGAGTTGCTACATCACTTGCATTTGCACTAGAGGGAACCACAGCTTGTTGTAAGGATATTTGAAGCATAGTATGATAATTAGGTGAATTTTGAATTAGATTCCATAGGGATATTTTTGTGGAAGTATTCTTAAGTTTTTCAACAAGATCATACTCCTTCCCACTATGCGAAATGAGGAGCACTAGGCAAGATGGATTGAGGCAAAGGGAGAGAGGTTGAATTTTTTTTGTTTTGGTTATGGATTGTTTATAGTATAATATGTATGAGAAATGGTAGTATAATTTGATTTATGTGAAACATTATTCTTAGGTGGTTCAAGGATGAGAATGAGTTTTTTTTGAGTTTGAGGTTGGTTTGAAGTTGGGTAAATGATGAGTTGAGGTTAGACCACATTAACGTCTATTTGTTTTATTTTTTTTATAACAAGCCTTAGTTGATGAACCTTGCAAGATAAAATCCTCAAGGGCTTCATATAACATGTAAAATTCAACACTACTAAAGGGCTTGAAGGTTAGGATAACTTGGAAAAAGAGATTTGACATACTCAAATAATTATGTTTTCTCCAAGGGGTTTCATCAGTTTATAATTGTTTTGGTTTTGTTTTCTAATGAATTCCAAATGCAATCTAATCTTCTCAAACTATGAACTAATGCTAGAAATGAAAAAAAAGTGCAGTAATATAATTATATCCACAATTGAAAAATGTATTTGAAATGAAATAAAATTAAACTAGATCTAATGAAATGAATGAAACAGAAACTCAACAAACTAAAACAAAGATCTAACAGTAGCAAACATGAACATAAAAATGAACTTTTTAATGTTGTAAATTATATATTTAGGTTTGATATGGGACTAAATCACCTAGAGGGGAAAATGAGTCCCAGTTAGGGTTTTTGAAAGGGATAAATGCTAAAAAATAGTTAACACAGAAGTCCCAAAAATCAGAAAAAACAACTTGTATTGAGACTAAATCTCCTAGAGGAATGAATGAGTCCCAAATTAGGGTTTTTACACTAAATTCAATAAATTATGAGTTGTGTTTGATTTTTTTGTCTTGTATGTTGTCTTGAATATGTGCAAATACAATTTTTTAGTGAAATTAAATGACTTAAGATGTAAAAATGTGACCTATATGCATTTTTCACTAATGCAAGATTTAGAATCCCTAAATGAAATTTAACTAATGAAAGATCTAATGAAAATTTAACCTAGATCTAGGACTATGATGTTCTCCAAATAAGAAATAAGGTTTCCAAAGGCCAGGTTCACCAAAATGAACACAAAGAAATAGGGTGCTCTACCTTTTAGGAGATGAAATACATAAGGGGTTCCCCTATTTCAATCTTAGTTCATCAAAGGAAACCCTAGAGATCCATCAATTAATAGGACTAAATTAGGAAAGGAATCCTATAATATCTCCTTAGGTCTGATTAATAAGGGGGTTCACCACTAAACAGATTCTTAGAAAGAAGGAAATGAAAGAAATATGCAAAAACTAACTATATGACCTAGAAAATGAACTTGAAGTTAGATGGTCGAATTTGTATCTTTTCAAGGTTGGAGATAGTATAAATAGAGGATGAGCTAGCAATTAAAAATGTACAAAAGAAAAGGAGGATAAGTGAAAGAGTAGATGTGACTTTGATGCTATTTTGAAAGTGTGAGTTATGTGTGTGGTAGATCAGTTTGAAGCTTAATGTTGAGTTTCCAAATACAGTGAGAAAAAGGTGAACTCTATCATTCATGTAAGTTGATCAGTGATTGTGGTCGAATAATTTTTTGCATTGAGATTTTTGTCTCTCTATAACAAGTCTTCTTTGTCTTCTTTGTATCTCTATGGTAGTGAGCCCTCTGGGTTGTAGACCTATTGGAAAGTGAGTCCTTATCTCAGGTAGTGAGCCTTATCTCAGGTAGCGAGCCTTATCTTAGGTAGTGAGCCTCATCTCAAGAAGTGAGCCTTTTGTAATCAGTTTTGATATTCTCTATAGTGTGATTTAATCCTCACCATGTTTTTTCCCTCATTGGGTTTTCCATGTAAATCCGGTGTTATTGTTTTTGTGCATTGGATTTGAGTATATGTATTGGAATTTGATGATTAATCATTTAAGTAGTTTATGTATTAGTTCTGATAATTGAATTAAAGGTTATAATCTATGACAATTGATTCACCCCCCTCTCAGTTTTCCTATTCAAAAATTGGTATCAGAGCTTGGTTCCTTGGTGAAGAGATTAACCACTTGAGGAAGGTCTAAGATGGCTAGAAAAATAATCTTTAATTATCTAAGGTTTGATGGAACTAATTATGGTATCTAGAAAGTATTGATGGAAGAATATCTAGAGTATTGAAGATATGATGTGGAGAAAGCTTATAAGAATCCCTACACTCTTACTATTGGTCCAAGTACACAAAAAGAAACTAGAGAACATGAAGTGAATAATATGGTGAAGTTCATCTTGAAGAATAGTTTTGTACATTTCAAGTTGATTAAGGTTCAAAATTTGAAGGCATCTAAGGAAGTATGGGATTCTTTAGAAAGAGCAGACGATGGTGATGAAAGAGTTAAAGAGGAAAAATTACAAAATTTGGAAACACAGTTTGATCTTATACATATGTTCGAAGATGAAAATGTCAAATCTTATGTACAAATATTGGATGAGGTAGTGGCTACAATGCGATCTATTGGTGCTACTATGGATGAAACCAGGATTGTAAAGAAGATTATCAAAAATCTTCCTGATGCCTATAGTGAGAAGGTGAGTGCTATTGAGAAAACTATAGATTATAAGACTTGTACTAAGGATCTGCTGTTAGGATTTTTGACATCTTATGAGATGAGGAAGCTGAGTCTAAGAAATGGAGGCAAAACAGAGACTGCTTTTAATGCTACAAAAATTGAAGATCCAAATAAAGAAAACTTTGATGAAATAAAACCTAACTTTGTAAGAATAATGAGAAAAGGATCTAGTAAGCATGAATGTAAGTCTCCCTTTAAGTGATATGGTTGTGGAGAAATAGGTCACTATGCTGCAAAGTTTCCATAAAGAGCTAAAAGGAATAAACAAAGATATGAGAAAGAAAATAAAGGAAAGAAGATTAAAAGAGCTTACTATGTTAATGGGAATGCTAGTATTTCAGATGAAGATTCAAAATATGAAGGTCCATATGACAATGAATGATTTTTCTTGGTGATTAAGGATGAACCTACTTCTACTAATTCAAAAAAATGGGTAAATGAAAGTCCTCTAGGGAAGGAGAAGGAGAAGGAGAAAAATGAAGGTAAGGTTATCTCCACCCTACATGATAAACAAGAAAATAATTTTTGGGTAGTTGTGGTGGTTTATCACATCACATGACTAGTGATAAGAGTAATTTTGTAAATCTTGAGAAATATGATGGAGGTTTGGTTATATTTGGAGATGGTACTGGTGCTAAAATCTTTAGGATATAGGTTCAGTAAGTTTTGATGACAAGCATCATACTAACGATGTTTACTATGTTAAGGGTTTAAGACATAATATGTTGAACATTGGTTAGATATGTAGAAAAGGATATGATCTTGTGTTTTTAAGGATGATAAATTTGAGATCCGAAAAGGATCCAGAACATTGATTGCTACAAGAAAGAAATCTAAAGGGAATATTTATCAGCTTATGGGTACTGATGGACAATGCTTTATGACTCATATAGATGACAGTTGGTTATGGCATAAGAGAATGTGTCACATGAATTTTGATAAGTTGGAAAGGATTGGTGTTGTTTATTCCATGAGAGATTTACAGAGAATTAAAAATCTTGTGAATGCTATTTGTAGGAATTGTCAGTTTGGGAAGCAAGCAAGAAATCATTATAGATCAAGAGAAAAATCTACTATTGGATTACTAGATTTGGTTCATACAGATTTTTGTGGTCCTATGAGAGTGTGAAGTCTACTTGGTAAAAGGTACTTTATGATTTTAATTGATTACTATTCTAGATATACATGGGTTGCATTTCTTAGAGAGAAATCAGATGCATTAGATAGATTCAAGGAGTTCAAGGCTATGGTTGAAAATGATGTGAATTTGAAGATAAAATGCTTAAGATCTGATAGAGGTGGAGAATTCACCTCCCATGAGTTCAATATATTTTGTGAAGTGCATGGAATAAAGAGACAGATATATGCTCTAAGAACTCCTCGGTAGAATGGAGTCATTGAAAGGAAAAATAGAACAATGCAAGAGGTTGTTAGGTCAATGATCAATGAAGCCATATTATTGGAAGTTTATTGGAAAGAAGCTATTCATATTGTTGTATATGTATTCAATTGATTTCAAGCAAGAGAAAATAGTACAAAGACTCCCTATAAGCTATGTCATGGAATAATTCCTAGATTTAAATATTTCAAGGTATTCATAAGTAAATGCTATATCAAAATAAATGAAGACACTTTGGGAAAGTCTGATGCAAGAAGTGATGAAGGAATATTTCTTGGATACTCTACCAAAAGAAAGGCCTACATATGTTTCAATAAAATACTAAGAAATATTGTAGAGAGCTCAAATGTGAAGGTTGATGAAACAGTGAAGAATTCTATTGATATTGATGGATATGTGTCTGATGAACATGACTATGCAAGAATAGAAGAAAATGTGGAAGAACATGATAAAGATGAGCAAAAAAAGAAGAATGAACAAAATGAAAGAGAAGATGTTCTAGTGATGTCCCCTAGGACACCGAAATATGTACAGAGGAATCATTTAGAAAATTAGATTATTGGAGACAAGACAAAAGGTGTATTAACCAGAAGCAAAGTTGTTGTTGAAGTACATTTGTGTTTATTCTCTGAGATTGAGCCAAATATTGTAAGTGAAGCCTATAAGAATGGGCATTGGAAGGAAGCAATGAAAGAAGAAATTTTGCATATTGAGAAGAAACAGACTTGGGAAATGGTACCAAGACTAGTAGATAAAAATATCATTGGATTGAAATGGGTATTCAGAAATAACTTGAATGAGAATGGAGAAGTTGTCAGAAACAAAGCAAGGATTATGTGTAAATGCTACTCACAAGTAGAAGGCATAGATTTTTAGGAGAATTTTTCCTTGGTAGCAAGAATGGAAGCTATAAGGATGTTCTTGGAATTATCTTCTTATAAATATTTCAAAGTCTATTAGATGGATGCCAAGTCAACATTTTTGAATGGGGAGCTAGAAGAAGAAGTCTACATGGAACAACCAGAAGGATTTTAGTTAACAGATCAACCGGATATGATGTGTATATTGAATAAATATTTATATGGATTGAAGCAAGCTCCTAGAGCCTAGTATGCAAGGTTAGAAAAGTATTTGATTCAACAAGGATTTAACAAAGGTACGATAGACAATAATTTGTACTTTAAGATTGAAAATGACAAAATCTTGATTGTAGTTGTATATGTTGATGACATTATCTTTGGAGGAAATGAAAAGATGTGCAAGATTATTTTGGAAGAGATGCAAAAAGAATTTGAAATTTCTATGTTTTGGGAGATGAATTTCTTTCTTGGGCTACAAATTAATCAAACAAAGAAAGGAATTTTCATTTCACAGTCTAAGTATGTGAGAGAGAGGTCAAAGAAGTTTGGGATGGATGGTTCCAAATCGATAAGTACTCCTATGGTGACCAGCTGCAAATTGGGTAAAGATGATGATTCACCTAAGGCTGATTAGAGAAAGTATAGATTTATGATTGGTGGACTACTATATTTGACTGCTACTAGACCAAATATTATGCATGCGGTTTGTCTTGTAGCTAGATTTCAAGAAGATCCAAAGGAAACACATGTTGCTACAGTTAAAATAATATTTAGATATTTGAATGGAACTTTGGATTATGGATTATGGTATCCTAAAGATACTAACTTTACACTTAGTGCTTATACAGATGTAGATTGGGCCAAAATTATAGATGACAGAAAGAGTACAAGTGGCAGTGCATTCTTTCTTGGATGTAGGTTGGTGGCATGGCTGAGTAAGAAGAAAGATTCGATGTCTTTGTCTACTATTGAAGATGAGTATATTGTTGATGCATCTTGTTGTACATGTAAGTTCTATGGATGAAACATACATTGAAAGATATCGTAGTGTTATATGATGATCCCATTTCTATCTTTTGTGATAATACAAGTGAAATTAACATTTTGAAGAATCCTGTGATGCACTTTAGAATGAAGCATATATCTATTAGATATCATTTCTTGAGAGAGAAGGTCATGGAGAATGAATTCAAGCTTGAGTATGTTCTGAAAAAGGATCAAATTGCAGATATATTTACAAAGGCTCTTCCTAAAGATACTTTTGAGTATCTCCGAGAGAAGTTAGGGTTTATTTCCCCTCCTTTCATAAACTAAGATGCATTTGGAGATGCATTAGTATGGTGGATTCATGATTCTATATTTTTGGACTGATGTTTTGGTGGCTACCTCTTAGGGGGAGCAGGTAGTTTCAAGTGTTGTCATTATGAGTATTCTATTTTCATGTCAAAGGAATATTCAGTGAACATTTTTTTTCCTTTGACATTGATTTCAAAGGGGGAGAGAAAGCATGTGAAAAAGAGAGAAAGGTAATGAGAGAAATCAGGTAATGAGAAATATGATCTTTTGAGGGAGAGAAGAAAAATGAAAAATCTTGAGAAGTATATTCAAAACTGGTATGGTGTCTTTGATGGTTTTTCACATAATGTGTTTCCATGAATGAAAAAGGGGGAGATTGTTGCAAGAATGGAAAAAGGAATGAAAGTATTGCCATTGATGCCAACTGGTCAATTGTTTATCTACTAGTTGTTGTTCGTTGTATATGTTGAGGATATTGAGAAAATTATATTAAAGGAAGATTACAATTATTCAGTTGTTGCTCAAGATGATGATCTGGTACTTGTCCCTATGTTTGTGTGGTTTAGATATGTTAGTCATGATTTTTGAAGGTTGATATATCCATATTCTTGGTTATTGGTTCTTTGTGAAGTTCAAGTTGTGTTCACCAGTTGTGAACTATTCTTTTATGTGTTCTGGCTAAGGTTCAAGAGAAATGTTTCTAGTGTAGATTTATCTTTGATGAAGTCTTTTGACTTGCGGTTCTAGAGATAAGATGTTTTGATTGCATTGAAGATATTTTTGGTTTCTAGAAGTTTTGAGATTAATTATCTATGTGTTTTACACTAGTTTGGCTGACCATGTGTTAAGAAATATCTTTGAAGTTGATGAAGTGTGTTGGATCTATTATGGCTCTTAGTGAAGCATGTGTTTGGGTCATCCTCATTCTAATTCTACCGTAGGATATTTTGGCACCGACCTAATTTTAATTTGAAGTTGGAAGGTCAAATTTGTATTTTTTCAAGGTTGGATATAGTATAAATACAGGATGAGCTAGCAATGAAACATTTACAAAAGAAAATAAGGAAGATAAGTGAAAGAGCAGATGTGACATTGATGTTATTCTGAAAGTGTACATGAATTATGTGTGTGGTAGATCAGTGCAAAGATTAATGCTAAATTTCTGGATGCAGTGAGCAAAAGGCAAACTCTATCATTCATGTAAGTTTATCAGTGATTGTGGTGGAATCCTTTGTTGCATAGAGATTTTTGTCTCTCTATAGTAATTATTCTTTGTCTTCTTTGTATCTCTATGGCAGTGATCCCTCTAGGTTGTAGCCCTATTGGAAAATGAGTTCTTATTGTAGGTTGTGAGCCTTATCTCAGGTATTGGGCCTTATCTTAGTTAGTGAGCCTTTTGTAACTAGTTTTGATATTCTCCATAGTGTGACTTAATCCTCACCATGGTTTTTCCCTCATTGGGTTTTCCATGTAAATTTGGTGTTATTATGTGTGCACATTGGATTTGAGTTTCTGCATTGGCATTTGATGATTAATCATTTAAGAAGTTTATCTATTAGTTCTGGTAATTGAATTGAAGGTTATAATCTGTGACAACTGATTCACCCCCCTCTTACCTATCCTATTCAACAATATATGTGTGTTATATTATCTTCATGAGGAAAGTAGTTTTATTCTATAAGTGATTTGGATTTACCTTTCAATATAGGTGATGAATATGGATTAAATAGAGGGAAGTATATTTTCTATTCTAGATCTACCTACCATTTAAAATTTAATTACTTTGGTCAAAGTTATGTGTACCATTGAGATAGATGAATGCTATTTTATTCTCTCTAACATATCATGATAGTAGGGCATAACATGTTCATATATGAAATGCATGTAGATATATTAGGTTGCACTGGACTCCATCCCACCAACCATTTCTAGGTTGCTAGGCTTCTCATGTAGGGTCAGGTATTCTTCATGTTAGAAATAATTTCAAGGAAGCATAAGCTTTATGGTTGGGAAGAAAAGTTCTTGAGCCATGTTCTCATCTCTTAGTTTGTGAATAACCGTTGGGGTTAGTGTTGGTTGGAGACTTGGGTGATTATGTCTCTTTTATATATTTACTTGTGTTGTTGTGACCAAATGAGCATGAGAGTCCACTCAAGTCATATTCTTGCATAAATTATATCTTGTACTCTATACTACTTGACTAGATAGTAAATCATGTGATGATGTACCTTATTTCTTGTACTTAGTACTCTGGATTAGACACTTTTACATGTGAGAACAATACATGCCATTTGTATATGTTGAAGATGTTTCATTTCATTTCTATATTTATGTGAAAATGAGTTACTATTTATTTTTATGAGATAGTTTATGGTTTCAAAAATTACATTCCCATATTGATAATTAAAGAGAGTGGTATATTCAACCATAGAGGTAGATAGAGAAACTAAAGAGGATGAGACTAAATCTAGTGAAAATAAATGATCCTTCATAAAATCTCTAACAATTATCATACCTTCTCATGAGATCAAATAGAATTTGATGTATTTCTAGACTTTGAGCTCCACCTTAAGCTTATGATTCAAAATATAACCTATAGATAAGAGATTTTTGTCAATCCAAGAACATAGAGCACTTGAGCATAAGGGTAAAAAATTTCAGCATGAAAGGAATGTTGACATTTTCAATTCCTTCTACAACATACTCCTTGTTTTCTATGATCTAAACCCGATCTCTAGTGGGTTGATTAGTTATTGAATCAAATAGCTCTTGATTTCCTATTATATGCTTGGTGGCACTAGAATCAATCAACCAGACATTCGTCACAATCGGCTACAAGGTTTGAGAGAAAATAAACAAATTGATGGGCATTATAATTGGTTATTTCTATAGAATCTTCATTAGATACATCATCTTGTTGGTCCATAACATGTCTTATATACTTCCTTTGATGAGGATATTATTTTGATTGTTGATATTTTCTGCAGCCATATGTACCTTTTATTGGAATTACCTTGAGTCAAGTCATTATACCAACAATTTTTAATGTCATGTGTATTTATAGTGAAAAATTGACACCATCGATTCACCTTTTGAGAATTTTAACTACTATTTTCATTGCTTCTATGGCTACTTTTATGGTGGTCCCTTTCAAAAATTCTAACCATGCTACTATCTCAATATCAATTATTTTTCTTCAAACTCATCTTGCATTGACTGGATGGATTCTTCCTACTAGCAAAAATTCACTATTTTTTCAAATGACACCACCATCTTTGTGATGTTCAATTTTGTGATAAAATTATAGAACTAGGAAGAAAGAGCTCTTAAAGTGATCAAGCCCAGAAGTTTTTCCTCCATATTCTCTCTAAGAACTACAAGCTTTAATCATAATTTTAACACCCAATGCAAGAACTCCTCTACTTTCTTGCCATATTTCATACTGAGCATATGAATATTTGACTAAAGATGGAGGATCTTTGTCTAGAATTCACCTTGTATATGGTGGATAGAGCATCCCATTCCACCTTTAATGCTAGTGTATTCCAAATGTGTGATTGAACTTTGTCGAAGATGTTGAGTGTGGTCAACATTAAGTATTTTATGTTGGCCTTGTCATACTTCATTTTCTCATTAGTGTCAATTGGACATGTCACTATGCCAATAACGATCCCCCATAGCCCATCGAATTAGAAAATCATGTGTATCTTTGTCTTCCACACTACATAGTTGGGCCCTTTTAGGAGCTAGGCATCCAAAATGAGAAGCTTTGGTGTTGATACAATGACACCACACAAATAAAAATTATTCCACAAAAATCTTTAAAAAAAATGCACGCCCTTTCATAGATGAAGACAATATTGGAGATGAGCTTGGTATGCTCATATAGTGAGATGAAAAATATTGTGTGTGAATTCAACCTCATATTCATAATCTACATCATATCCTTCCTTGAGCTTGGAATGGATCTTATTTCCTTGGCACCACACATCAATCAATAAGTGCTCCAATAGTCCTTGTCAAAAGTAATTCATCCAATTGTAGATTATTAGTGTTTTGGAGAATGTCTCACAGAGCTAAGTAGAAGCCAATTATCTCTAGGACTTCATCTAAACCTCTTAATGACTTCTCATCTTCATGGTTGCTACCAACACTGCTGGCATCAACTGACACAATTGGCATCCACCAAGTAGTTGATATCCACATGAATTTTTGATATGACATTTGATGACCTCATCAATCTCTTCCATTCCCATGTGAGAAGGTTCCAATGAGGTTTGAAGAGACAACCAATGGAATTTTTTCTTTGGTATCTCTAATCAAAATGCTCTGATACCAAAAAGAGAAAGCTAAATTCTCAATTATTTGATGAACTATAAAATAATTTATATAGGATAAATACAATTGAGATAATTATAATTGCATAATCGACATAACTATTGTATAACCTAAGTAGTTATTTATCTATTAATCAATATAATATTAAATTTTATGCTAATAGTGAATTCAAAATAGATTCTAAAATGTTGCTAAAATTATTATATTTATTATTCTACATTACATTAAATAAATATCATAAAATTCAAACTAATCATCACAAAAAAATTGTTAAAAATTCAACTCCATGTTAGATCCATTTTTTTTACACTGAACTATCAAATAGAATTTCTCTTCCTAAATATTATGTGTGGTTGAGATTCTCAAAACAACATTTGTAAGAATAAAGAGAGGGTTAGCTTTATGCTCTACAAAGTTGGGAAGGAATAATATCAACTTAGTTTTCTTGTGAATTTTAAGGATTGTTTATAATTATAATAAATAATTTGAGATAGGGTAGATGAGGCTATTCTTGGTCTCTTTGGTCTTTATATCAACAAACTTAAAGAATGGTTGAATTTGAAAAGTGAAGATTTATTATTTTGGAGGAATGTGTTGTCAAGTTTCTCTTATACGTTAATTACTTGATTTTGATTTATAGGTTTACTCAAGGATTACAAGAGTATTTTTTTTTGTCTTTGAGCACTTTTGAAAGATGTGGGTATACAAGTTAATACTAGCAAGACTAAGATCATGATATTCTCTAATAGAAATAAAAATAATCAATTTGAATTTTATTTTGAAGGAAGTATTTTAGAGGAAAGAACAAAGTATAAATACGTTGGGATTGGCATCAACAAAAATATTAGTTGCTAAATTTACAAAAGGAAGAGAACTTTGGGAGGGTGGAGAGTGTTACTTTCTCTTCAAAATAGATGTAGAGATGCAAAGTTATGTGATTAGAAAACTATTAATTCTTTATTTGAGTATTAGTAATTTTAGTGGTTCTCTATGGATATAAAATATGGGCTAGTAGTGCTTAAAATAAAATAGATGTAAATAGAGAGAATCCAAAACCACATGATCATAAGAAAATTCAATTTGAAAACTTGAGTTCCATATGAGATACTTCTAGCTCAAATGTGTAGAATTCTTATTGAAGACATTTCTGCATATTTTAAGATATTTGGAAAAAATGAGTAGATGGAGGTAAATTTTTGGCCCAATGTTCTCCTTAAAGATGTATTAAGTGGAATAAATAAACCATGGATGAATAAAAAATTCTAGGTGGATGAATAAATGATACATTCATTTAAATGCTTGCCTTAACAATGAAATAAAATAAAGATATTTGTTGTAGATAAGTTTCACAAGTCTATGTGAGAAAAGACGATAGAGAGGAAAATAAATATTACCTTGAAGAATTTATCCCCTCTTCAAACCATCAAACAAATTCCTATTTAGATGCCAATATAAATTGGAGAGAAAATATTCTCATTGCACAATTTAAAACTCTCAGTTAATGTGAAACATGTAGATAGAAAAGAACAAAAGGAGTATGGGAAGAGAGAGTGTTTCTTTATGTTCAATTGGTATAGTTAATAAGAAAAACACTTTATTTTAAAATGAAAAACTTACAATAACATTTAGATCAAGTACATAAATAATTTAAGAGCAACTTCATTTCAAGATTTATTCAACAAAAAGATTGTTAAAAGAATAAAAAAAATTATTATTAAATTGGTAGAAAAAATCAACACTTCCAAAAATTCTATTCAAAACTTCAAAATGAAAAGAAAGAAAAAAAGATTTACAATTCTATAAGACCACCTTTCCCATGTGCGCTTAAAATATTTTATGCTATTCTATTCCCAAACTCGAGTTGAAAGCCTATTTGTCAGTCCAGAGCTCGAACACAATGATACCAAAGCTAAACGCGCCACTCTTGTCATTGAGGTAGTCGTAGAGCATGTACTCAGGAGCCATTGTCTTTATTGTGGATCCCCATATCATAGTAGGTGTAGTGCTTCTCATGTTTTATTTTGAGGTGATATTATCATAGAATATATATTCTATATTTTTTTACATTTATTTTTAATCAAGTTTAGAAATGCTTGATTTATCATTTGATTTAAGTTATTTCGTTTTAAGAGTTGACTCGTTATTATAATCATTTAATTTATTTATTTTGGAATTTTGATTTATATATAATTAGTTTTTGTTTTTTTAATATGCATATACTATGCAAATAGACATCATGTGTAATCTCACATCATATGATCAAGGTGATGGTAGAATGCTTATCCAATTTTATTTAGAGTTAATATTTTTTTTCGATAGGTAAGATGAGATTTATAATAATACTATAGAAATATTTACAATGGAGTATCGAGGCCACAGAGATAGATGATTTAATCAAGAATCCCACCCAAAAAACATTCCAAAACCCAAAATTATTTTTCTTATGCACTAAATTGACCACACAGGGTTATGTCAAAATTGGCTTTACAAGGACAAGCCATCCTATACTATTACAATTGTAAAACATATGCTAAATATAGAAATTATAAGGCACTTGATGACAAACACAATTATCTATTACCCCACAAATTTTTTTGAGAAAAATCCCTAAACTCATATCACCATGTGGCATTCTACACCGCCAAGAGGTGAATTTTTTTCTTGAGGAATTTAGCCCTGATGATCACAATCCTTCGATGTTATATCAGCTCAAGACCTTGGATATCTAAAAGGAAGGGATAGTATTTGACTATTTCACCTAGAAACTCCAAAATACCTAGGTCATTCAAGTGAGGGATTCCTACTCCGAGCATGGTCATGGCTAGTGCCTCCTCCAACCCCACCAGAAGATCCTTTTTGAATATCCTTAGGTCACTCAAGTGAGGGATTCCTACTCAGAGCATGGTCATGGCTAGTGCCTCCTCCAACCCCACCAGAAGATCCTTTTTGAATATACCTAGGTCACTCAAGTGAGGGATTCCTACTCCGAGCATGGTCATGGCTAGTGCCTCCTCCAACCCCACCAGAAGATCCTTTTTGAATATCCTTTGCATTATAATTTTTGCTTCATGTTTAGGGACATTCACATCCAAAATCCCTACTAGCACTCGAAAGAGATATTAGTATCCAGTCTATACCCCTCACTTCCTTCCATGTTATTTAGAGTTAATATTGTAGTGTAGAAAAAAGTAACCCCTTTTCACACTTGATTTGGGAATGAATAATTAATGATAAAATAAACCTAATTATGCCTTATTTAGGGTCTTGTAAAGTGTATCTTTACACTTTCACACTAATCTAGGTCTTCATTAATTAATTGGTCTTCTTTATGCCTTATTTAGTCCTATTTTGCATCCACAAGCCTTATTAAATGCATTTTTCTATGGATGATCCTGACACTTAGCAAATAACTAATCATAATTCAATGTTTTGGTTCATGTGTTCCAAATTTGGTGATTTGAGACTCATATGCCACCTTGGGTGTATGAGTCCTACCTAGGTCTTAGGACCTAATTTAAAATTGCACATTAAATAAGACACTCCTAGAAATTTGTGTCTCGGGTTTTAGCTACTGGGACTCATACACCACAATTGGCATATGAGTCCTACTCTAACCAGGACCTATTTTAAATTTAATTCTTGGTGAAATTTCATTATCCTAGATCTGATGTCGGCTTGTAGTGTTGTAATATTGAGAGTTTTGGCATAAAAAAGTATAAATACTAGCTTATTTCACATAATTTATCCTAACAAGACCTAGCAATCAAGACTCAAGCATCCTAAGGATTCACAAGAGTATTGTAAATTATTCAAGAGAATTTCTAAGGTATTTAAGGGCATATTTATAGAAAATTATTACAGCAAATCAAGATCCATAACCATGTCAAAGGCTTGATGCATCATGCATGCAGTTTTGATCTAATGTTGTGATGTATTGTTCAAGATCAATTCAAGTATTCAAAGGAATTATCCTTCATCAAGAATCATGATCAAGATCTACATCCATTGCGGCTACTTCATGCTTGTTTGCAGATCTACAAGGTTCCAAACAAGGTTCTATTGTTTCATCTTATGTTTCATGTTCATTTCATTCATATTTTATTTCTCATCATTTTTTAATTGCCAAAATGGGGGTTGACCAAGGCAAGCCCCTATCCACTAAAAAAACATAATTTTTCTCTTTCTTCATGTGTGATTGCAGATCTAGGTGCTTTGGGCTTGATGATCCTTTGAAGAAAAAGTTGGAAGATTGAAGAAAGTTGTCAAAGTTGTCACAAGGTTTTCATCTTCATGTAAAGCCACCTACATGCCATAATTCAAGCTTTCAAACTCAGATATCTAGCAAGAGAGAAGCTACAACAAACCACCAGAGGATACCAAAGTTTTAGCCAAACCCTAATATTGGGACTAAATCGCCACCTTGGGTGTATGAGTCCTAGTACAAAACTTTTCTAGATTTTAGTGGATTCAAATCAATCATTGTAAGATTCTAGTTCTTATTCAAAAACCCTAGACTAGGACTAAATCACCCAGTCTAGCATATGAGTCCCAATGAGCATCAAAAGTCATAATTTCAAGGTTTTAGAGCTTGTTTTGATCACATCTTTCTTCCAAGTACCTTTCTATTTCATTCTCTTTTATCAGTTTTATTTCAAGTTCTTAATTCTCTAGGTTTCATAGCTAGATTTTTGCATTGCTTTCATTCCATTTATTTCTAGGAATTTTCTTAGTGGTGAACCCATTTTTATCTTTAATCACACCCATAGTACACCCTATTGTAGATCTCTTTCCCTAATTCCATCCCTAGATTGAGATCTCTAGGGTTTCCTTGAATGAAATAGAAGGAAATAGGAGGAAGGGACCTTAATCCCCCCTTTAGTTCCATCTCCCAAAAGGTGGAATGCGATTTCCAAAGTTTCATTTTGGTGAACCTATCCTTTAGAAAACCTTATTTTCTGATTTGGAGTCCATCATAGCCCTATATTTATCTTACATTAACTTTGCATAAGATCTTGCATTAGTTAATTGGCATCTAGGGTTTCTAAATATTGCATTAGTAGAAGTGCATATAGGTTGTATTTTTTCCTCTTGCATCATTAAATTTCATTGGAAAACTATAATTACACATATTCTAGACATCATACAAACTAGAAACCTTAACATTCACTTAGAATTTGTTGAATTTGGTGCAAATACCCTAATTCAGGTTTCATTTGCCCCTTTAGGAAATTTAGTCCTTGTACAGGTTGTTTTTCCTACTTTATGGGAATTATGTGTTTATGTATTTTTCAGCATTTGAACCCTTCAAAAACCCTAACTAGGACTCATATGCCCCTCTGGGTGAATTAGTCCCAAATCAAACCTAAAACCGTCATTTACAACATTCAAAACATTATTTTTGTGCTTCTATTTTTTGTCATCAAATAACAGTTTCAGTTTGTTGAGTTTCCATTTTGTTAATTTCATTAGATCTAGCTTAATTTTCTTCAGTTATTGCATTGCTTAAATTCAAAATTGCATTTACAACATTTTATTTTTAGATTGTTGCATAGTGTAATAAAACATTACCTTGTTTAGAATCTAAAAATTGCATTTACACATTTCATTCTAGGTCACTATGTTGCATTTTAAGTCTCTTTCCATTTTGATTTTGTGTATATTCCTTTTCACAAATTTTTGTATCTTTCTTTTCCAAGTTTAAAAAGAAAAATTTAGTCAATAAGCATGTTAGTCATTCATTCAATACATTCCCTAGTTATGAGTCTCTTAGTGTAAGAGAGTGAAAATGTTGATGCTTGCCTTAAATCTACACCCCCTCATATCTCTCCTATTTGTGGGAATGATGTGATAGAAGAAAATGAAAGCATAGAAAATCATGATAATTATAGTTTCTCTTCTTCTAATACATCTCCTACATGTGACAAAGGTATTTCAGTGTTACAAGATGCACTCATTGAGAATCATGACAATGTTGAAAGTTGTTCTTCTATAAACTCTCCTACATTGGAAGATATTATAGCACAAGAGAATGAGATCATCGACACATTTCTAAACATCACCCTATCTAATTTATATTCATCTCTTGATTATGAGAATTCTTTAGTGAAAGAGGATGCAATTGTAAGTGGGGTCAATAGGTTGGTGTTAGATTATCGAACCTTTAAGGTCTATGACAACCCTATTTACTTTTCCTCCCCTACCTATCCTATTTTGAAAGACATTACGGGATAAAAGAATGAAATTATGGGCAATCATGAAAATCACATTTTTTCTTCTCCTAGTATCTCTATTATTGCTAAAGAAGATACTTTTTTGTTAGAAAATCCAACTAATGAGACTTGTGAGAGTCCTATTTGTCTCTCTTCCCCTAGGGAAACCATTATTGAACAAGAGAATACCATCATTAATAAACACGACAACACAACCATTGATAACTCCCTTACTTGTGATGAAGTCATTTTAGAAGAACCAACCTTTGAATGTCATGAACATCTAGCTTGTATTTCTCCTAAAACCTCTCCTACTAGGGAGGATATCATGGTACAAGAAAATGAGAACATTGAAACATTTATTTCAAACAAAATGAGGCTTCCTTAGATGAAGATGATGAAGTGACATTATAATCCTCTTCATTAAGAGATCATGAAAATAAAGATAAGTTTGTTGAGGTTATGATGACACAAAGTGGATCTCCTTTAATTAGCGATCAAAGTCACCTCCCATCAATTAACTACACAAAAATAAAATAAGAGATGTCTTGAAATCTATAATGCAACTTGATAGTAACAATGTTTTGTAATGAACAAGTTACAATGTATAGTTTCTCAAACATGTAGGCAACCATAAATAATTCCAACTTCATTACCATTTCCTCAACATATTTTTCCTAGTGCTCCTCATTTGCCTTTAAATAATTTATTTGAAAACCTTAAAAATACTCCCACTAATATATCCTTATGGAATCTTGTTCAAACATCACCTACATACAATTGGGTATTCCGAGAAATGTCACAAATAAAGCAGGAGGAGATCCAATCTTCTATGAAATTGAATGATGTAGCATCCTCCTTTGATCGTATGCAATTCACATAGTAATAAATCACACTCCCTAAACATGAATTACCCTCAATTGAGATTCAAAAAAAAATGAAGCTTTGATGATAAAGGTGATCATTAATGAAACAATAGCTAGGCACACTCTCATAGACAATGGAGTAGGTCTTAATGTTTGTAGCATTGACCTCCTAGATAAAATTGGCATGGACAAGAGGCTTATTCAACTTAATGATGTTAATATTTATGGATTTGACAATGTTAATAGGCAACCATTAGGAATGGTCACATTACCTATTGAAGTCGGACCTATAGTGTTGCCTACCCCTAACCATATCATTCCAGGACCTCTTTCATATAATCCTCTCCTAGGGAGACCATGAATTCATTCTATGAAAGGAGTACCATCTACTCTTCACTATGAGATTAAATTTGAATACAACAACAAGATATACATGACTGAAGAAAATGAACAAAGCTATAAATCATATGATCAAAACAATCTCAACTCCCATAATACTTTCATTCGAATATAAAAATTTGAGCGTATACAAGTTGATGCTAATGCTAATTGTCTTTCACCTACAATATAAATATTTAGTGGTAACTAGGGATCGTTAGATTTTACGCCTCGTTTCAATGAATAATATAAGCTCTCACCCTCAAATTCCAAAGAGTCATATACAAATGATTCATTTTCAGACACAAGTTCTAGTGACAATTGAGGTTCATTAGATTTTATGCCCTCCTTTATGGGAGAGTTAAAAATATCACAATCTAAACCAAAAAAAACTTGTGTTTCATTTTCTCAACTTGGTTCTACATCAACAAAATTACCCCATGGTGGTGATGGGGGCTATTTAACTCCCATCCCTCATGAGAGGGTGATGCATAACTTTAAGAAACCTAAAAAGGATTTGTGTTCTCATCAAGAAGCCAATCCTTCTCAAAATCATAAGGCCCCTTCATCTGAGTTGGAATATTGTTATTTTCTTGGACAAAAACTGACTCCTAAACATGGATACAATGAAAACACAAAGAAAAATGATAGAGAACAAGTGAATTATATACCATACTCTTTCAAGAAACATATAGGTTTACCACCTTTATCTCCATTTTCATCTAAGGCCTTATCATTTAGTTTGCATGACACATTGTACTAAGTAAGAGATATCTTTGTCACAAAATAAAGGAAAATATTCTACTATTGATCAAGAGGGTATCTTGTCGAGAATTCTCCAAGATAGTTTAATACCTCTTCCTCCAAGAACATGAAAGAAATTTTATTGCAAGAATTCGTTTTGTGCATATCATAGAGTTCATGGTCATTCTACTAATGAATCTAAGGCATTGAGTAACAAAGTTTAACATCTTAAGGATTGTGGTGCTCTTCCTTGTGTTGAAGAACCTAGATCCTCTAATTGATACTGACTTTCAAATCTCTCATCAATCATCTCGACTCATCCTTGTCTTGCACTAAGTGGGGGAAAGGGGTTAGATTAGTCTTGTCCTTGTATGACACTTATTGTTGTCTCTTTTGGCTAGTTGACTACCTTACATGTATATAAAAGAGAAATCTTGGGATGTGGATGACATGCCTTAAGTTGGCTCATATGTGACATACTAAGTTATCTATAGTTGTTTAATTTTGGGGGCAATCCTTTATGCATGATGCAGTTTCATTCAAGAACATATGACTTGGCATAGGGGTTTTAAAATAACCTCTCATTTATTCTTCTAATTTAAAGAAATTGCTCACAAAAATGGTGTTAGCAACCGATTTAAAGTGGGGGCATACACTATCACTCATGTTTCATTGTGCGATTTTCTTTCTTCTTGCGATGCATCCTTTTCTTGGTGGTGTCATTAGGTTATGATTTCCTCCAAGAGCATGATATTTCCTTGACTTTTCCTCTCTTGGAGACATTAAGCATGATGTTCTCTAAGAAGATACCTTACATGAACTAAGAAAAATCCCTTTGAATGTACCTTACACTATTTTACATTTGCAATAACTATTATATGGCCACCTTGCATAACACACTTTGTTTTCCTATAGAGCCATCTTGTTTATTCATGAGTGTCAAGCATATAAATTTTTGCTTGCCTCATGAATCCTATTGTTTGTGAACTATTTGGTGCCTTATCAAATTTTACCAAGAGGAAAAACTTTGGTATGGTTAGTATAATGAGAATCCTTTAAACGTGGGCACAACTTTCTCATTATACAGTGAGAAGCCAACACATAGGCATAACTTTCTCACTAAGCCACCCTTTTTGGATACTCACCCATCAAACAACCAAAAGTTTCGTTGCCTCAAAGTGAGCATGTGTTTTAGAAAAAAAAATTAGATGTGATCCAAATCCGATTGGATAAAAAATCGAGGCTTGATCCAACCCTTTTTTATTTTTTTCTTTGTTTTTGTGTTTGTGTATCTTGATGCTGCATATCATACACCTCGTCTTTGTCCCTTTGTTCCTATGTTGGTTTGACGTAGGATATTGGATCCTGGGGGCTTGACCATCCCATTGATCTTTTTTATCTTATACCATCTACATTTTTACACTTGGATCCCTCTTAAATGTGTCTACTTTAGTGTGAGTGTGAAGAACGTTCCTCCTCTCACCAAAGTGGGGGCTAAATGTAGTGTAGAAAAAAGTAACCCTTTTTCACACTTGATTTGGGAATGGATAATTAATGATAAAATTAACCTAGTTATGCCTTATCTGGGGTGTTGTAAACTGCATCTTTACACTTTCACACTAACCTAGGGATTCATTAATTAATTGGGCTTCTTTATTCCTTATTTGGTCCTATTTTGCATCCACAAGCCGTATTAAATGCATTTTTCTATGGATAATCCCGACACTTAGCAAATAACCAATCATAATTCAATGTTTTGGGTCATGTGTTCTAAATCGAGTGATCTAGGACTCATATGCCACCTTGGCCATATGAGTCCCACCTAGGTCTTTGGACCTTATTTCAAATTGCACATTAAACGAAACACTCCTAGATATATGTGTCATGAGTTTTAGCTACTAGGACTCATATGCCACAAATAGCATATGAGTCCCACTATACCTAGGACCTATTTTGAATTCAATTCTTGGCAGGATTTCATTATCCCAGATTTGATGTCAGCTTGTAGTGTTGTAATTTCAAGAATTTTACCATAAACGAGTATAAATACTAGCTTATTTCACATAATTTCTCCTAAAAAGACCTAGAAATCAAGAGTCAAGCATCCTAAGAATTCACAAGAGTAATTTAGAGTATTCAAGAGCATTTCTAAGGCATTCAAGGGAAGATTTATAGAAAATTATTGCAAAAAATCAAGATCCATTACCATGTGAAAGGCTTGAGCATCATGCATGTGGTTTTGACCTAATTTTGTGATGTATTATTCAGGATCAACTCAAGTATTCAAAGGAATTATCCTTCATCAAGAATCATGATCAGGATTTATGTCCATTGAGGCCACTTCATGCTTATTTGCAAGTCTACAAGGTTCCAAACAAGGTTCTATTATTTCATCTTATGTTTCATGTTTCATTTCTCATCAAGGTTTTATTACCAAAATAGAGTTTGACTAAGGAAAACCCATAAGCACTAAAAAAACAACATTTTTCTTTGTCTTCATGTGTGATTGCAGATCTAGGTGCTTTGGGTTTGAAGATCCTTTGAAGACAAAGTTGGAAGATTGAAGAAAGTTGTCAAAGTTTTCACAAGGTTTTCATCTTCATGGAAAGTCACCTACATGCCAAAATTCAAGCTTTTAGACTCAGAGATCTAGCAGGAGAGAAGCTACAATAGACCACTAGAAGATACCAGAGTTTCAGCCAAACCCTAATATTGGGACTAAATCGCCACCTTGGGCATATGAGTTCTAGTACAACACTTTTCCAGATTTTAGTGGATTCAAATTAGTCACCATGAAATTCTAGTTCCTGCCTAGAAACCCTAGACTGGGACTAAACTTCCTAGTCCAATGCATGATTCTAGTGAGCATCAAATGTCAAAAATTTAGGGTTTCAGAGCTTGTTTTGATCACATCTTTCTTCCAGGTACCTTTCTATTTCATTCTCTTTTATCAACCTGATTTCAGGTTCTTAATTCTCTAGGTTTCATAGCTATATTTGTACATTGCTTTCATTCCATTTATTTCTAAGAATTTTCTTAGTGGTGAGACCCTTTTTGTCTTTAATCACACCCCTAGGACACCCTATTGCAGATCTTTTTCCCTAATTCCATCCCTAGATTGAGACCTTTAGGGTTTCCTTGACTGAAATAAAAAGAAATAGAACGAAGGACCCTTAATCCCCCCTTTAGTTCCACCTCCCAAAAGGTGGAACACTATTGCCTTCCTTTCAAATATTACTAGAGAGTATATACTCTGATTTTTTATTTTTACCTTTATATTTAGTCAACTTTAGAAATTGTTGATTTAAGTTATTTAAATGTGAAGTTGACGCATTTTTATAGATCATTTTATTTATTTATTTTTACATTTTGATTTATATTTAGATGTTCAATTTATATTTGGATGTGACTATTATTTTGATTGTTCTTTGGATAGAATAATTAATGTGATCCTATTCACCATATTTAAATTTATCTTCTATTTATTTCTTGCCAATATAATTCTTAAATCCATAATTTTGTGCATTAATTTACTCAATTTGAGGTGCAATGACCCCCGTGTGCACATTTTTCTTTTGTATTTCCTTGATAGATTCTGACAACTTTATATTTTGTATTGGCACCCGTGAGGTGTAATTCCAAGACTGTTATGCTATTGACATGATTATTGTTTACATTGGATTTCATGCTTACATGATTATATGTTGTTAGATCGTTACTTTTGTATGATTATGGACAGGAAAGTCGATGATGTCATAAAAATTGTATCCAAGAGGCTTATGATATCATGACCCTCTGCCTAATGATTGATGTTGCTACGGATATATGATATATGTTATATGCACATGTAATTTGACGTGTGATTGGAGTGATGCAAGTGTTGAGTATTGACTCTGCCTGGATTCACATGCTTGAGTGTACTCGTATTTCCCGATGGTGGTTACTAGAGATAGTCGTAGGTCCTATCCCCTACCCTAGCCCAGTGTACCCTATTAGTGCAGTGTTTCTATGTTGTTGTCTTACCGTCTGGCTACCTAAGGGTAACATCCAGATTACCTTATGGTCATATGTGGTTTACCAGTATGTCTTGTTGAGGTATTTTGTCATGGTTTTCATTAATCTTATTATGTGGCTATATATATTGGTTGTTAGTGTTATGATGCGGTTTCATTGGAATCTTTACATGGTTTCAAATATGTTATTTTAAGTATTTTTATTGATCATTATGAGAGAATGATATATTTCATTTAGTAATTTTAAATGATTTTATTAATCCATGTTGTGAGCTCTTATGGTCTTATTTAAATCTCATTTGGGAAGCTTTTTGTATTTTAATGTTGGCTTTATTTAAAGTTTAGTTTGGAAATATTTAATAAAGTAGAGAATATTGTATATTCAGTGATTTTAATTAATTGATTTGGAGAGCTTTAATAATTTATTTAATTAAATTTTTTATTTCATATATTGTTTTGAGAGTTTATAAAATGGAAATAGATTTTGATATTGTATGGATTTAAAGTGTTATTTTAAATGTGATTTATTTTTTTGAGGAATTTAGTCAAAAAGAAAATGGGCAATTTTGGCATATATATATATATATTGTTTTGAACCATTCTAAAACAAGGAAGAAAGAAAACAAAAAAAATGTGATTGGTTTGAGAGAGAAAAACCTCACAGTTGGGAAAGGAAGCTTGGTAGTAAGATCTCATTTTATTAGAGGGATTTTTGTGGGTAGTGGATCCCAGTGTTCAGCGTAGCATTGTTGTCTCGCTGCTCTATTTTGGAATCTAGTCATGTCTTGCAAATAGAGCATTTTTTTATTTCAAATTTGGGCAGAATTAAAAGTATTCTTCTATGTTTTCCTTGAATTTTTGAGTTAGAAATGTATGTGCATGCTTAAATTTGTTGGGATTCTTGGCTACTCTGGGTGTTGTCATGGCATATTAGTTTTGAGATTTCTTTTCATTTTGGTCATTGCATTTTTTTGGGGAAAAACTGATACTTTTCTAAACCTATTCAAACCTCCTATTTTAAACTTAAATCCAGCTATGGAATTCAACTTGAAACAACAAAATCTAAACTAGGTCAATGGTTGATTTAGATTAAAGTCGCTCTCATAGTTTGCATTTTTTCAATTATTAATTTGGGGGCATCATTTTTATTTTTTTAACCCATCCCTCAAAATCCTATCATAAACTTGAAAAAAATTATGAAATTCAACTAGAAACACTGAAATATCAACTGGGTTGAAGTCAAAAATGAATTTTGGACACTTTCATTTTAGGTTAAAATTTGTGCCGACCTAGTAAAACAAATTTTTTTAATGTTGCACCTTAACCACCTATTAAAAACACAAAATAAAGGTGGATTCCATGTAGAAATGTACATATCTCAACTAGATCGTTTTCAAATCTGAATTCTAGGCACTTCCATTTTTCATGTTTTTGCCCAGCCTAGACAAAAACACATTTTTCAAAACAACACCTTATATATAGTCATAGACATTAAAAAAAAGGTGGAATCCAATTGAAAACATCAAAATATGAACTGGGTCAAGCTCAAATTTTTACTCTGGACACTTTGAATTTTATGAAATTTTTATGCCCTCTATTTCATTCCTATAAGTAGCAACATGAACCTTGTTTTGTGCCACAATCACAGAGTAATTTTAACTGATTTAAAAGTGGTTTTAGTAGGATGTTTTAATGAGGTTAATACTGAATATGTGATTGTTATTTTTTTTATTAAGTAAATGATGAATGTTTAAATGGTATTTGATCTATTTATTAGTGGATGTGATCAGCTATTTAAATGATTTAATAACAATGTTTGTTGGCTGTTTCAAATGGTTTTAATGATGGATTTTAGTGGATTTTTCATTGTTTTATATTTGCTATGGATTTCTCATTTGGTTAAATGAGATGAACTAGGTCTAGGCATTAAAGTGGTAATTTAGAGTGGCTCTCTACAAGCCCGGGGCCAACAAGTGGCTGCCAAGGGAACTAGTAGTAGAGTTATAGTAAACAAGTGATAACTAAATAAAAAACAATGGGGTAAAAGACTAATAAGATAATGAATCCTTTTACATGGCCTTGAGCACTTTTAAAGGCTAAGGATGCACTCAAGAAGGCCTATCCATTTGCAGGGCATCAAGTTATTCATCTGCGGGGCGTTGATCCAGGCATGATTGAGTCTCCTTGTTTGTATGAGATGTGAACTTGATTTCATGTGGAACCATCCCTTTGAGCATGCATGATGAAACTCCATCTGATCTACACTTTAGTACCTAGTACCTTAGTAGTCATGAGTAGTACCTGACATGTTATTGAATGAGCATCTCCATGTTGTGACATTGGCTTTATGCATTGCATTTTGTGTTTGCTTCATGACTGGTGTGAGTGTTGGCCATATATTACCCTTGCCTTGTTACTTCCGTTTGGGCCTTGTGACTACCTTCAAGCATGGTGGGGTGGCATCTTATGATTCCACATGGTTGGGAGGTGTTTCCATCACAATTGGGTTGTACATTTGGCCATACTTGGCCATGAATGTTGTTGATATATCGAATCAACAACTATTTTATGTGTATGTTATCACTTCATGTTAAAAAAAAGTTATCTTGTCCTCTTTTGGATCTTACCCTTTGGGGTTACATAGCAGGATGTTACATCTAGTATTAGAGCCCATCTTCACACACTAGGAGCTTTGGTGTACTTGATCCTTCTATGTTATGTTGTGTTTGGTGTGTGTGGCATGAACTTGTTATTTTGTTTTTCATAGTCTTGTTATGATTTCATGCCTTAGTATGGTGTATTGATCGACCTTGTGATGATCTATTTTGATGTGCTCTTTGTTTCCTTTAGGATGCCTCCTAGGGGTAGAGCTAGTGGTAGAGTCAGAGGTAGAGCCACTATTATTTTTTGTAGCACTCAACATAATGTTGATCAGGGTAATCAGGGTGAGCATCAAGAAGAACAATGTGTTGAGAACCAAGCTGAAGGGCTCAAGGGTGCTCAGATTTTATCTTTTTTACAACAGATTATGGACCAATTAGGACCTCATCATGAGGTATCTCATGAGGATTCACAACCTTCTCTTTAGGATGGTCGGGATGCTAGAGCTGAGCGTGAGCATTCTTGTACTCTAGGTCTATCGAGATTTGATGTTGTGAAGGATAGGGTGGATGGAGACAATATTGTTGCAAGTGACATGAGGGATCTCCTTAGATCTCATCCCCTTAATTTTTATGGTTCTAGTATAGGTACTGAGATAGAGACTTAGTTGATCAATATTGATCGATTCTTTGCTATGCATCCTTATAGTAGAAATACTAGAGCTCGATGTGCCATTATGCATCTTAGAGGTTTTGCGTCTACATGGTGGAGAGTAGAGGAGAAAAAGCTTCACCTAGATATTGCTTTCATTTCTTAGGGACTATTCTTAGAGAGGTTTCAGGCATGATTTATTTTAGACTACTAGCGACAGAGACATGCTGATGAGTTCCATGAGCTTCGTTAGCTGACTATGATGGTAGATCAGTATGAGAACCGCTTCTTTGAGCTTAAGCAGTATGATAGAATTTTTTATGACAAGCTGATATTAGTACTGTTGAGAAGTTGTTGATCTGGAATTGTCATTGATGTCAAAACCAGGGATCCAAAAGGTTGTCCTCCAGATGATATACATAAATGATCTATCTTATCCTATGCTATAATGTTGCGTAGTGTTGATGTTATCCTTGATTTAGACATGGTAGTATTTCTTTTTGGGACATCTATGGAAGACAATTAATGTAGAATAATGGAGACTAATATTTTGATATTGGTTGTTGTGTCTAAAGCATTATTCTAGGTATCCTTGATATCTAGACATTCATGTAGCATGTTACAAGTTTTGGTATGTCTGATTACATTCCTCTAGTTGGTACTAAAATTGATGATAATCAAGATTTGGTCTTGGTTGTGGCATTCCTATCAAATGATGATGATCAAGATTTTGTCTTGGTTGTGGCATTCCTATCAGCTTCGGATATCTCATGTAGTTTAAAGTACACTATATTTTGATAATTATTCTAGGTGACGAACTTATCTTATGTATGACCTATTTATGGGTCTCGGAGTAATGTGGTAAGAAGATCTTTATGTGTGACCTATCTTTTGGGTTTGGTGCTTGCGTGCCAAGCCTTATTGAATATTTCAAGGTTGTTCTTCAAGCCGACATGTTTTTCTAGGATGACTCATTTTGTTCTCCAGGTATATATATGTAGAACATCTCTTTGGTACCAAAAAAGAAGAAGTGTGGTGTATGGGAACAGTGATAAGGGTGTGAAGGATTGTGCGACAAGAGACAAAGAAGGAGGTAAAGGAAAGTGTCAAGTAGAAGTAATATATATTACAAAGGTAGTGGAAGGAAGGTGGGCATAATATTCTTAATCAGATCTGTTGCAGACAGTTAGTGTCCTCTTAACCATAATTGAATTTATGCATATGTAGATGCAACTTCATCAATTCATGTTTTGTCTATTTTGCAATCAAATATTTTTGTATTAATCAGGAATTGAGCCCATCGACAGTGAGCCCTACCTCTAATGATAATTTTGGTAGTGAGCCCTTGTAAAAATCACCATAACTGGTGTCACCTTAACAAATGCTTTAAATTTGAGAATTAGCATTCTCCGTCGTTTTTCCCATCTTGGGTTTCCAGGTAAATTCTAGTGTACATTGTGCATGGTGTTGTTAAGTGCTTTCATGTTCATATCTATTTTAATTGTTATATGATTTATTTAAGATTACTCTAGATTAATAAAATAAATGAAAAGTGTTTTGTGATAACTGATTTACCCCCCCTCTCAGTTATTTGGACTGTTCAACAAGTGCAACATTTCATCAGGGGCTTGAATTCTCGTATCAGTGGTGGTGTCCATGTGTTTGAGCCAAAGACCTTAGAGATTAGCATGGAGAAGGCGAGATTGATAGAGGAGAATTTGGCTAAAGGTTTTGGTGGTTAGGCAGGTGCTCGGATTGGTAGTGCCCCTCCTTTAGGATTTGTTTCTTGGGGTACATAGTCTCAGGGAGTTGGACCATCTATTAGATCTCAGTTTGCACCTTCTAGATCCAATGAGCGACAGAGGCATAGGTGTGCTTAGTTTGAGCAGAGTGGGAAGATTCCTGGTACTCCATTTTCTAGAGATTGTTTACATCATCGTTCTTAGAGTAGGAAATAGAGTAGTCTGATGCAAAGTTCTTAGAGTGCATAGTAGAGTTCTAGGGGTGGTGGATCCCATATGTTGCATGCACCATTTTTGGGCTAAGGTTTTGGTAGAGGTGGTTGTTTTTCTTATGGGAACCATGGTCATATAGCTATTCATTGTCCTAAGAGATTAGTGGCTAGAGGTAGTCAGAGAAAAGGTACTTCAGAGCCTATAGTAGGTTATGCTGGAAGATCATATAATTTTTGTAGCGGTTGATAACCGCTAGGCTGAGAATTAGGGCACTGTGGTTGAGTATTCAGGTATGTTATGTGGGATTACCACATCAATCTTGTTTGATTTAGGAGCTTAATATTCTTTCTTTTCCCATTCTCTAGTAGAGCGTTGTGGACTCGTGGTGGCAAGGCAAGATGTTGGCTCGCAGGTTGAGTTAGCTACTAGAGCCAAGGTGGTTGTAGACTCCCTTGTTCATGGTTGTGTCCTGGATTTGGGCACCTTCACTACCATAGTGGATCTTCGTGTGTTGCCTTTGGGGTCCTATAAGATTGTTTTTGGCATGGATTGGCTGGAGACCCACCTAGACAGTATAGATTATCGATGTAAGTTGGTTCAGTGTGTAGATAATGTTGGAGAGCATGTTGAGTTAGTTGGGGTCAAGAGACCCATTTCTCTTTGTGTGATTTCAACTATGCAACTAAAGCATGCCCTACGGTAAGGTTGTCAGATGTTCGCTATCTCAATTAGTGATTTTGCTGAGGGTGGGATTCATGAGGTATATCTTGATGACCATTATCTTCTTCAAGAGTTTGCAGATATCTTTTTGCGTGTTATTCTAGGTACGCTACCTAAGCGTGGCATAGAATTTTGTAGTGATCTCATCTGTAGAGCAGATCCTATCTCTCGGGCACCATATTGTATGACTACTTAGGAGTTGAGTGAGTTGTGGTTGCAGTTAGATGAGTTACTAGAGAAGGGTTTCATTCATCCTAGTGTATACCCTTGGGGAGCACCTGTCATCTTTGTGAAGAAGAAGGATGGATCTCTTTGCTTGTGTATTAATTATCACCAGTTGAACAATGTGACGGTGAAGAATCGTTACTTGTTTCCTCAAATAGATGATTTGTTTGATTAGATGAGGAGAGCCTAGGTGTTCTCCAAGATAGATCTAAAGTTAGGATACCATCAACTTTGCATTCATGAGGAAGACATTCATCATATGACATTTTGTACATGCTATGGGCATTGTGAGTTCATGATTGCCCCTTTCAGGTTGACCAATGCTCCATCAGTTTCAATGAGTCTGATGAATGGGGTGTTTCACACCTATCTTGACCGGTTTTTTTCGCGTTCCTTGATGATATTTTGATTTATTCAAGGACTATGGAGGAGCATAAAGACCATTTTTGACAAGTGTTGGAGTGCTTGCGAGATAATCGGTTGTTCAAAAATTTGGCCAAGTGTGAGTTCTTCTAAATTGAGGTGAGATATTTGGGCCATATCATCTTGGGAGAGGGTATCTTAGTGGATCCTTCTAAGATTCAGTCCATTTTGGATTGGTCAACGCCAACGAATGTGGCTGAGGTTCATAGTTTCATGGGATTGGCAAGTTACTATCACCAATTTCTGAGAGATTTCTCTCAGGTAGCCCATTCCATCACTTCTCTTTAGAGGAAAGAGAAGAAGTTTGTGTGGTCAAATCAATGTGAATCAACTTTTCAGGCTCTTAAGGAGAACTTGAGTAGTGAACCTATCCTAGTAGTGAAAAATCCTATAAGAGATTGTGTAGTGTGCACTGATGCTTTGTTGGAGGGTGTGGGGACGGTTCTTATTGAACCACAAATTTTAGGGGAAAAGATGTACTCTCTTTCACTTCTAGGGTTTTGTACCTAAAAGGAAAGAGGTCTTTCACACCTAAAATCTAAGAGGGTTCATTCAAAGGATTAGGGGTAGATGTGTGATGTGTGTGAAATGTGATGACCTAAATGCAACAAACTAAAAATGAAATAATGAATGTAAACTATTGAAATGCAAAGTGCTAGAAAACACAATGTTGTATGCAAACATATACAAAATAACCTAAAAATGTACACTAAACTAAACATAAGATGTGAGATAGAATGTTTTCACCTATAATTTGGAGAAGGATCAGATGGAGGTTTGGAATGCTGATGAAATTAATGCAAAAGCTGACTAGGACAATTGTGCCAATCTGGGTGACTTAGTCCCAAATCTAGAAAAAATGGTCTAGAACCCGTTTCTGCCAAATGGGTGTCTAAATATGCAAAAATCATTGAAAGGCATATCCAGTGGGACTAGGTCACCATTGTTGGTGACTTAGTCCACTTCTGTATTTTTGAAAATTCGGAAGGGGAAACATAAGCCCTTGGTCTGCACTTCGGTTCTTCATAGGTGTCTGCTTCTGAAACTCTTATTCTCGGGCCTGAAAGTGACTTGTAGTAGATGTTTAGACTTTTCAAGCAAGGAGAGGTCTTCAAAAAAATTTCAAAGCCTTCAATGATCTTCAATGTACCTAACTCTGCAAACACACAAGGAGAGAAAGAGAAAATGTTGATTGTTAGGGCATGGGGATTTGCCTTGGTCAAACCCCTTTTAGGTAACTAAACCAAAATGAATAGAAAATTTAATGGAGTATGAACATAAAACAATGGAGTTAGTACCTTTCCATGATGATTTTTCTTTAGTTGTTGCAGCAATCAACCCTTGAATTCTTCAAAACAGATGTCTTGTTGACTTGGAATGCTCAAACCCTAGATTGCTTGAGAAGAGTGGTGATAGAGTGATTGAGGAGAATGAGTGAATAAATAGAATAGAAGGGAATTAGAGATAAGGGTGAAAAAGATGAGAAAAACCCTTATTTATACAAGTTGTTCCCTAATTTCCCTAAAAATAACACAACATAGGCCGACCTTAGGGTTTTGGAGGAAAATTCTCATTAGAATTTTGTTTTAATTTTTAACTTTATGCCAAAAGGGACTAGGTCTCCCAAGGTGGCGACCTAGTCCACTTGGAAAAAATTGAGTGGTGGTCAAGAATTAAGGGGTGTTTAATGATGTTTAACAGGCTTGTCTCTTGAAACAAACTAAAGTTGGACCTATAAGTGGATTAAGGGGTCATTATGCCATAAGAAAGGGTTGATTTAGTGATGAAAAGCCTAGAAAAGTGTGAGGGTTAGTTACAACACCTTACAACACTTTAGACTAAGGTTTGGAAAAGGGTTATTTAAGTGAATTATGATGAAAGGATCCTCAAAAAGTGAGAAAATGTGTTACAACACTTCACAACACCTTTGCAAGACGCCATAGAATCTAAGAAAAACTAGGCCAAAATCCACAAGAAAGGGTCCAAATGAGAGAAAGTGTCAAGGCTACACTTTTTGGTGAAACACTTATGTAGGAGGGATGAGTGATTTTATATGAGTCCCGTAAGCTCAGGGATCATGAGCTAAACTACCCCACCCATGATTTGGAGTTAGCAAATGTCGTCTATGCACTTGTGTGTTGGAGACATTTTTGTTAGTGTAATTAATATTTAATTACACTTGCATAACTTTACTTAGGTTTTTCTTAGGTAATAATTAGTTTACTTAATTAATAAGTAAGCTTTATTTAGTTGAGCTATTTTTAGGTCAACATTAGGGTTGCATATTTTTCTTTTATAAAGCAAATCATCTCATTGTAACATTGAATTCTTAAATATATCATTTTGCACATTCGCATGCAAAGCTCTGCTTTTTTATGTTTTCTCTTATGTGGAAGGTGTTTAGGTTTGCATGTCTGATCTAGGGTTTCTAACATGGTATCAGAGCCTTGACATGCAGCCCCTTCTCAAATTCTGGAGAAATTCATTGCAGAGTTTGTTTGGGGTTCCTCGAGGGTATCATGCCTTGAGTTCATCTATATGGCATTTTGGATCAGATGAGGCTTCACCATTGGATTCAGAGTGCTAGAAAAAGTCAAGTTTGGCTTTTATTTTGCAGATTTTGGTCATCATTTGCTAGATCTGTGAGGGTTTCATGGTTGCTGATTTTTTGGAAGCTCTAGAGGTGGCCATTTTTTTGAAGCATTTTGAGCAGAAACAAAGGTCACCATTGTGTTCGTAGTGGCCAAAAACCCTAAGATCTCCTTTCGTTTCGTCGATTTTGGCGAAGTTGGTTAGGAGGGCAAATTTTTTTTGTCAGGGAGGTCGTACGGCCTCCCCAACACGCATTTCGAAGCATTGGTTTTCACGAAAATCTAAAAAAAATGAAAACGAGCATTGGTTTTCATGCTACCAGTTCAGAAGGGGCCCACCACCACTGCTCCGCCAGTCGGCCCAGCCCCTGCGGGCTCCCTGCAGCCTACCTCCGGTCATATGGGGGACCGAGCGCTATGCACCCATTCCCTGGCCGACTCTCAGCCCCAGACTGCAGGTCATATGGGCGACCAGGGGCTCCGCCCCAGCCCCTTATCCACCAGCCCCTGGTCGCATGAAGGACCAAGGGCCAAAATTTTTTAGCGCCCTGGGCTGCCTGTAGGCCTTATTGGCCTTTCTTGAGCACTTTCACAAAATTGGGTATAACTTTTGCGTACGGTGTCCGTTTTTTGCAAACGAGATACCATTGGAAAGATGATTCCGGCGCCAATCTATTCAATGTTTTAGTTTTTCTAGATTTTTCTCTAGATTTATTTTTCAGGTCCTTGAACTCAGAACTTTTTTTTTTTCACTCTGGAGGGTATATCTTTTGACTCAGTGAACCTTTTTTCGCCATTCTTGCGCCATTGGAAATCTGGTTCAGTCCTCTACATAGATCTGAGGTCTTTTTTTATTTTATATTTATGCATGTTAAGCATTATCTCCTTTTGAAGTCATTGGGGATTGTAATAAATGAACTGATATAAAGTTCCTTCGGGGGGGTTTCTTGCATAATAATCTTCATCATGTTTTGATGGCAACTCACATGGGTTGTAATCTAGTTTCTTAGTTTATTTTGGCCATATTTTGTCTTAGCTTGACACATACCAGATTCATTTTGGTTCACACTTTAGATTGAGATCCTATGGTTAGTAATCCACATTGGATCCATCTTAGTTTGAGGGCCACTAAATTTGTGGTTATTGTTCCCGAGTCTGTATGGTACTTTTTCCCATGGAAGAGTTTTAGTCTTAGTTTGGAATCGGCATCGAGATTCACGATTTCCAGATTCTGTCATCATTTCATCTACTGTTGCTCTATGGATTCCAGGGTTGTTCCAGTTTGGTGTTTTCGAGTGTTCTGTGGCATTGGGTCTGCTGTCACATTATGATGATTTCGATATGGTTTCTTGTAGACAGAAGTATATTTCCTTGCTTGCCAGATTGCGGTTCCTATGTTACTCCACAGTGTTCTTCCAGTGCTTCTTTGCAATAGCCATCTCATTGTAGGGGGGGTTGTCCCACTGGGTTTTCCTTCTCCACCTCATTATTGCATTTATACATGGGTACCTGATCAGGCCTTGTTGTCGGGACCCATTCATGATTTATTGCATTCATCTTAGTTTTAGGTGCATGCTCATCTAGTCTCCCTAAGTTGCACTTATGGGGGGGTGTTAGTGTAATTAATATTTAATTACACTTGCATAACTTTACTTAGGTTTTGCTTAGGTAATAATTAGTTTACTTAATTAATAAGTAAGCTTTATTTAGTTGAGCTATTTTTAGGTCAACATTAAGGTTGCATATTTTGCTTTTATAAAGCAAATCATCTCATTGTAACATTGAATTTCTGAATATATCATTTTGCACATTCGCATGCAAAGCTCTGCTTTTTTATGTTTTCTCCTCTGTGGAACGTGTTTAGGTTTGCATGTCTGATCTAGGGTTTCTAACAATTTCCTCTTGGGACATCGGTTTGAATTGCATAGTTATCATCATAGTTTGTAGTATATCTTCACTAAGTCAAGTATGAATGCTCAACACCATTGGATGGAGTTCCTTTGTGAGTATGACTTCGAGGTTCACTATATCAAGGGTAAGGAGAATGTTATTGTATATGCCTTGAGCAGGAGGAGACATGAGATCTCATTTTTTTCCCTTGGATTGGATTTGTGAAACCGTATTTTGGAGTCACTTCCTAGTGATACTTGGTATCAGGAGGTGAAACCAAAGATTGAGACTAGGAGAGTCCTTGAGGGTAGGTTTGTAGGTTTTTCTCTTGAGCCTGATGGAATTTTGTGGCATCTTAGTCGTATTTATGTTCTAGATTTTGGTGATCTTCATTCCTTGGTTTTGTTAGAGGCCCATCATGCACCCTATTCAGCTCATCCGAGTGTCACGAAGATGCATGCCAATATTTGACAATTGTATCATTGGGCAGGTTTGCGATGAGATATTGTCGATTTTGTGGCTTGGTGTCTTGAGTGCCAGCAGGTGAAGGCATAACATCAACACCCAACAAGACTATTGCAGCCTCATTCCATCCCTCGATGGAAGTGGGATATGATATCTCTTGATTTCATAGTGGGGCTGCCTATGTCTTCACATCGTCATGATGATATTATCATTATAGTGGACAAGTTGTGCAAGGTGGCACACTTCTCACCCATGAGATATTCCTACACTACAACATCTATGGCTCGAGTATTTATGGAGGATATTGTTCGTCTGCATGGTATTCCTCGTAGGATCATTTTTTATCATGATCTAGTGTTCACTTTAGCTTTGTGGACTTCTCTTCAGCATGCTTTAGGAGCTCATCTTAATTTCAGCTCTGCATACCATCCCGAGATTGACAGACAGACGGAGTGGGTTAATTAGGTTTTAGAGGATATGTTTCAGATGTACATTATGGATCGGGAGTCTCATTGGGAGGACTACTTGTACCTAGTTGAGTTTGCTTATAAAAATGTTTATCATAGTTCTCTCGTTATGTCTCCCTTTTAGGCCTTGTATGATAGGCCATGTCACACTTCATTGAGTTGGAATCACTTAGAGGACTGAGTTCTTTTGGGTCCATAGATGATTTAGGATATGGAGCAACAGGTAGTGCAGATTAGAGAGAATTTGGCTATAGCTCAAGATCAACAGAGGAAGTATGTCAATGCTTGTAGTTTGGATTTCCACTTCTCAGTGGGTGACCGTGTGTTTCTAAGAGTTTTTCCATAAAAGAGACCCATCTGTTATGGGAAAGGATTGAAGTTGGAACCTTATTTTGTTGGACCTTTTCAGATCATTGAGTGGATTGGTCTAGTCACCTATCACCTTGCATTGCCACTGAGTCTATTGTGCATTCACAATGTTTTCCATGTTTTAGTTCTTAGACAGTATATTCCTAACATGGCTCATGTTCTTGATTGGATTGCTTTGTAGGTCAAGGTGGATGGGCAACTTTATTTAGATCTCGTAGGTATCCTTTAGTATTAGAGGTTGACCCCCAAGGGTCAGGACATAAAGAAGGTAAGGGTCCATTGGGATCCTAATGGTGAGTCCTCAACATCTTGGGAAGATGTGGCGAGGATGAGAGACCTTTATCCATATCTTTTTGTAGGTTTCTAAAAGTAAGCTTAGTCTTAGGGGGTAGGATACAATGCTTCCCGTGTTTGCATTTTTCTTTTGTATTTACTTGATGGATTCTAACAACTATATACTTTATATTTTCTCTATTCTTCCTATCATTATTTTGTATTAGAACCCATGAGGTGTAATTCTGAGACTGTTATGTTGTTGACATGATTATTGTTTATACTGGATTTTATGCTTACATGATCAGATGTTGTTATCATTAATTTTGTATGATTATGGACAAAAAAGGGATGATTTTGTAACACTTGTATCTGAGAGGCTTACAATATCATGAACATTTTTTTGATGATTGATGTTGATTCAACTATATGATATATGTTATATGCACATATAATTTGATGTGTCATTGGAGTGATGCAGGTACTGAGTATCGACTCCACCTGAATTCATAGGCCTGATTGTACTTGTATTCCATGATGGTGGTTACTGGAGATAGTCACAAGCCTTGTCCCCTACCCTAGCCCACTATACCATGTTAGTGCAGTGTTCCCATGTTGTCTTACCATCTGATTACTTAATAGTAACATCTGGATTACGTTATGATCATATGTGGTTTACTAGAATGTCTTGTGTAGGTGTTTTGTCAAGGTTTATGTTAATCTTATTATGTGGATATATATATTGGTTGTTGGCTCTGATGCCGCTCGTCTCTACGTAAATCTCGATGTGCCCTTATTGGGACAGATCCTAGCAATATGGCCTTGTTGATCATAAGAGAAGAAACCTGTGCCTCTACCATAACCTCTGCCTTCTACTAGTGCACTAGACTATTGTGCACTACCTCCAAAAGTGGACTAAACACTTTGAGCAGGTCACTCAAAGTTGAAATGCTTCATGTGCCTCCAATTCCTATCACCCTGTCTCTGCTAGAAACCTTTTCGTTTCCCCTGGAATGACTGTTGTTGACTGCCCTGTGTTGATACCTGCTGAGTCTTAGGAGGCACAACCCCCTATGTTTGTCCCCCTCAAGCACTAGTACCAGCTCCTGTACCACTACCAATATGCACACCTATATGACCTCCCAGTGCCATAGTCAGGTTCTCCTCCACCAGTCGTGCCTTCTCCATAGCTATCTCCATAGACCTGGGTTTAAAGACCCATACACCACCACTGGTACAGGCATTTAAGCTCCTAATAAAATGTTGCATGAGCATCCCCTCATCATCCCCTATTCTTGTGAGTTGTTTAAGTTCGTAGAATAGCCTCTCGTACTGATCTACCATCATGGCTAACTATCATATGGCATGCAACTCATCACCTCTACGCTGAAGCCTATGATTAGAGAGAAAGCGAGCTCTGAACTGCTCAAGAAAGATCTCCCAAGACACCGTACTCATGTCTATATGGAGCTTTTGCTCCTCTAGTTTCCACCAAGTGGCTGAAAATCCTCGGAGGTCAATAACAGCTCATCGCGCTTTAGTGTTACTATCAAAAGGATGCATGGAAAAAAATCATTCAAGACCTATCAACCAAGTCTCAGCCTCTAGACCGGTACCTACTCCATCAAATCAAGGTTGCTACGATTGAATCAAATCCCTCAAATAGTTCACTACTAACATATTCGACTAAGCTGTAACTATCCTAACTATAGGGTTAACCTCAGGTACTTCCTGTCTTGGTCCCAATAGTGCCAAAGCCTCCTCGAAGGCTCTACATGTAGCTTCAACCCTAGGAGGATCTACCTGTCCACCACCGCCTCCTGGATCATTCTGCGAGGTGTGATGTTCCTCCTACTCTGGTATAGGTATGACACGAGGTTGCGAGTCGTGTTGACTCTCCTCTCGATCACCTACCCGGCCACGTCCACGTCCTCTCCCTCGTCCGCGTCTAGGAGGCATACTCCTACATAGACACAAAAGGGTATTAGACAAGGTACTCTTAAAAACCTACACAACTAAGCTTAATGGGTACATCATAATCCCATAGCACCCAGTGTTTAAACCTTGGCTTTGATACCATCTGTAATGCCCTGCTGTGCAACCCTAGAGGAAGTTTCAATTCACAATAAAATCGTACTAATTTAAAAAAAATAAAATTATAGTGAATTAACCATACATGTTCATCTACAATTGATAACATCCCCTAAGGTTACGTAACTGAGATTACTTAAACCCAATTAACATACATCATTTATAATTCATTGCAATTAAACAACTCAAGTAATAAACATTCATTCAACATAAATAAATAACAAGATAAGAAGATAACATCCATAATATATATCCATTACATGATCAACAAATTACAACACTCATTTCCAGAATGAGTCATAAATACATAAGTGTTACAATTACATAAATCCACCTCATAAATACAAGAGGGGTAAAACCAATTAATTACATTTTGAAATACAACATTGCAAGAAATGAAAACAAGATCCACGAACTTCGTCCAACTGGATGTCTCGCCACCAAGTACAGAAGATCACGGGGGACCCAACGGTTTATGGTACATGTTCCACCCAACCAAGTGGTACCCGAAGGCCCACCCCCCATGCTAGGAGATAGTAACAACACAACATGGACAAAGAATCTACTACCTCTAACCAAAGACAAACTCATACTGACACATACTGACTCAACCAAACATATGCACAATAAAATTCTAACACTATCATGGTCACATTGCTTCCAGACATAATATTAATCAGGTATGATAAATAATTCATACACACAACACACATCTCAATGTTATCCTAGACAGAGTGTCATCGCACGGTTTGTCATGAGATCTCCTCTAGGCATTCTTCATAGGCTCCGGTAATCCTGGTGACCTCAACTGAATTTCGACTCTCATACTCACTCACGTGGAATCAACTACCTCTCGTAAGGACAAGATAGTTGACCTTGCCATTCCAAGCTTTCTCACTCACCCCAAGTCTAAACAAGCCCTTGTGTCTATGAGTGAGGTTAAATTATCTTGATTAATGTGAAATGCAACCTAAACATCTAAGTACATTACTTTAATTATCACTTGTTTAAAACACTTTTGAAGGTTACCCGGTTTACCTCTTTGGGCTCTAGCCCCTAACAAAAGCCACTCTTCTAATGGATAACACGCTATACAAATCTAGACTCCAAGGGTAACTCAAGTGCTACTGAACTAAACAATAGAATCTCTCCTATTCTAGGAGGCAACAATTTAGGTAACTCACTCCAACACTTGGAGGAAACAAAACACAAAAAGCACTACCCAAGGAAAATGAACGATTGAATTATCAAGGAATTAACCCACAATCTCTGGAAGACTTTACAATTTATAACACAAATCACCCATTCCCAAGTAATCAATATAAGGAAATTTAATATCAAAAGTGCACTAGCAAGGAAACACGCTATATTTGGATATATTAAATCCATTTCCCTAACTAATACCTTTCTGTAATTAACCAATTACTTCAAACAGATTAATAATAAACTCCAATAATTGCCTTATCTTTACCAGGAAAGGAAAATTATAAATTTATCAAAACAAAATATAGATTCAATCAAAATCATAATATACTCATGCAAGAAAATATTTCTTTCAATTACACAACTAATACATCTATATACTATAATTCATTTAAATTCCTCTATTTCACTTAATTTCTTATTATTCCTCAATCAACATATTATATTACAAATTAATTAAAAATAAAAAAAATTACTTATGTTTAAATTCTCTACATGAGTATTTAATATATTAATATATATATTCATAAAATATATATATAATAATTAATTATAACCAAATAACTACAAACATAATATATATATATATATATATATAGATTTACACTAACACCGAATCCTGTGATAACCCAATATAATTGAAAGTTAACAAAAATGAAAAAGGAACGGTGCAAACCCCAAAATCCTTCGATTTTCGGAAGGTGCGCAAAAAGGTCACAGTGACAAGACAAAATACAATATAAAACAAAAAGCTCTTAACAGTGCACCGGAATTTCATTTAATACAAATGTTAAATCTAATATATGATAGTGGTCACCGGAATTCCATTTAAAGAAAAAGAATTTAAAGAAATAAATTTGCATTAAAGATCGATACAGTGGTGGACCCCTCTGATGCCATCCGCCGACTGTACATAAAGTACAGTGGACGGTGATGCCTTGGGGAGGCCGCACTCCCCATGGGACAGTGCGTCCCCCCAATGGGGTGGGCGCACTGCCTCATGGGCACTGCTTCCCCCCAAGCAAGGTATGGTGGGGGATTTGAAACCTCCCCCACCAATGCACAAAAACAAAACTTATTTTGTTTACCATAAATTTTGAATGGATAGAAAATGAAATTCGTCGTACGACATTTTTTGTTCAAAAGATTAATAATAATTTTAAATCTTTAACAATTAAAATAAATAGATATATTTATATGTTATATGTATATATATTTACTAGAATAAAATACATATAAAATATAAATATATATATTTACACAGAATATTTTAACTGGTAAAATTGGGAAAAAATAAAAATAACCAATTACAGGAAATCAATAAAATTTTCCAAAAACCTTTCCTAAATGCGAAGAGATTTAAAACTGAATTATTTTTAAAATCATTCCTTTAAATTACAAACAATTACAAAAATAGGAAGACTACAGGGGATCTAAATTTTTTTTTCATTACAAATTTTCTATAGAGGATTTGTTTTCAAAACCAGATCTGATTATTTTCTAAAGGGGTAAAATCGTCTTACAACAATCTAAATGTTTGATGCACAATCTAAGGTTTAAATTTAAAAATGATTCTACAATTTCCCCATTTATTGAATTAAATCCTACAGTAAATTTATACAATCTTCCCCAAATTTTGGATTAATTTAAATCTAGTTTCAATTAACAAATCCTAATTCCCAATAAATTCAACAACAAATTATTTAAACAATACAAATTTGTATTGAACAACCAAGAACAAGAAAAACATAAAACAAAACTTGGATTTCGAAGCTACAGGAAAAGATGAATTTATGATGCAAGCCTCCTCCAAAGATCTCCTGAATTTTCTTCAATCGTGCAATGAATTTAATCCAAAAACTCCAAAAAATGCAAACAAAATTTCCTCAATCAAATTCTACATTAAAAAAAAACTTCTTCAAACCCTTCTTTGTGCAATTTTTCCCAAAAAATCTTCACTACCTTCAAGAAGTTTTTCCTTTTCAAGATTTTCTCTCCCAATGAATTTTCAACGAAAACTCCTCTCTTAATTCCACATGCAATTGTGTCTTCAATCAAAAATATCTTAGACAACCAAATCTGATTTTTTTTTGCATGCAATATTGACAATTACAATATTAACCTAATTCCATTTTCGAAAACACACTTTGAATTTAAAATGCAATTTCAAATAATTTTCAAGTTTTGCTTTTATTTAATTTAATCCAAAATTGAACTTAATTAATTAATTTTAATTATTTAATAAATAAATTCAACCCTTTTGAGATTAAATTTAATTAAATTAAATTCCATTAATAACTTTAAATATAACTTCTAAGCATAATTTTAATTTTAATTCTGATTAAACATCACTTTAACTAATGCAATTATTCTAAAAATTCATTTAATAAACACGTACCTTTCAAAATCAAATAACATTAAAATAAGGTACACCATGACTCAACAAACAAGACTGACGGCACACTAAGGTTAGGGCGTAGACTTGACACATGTTACCTAGCTACTATCTCTCGTTCAACTTAACCGTTGGATCGACACGCTCAAACTTGTGAAACCAGGTGGAGTCGATGTCATGTACCTACAACCTGAAAACCAAGTAAACAACATCATACAGTATATCCAGCATATAATACACACCGTGAAGAAGAAATCAAGGATTCGTAGGGCCCTCACAAGCGAGTGATGCGAAACCGTCCTCTTCACCAATACATTCATCAAAGATTGACATTAACATCATAATCAATAATCTCATAATAAAATCTCATGTTATAACCACAAACATCATTAAACCATTAAAGCATATGAAACAATAATCAGATCAACACATCACATAATAATAGTTGTCGCTCAATAGTAGCAATCAAAACACAAATAAAATGGTGTGTCCAGTATCAAAGTAGCTACAACCAAACATAGCATAAAGCAACCCGAACAAGAAGCAAAACAGAGGGGTATTACATCAATTTTGGGTTAAAAAAAGTCGCTAGCCACATGGACCATCATATGGCTTACATATCATCACTTTTTGGCCCATCATGATCCTGCACATACCCAATTTTAAATTATTTTATTAATCCATGTTGTGAGCTTTATAGTCTTATTTAAATCTTATTTGGGGAGCTTTGTGTATTTTAATGTTGGATTTATGTAAAGTTTAGTTTGGAAAGATTTAATAAAGAAGAGAATGTTGTATATTTAGTGATTTTGATTAATTGATTTGGAGAGCTTTAATAGTTTATTTAATTAAATTTTGTATTTTATATATTGTTTTGAGAGTTTATAAAATGGAAATAAGTTTTGATATTATATGGATTTGAAGTGTTATTTAAAATGTGTTTTGTTTTTTTAGGAGTTTAGTTAAAAGGAAAATGAGCAGTTTTCTCAAATAAAAACTATTTATATATATATATATATATTGTTTTGAACAATTCTAAAGGGAGGAAGAAAGAAAACAAAAAAAATTGATTGGTTTGAGAGAGAAAAACCTCATGGTTGGGAATGGAAGCTTGGTAGTAAGATCTGGTTTTACTAGAGGGATTTTTGTGGGCAGTGGATCCTGGTGTTTAGCATAGCATTGTTGTCTTGTTGCTCTATTTTGGAATCTAGTCGTGTCTTGCAAACAAAGTATTTCTTCATTTCAAATTTGGGCAGAATTAAAGGTATTCTTATGTGTATTCCTTGAATTTTTGAGTTATAAATGTATGTGTGTGTCTAAATTTGTTGGGAGTCTTGGCTACTCTAGGTGTTGTCATGGAAATATTGGTTTTGAGATTTCTTTTCAGTCTGGTCATTGCATTTTTGGGGAAAAATTGAGACTTTTCTAAACCTGTTCAAACCTCCTATTTTAAACTCAAATATAATTGTGGAATTCAACTTAAAACAACAAAATCTAAATTGGGTCGATGACAGATTTAGTTTAAAGTGGGTCTCATAGTTTGCATTTTTCCAATTATTAATTTGGGGGTAGAAAAAAATGTTTTTTAACTTAGCCCTCAAACTCCTATCATAAACTTGAAAAAAAATATGAAATTAAACTAGAAACACTGAAATATCAATTGGGTTGGAGTCAAAAATGAATTTTGGACACTTTCATTTTTGGTCAAAATTTGTGCCAACTTGGTAAAACACATTTTTTAATGTTGAACCTTAACCACCCATTAAAAATGAAAAAATAAAGGTGGATTCCATGTAGAAATGCCCATATCTCAACTAGGTCATTGTAAAATTTGAATTTTGGGCACTTTCATTTTTCATGTTTTTGCCTAGCTTGGCAAAAAAACACGTTTTTCAAAACAACACCTTATATCCGGTCATAGACTTAAAAACCAAAGGTGGAATCCAACTAGAAACATCAAAATATGAACTCGGTCAAGCTCCAATTTTGAATCTAGGTGCTTTGAATTTTATAAAAAAATTATGCCCTTTATTTCATTCCTATAAGTAGCAACAGGAACCTTGTTTTGTGCCATAGTCGCATGGTAGTTTTAATTGATTTAAAAGTGGTTTTAGCAGGGATTTTTAATGAGGTTAATACTGAATATATGATTGGTATTTTTTTTATTAAGTTAATGATAAATGTTTGAATGGTATTTGATCTATTTATTAGTGGATGTGATTAGTTGTTTAAATGATTTAATAACAATGTTTGTTGGCTATTTTAAATGGTTTTATGGATGGATTTTAGTGGATTTTTCACTATTTTATATTTTCTATAAATTTATCATTTGGTTAAATGAGATGAACTAGGTCTAGGAATTAGAGTGGTCATTTGGAGCAGCTCTCTATGGGCCCGAGGCCCACAAGTGGCTGCTAGGGGAACTAGTAGTAGAGTTATAGTAAACAAGTGATAACTAAATAAAAAATAATGGGGTAAAACACTAATAAGATAATGAATCCTTGTGCATGGCCTTGAGTGCTTGTAAATGCTAAGGATGCACTCAAGAAGGCCAATTCATCTGTGGGGCATCGAGTTATCCATCTATGGGGCTTTGATTCTGGAATGATTGAGTCTCCTCGTTTATATGAGACATGTGTACTTGATTCTGTGTGACACCATCCCTTTGAGCATGCATTATGACACTCCATCTGATCTGCACTCTAGTACCTAGTGCCTTAGTAGTCGTGAATAGTACTTGACATGTTATTGAATGAGCATCTCCATGTTGTGACATTGGCTTTATGCATTGTATTTTGTGTTTGCTCTATGACTAGTGTGAGTGTTGGCCATATATTACCCTTGCGTTGTTAATTTTTTTTGGGCCTTGTGACTACCTCCGAGCATGGTGGGGTGGTCTCTTATGAGAAAACATGGTTGGGAGGCATTGCCATTGCCATTAGGGATCAGTGTATAGGTTATTGGAGCAACAATTGGAGATGTTCTCTCTTGTACAGTTTATTTTATCAGTTGATGCATCTTATTCATGGCTATGTTATTGTACTCATGTATATTCCTTTATGTATATTGTACTCTCTTGAGAGAGAAGATGTAATCGTATAATTTAATGAGAAGAAATGTGTTGTTTATATTTAGCTTACAATTTTTCGGTGTTGGTATCAAACCCACTTGTACTATGATGATCATTATGGCTTTATGTTTAAAAGTGTAAATGGGTATTAGGAACATTTGAATTGATGTTTAAAATGAATTTAGTTTTAGTAATGTTTCACTGGAGGGTGAATTAGTCCTCTCCTTTGGGTTGTACATTCAACCATACTTGGCCATGAATGTTGTCGATATATCGAATCAACAACTATTTTATGTGTATGTTATCACTTCATGTTCAAAAAAATAACTTGTCCTCTTTTGGCTCTTACCCTTCAAGGTTATGTAACAGGATGTTACATGAGGTCTAGGTTACCATTTAAAGACATGTCCAATGAGCCTAGAATCATAACGATCATCATAGAAGGATCAAGGATTCAAAATAAATCATCATTACACCAATAAATTCATAGGTTTTGCTCTTTGCAATGATTGAATGATTAGACATGAAGTAGGATTTGAAATTTTGATGCAAGCTATTATGATGACATCTACTGATAGGCAACTTGATTAAAGCAAGAGGGGCTCTAGTACTTGAATTATACCTCAAAAATATCCTATATCTATTCATAAATATTATTTTATTTCAAATAAGCTAACAAGTCTTTACAAGTGAAAACATCTAATCTATAAGTGTAACAGACAAGGTCACATACATCAAACAAAATCATCAGTTTTATCTTGAAAAAATTCACAATAGTGACTCTATCTATCATATCCATTTAGGACGACTTGGAATTTGTAGGTAAAATCTAGTTTTGAAAGTATGACATTGTTAAATAACAACATATAAGCATTACAACCCAATTGGAGGAGCTAGGCCTTTATTAACCCTTCCCTTTTTACTTCATGCTTTATATTTCTTATGCTTGGCTCATCTAATTTTATTAATTTACTTTGTATTCAAAATCAAATTATCATGTGTTAGACATAGATTAATACTTAATAAGAGAAGAAAATTTATATATAATCTTTAGAGTTTTGATTTTCCCTTGATGTTTTGGTGAACTCAAGATTTCTTAAACCCACAAGGAAGTCTAAATTTTTTTATACAATCATTTTACTTTTACATCAGGTGTAATATTCTTATTACTTATGATTAGGGTATGTTCCTGGTTAGTCTATTATCCTTATCCCTAATTCCCTCTAATTCTCTTTGATTGGTCTAAGGTTTGAATATTTTTATACTTAATAATTTTTAGACCATTTTTTTTACTTTTTCTTATTTTATATCAACTTTTATTACACTTAATTTCTTGAATCTTTCACCATGGATTATCACCAACTCTTATTATTTACTTCTATGGTCCTATCAAGGAAATTTATAAATGTCCTTACACTTTGTCACATCTTATCCATTAATCCTTGATATGTTTAATTTGAATGTGTCCCTACAATTTGTCACATCTTATCCATTAGTCCCTGATATGTTTATTTACCTTTACTACAAGGGTAGTCTACATATTCCATGAAACTTTTTCATAGAATTTTTTAATCTTTCATCCTTTGTAGAGCTTTTTATGGCTTTCCCCTCCTTCCTTGATGATTTTACATCACATATCAATATGCTTCACCTTTCTTGTACTTCTTGTGTGGCTATTGTTCATGGTGATGATGCTTGGGTTCCTTTATTACTAGTGAGGCGCTTAATACATTGATCCTTTGATTGATAGGAATATTATTTTAACATTAATCATGTTTCCCCTATGATGACATACATCTAAATACTAATATAAAAATTTCTCTAGATGCCTCCTCCCATTATGGTGTTTAACTTGATTATGTTCACCTTTCTTAAACACCTTATGTGTTTGTGCATTGGTTTGTATTCCCTCACTAATTAAGGATTTCATTAGTGTTCATAATGCTAATATTCTTGGTAAATATATGATTAACATATCTAGTGGTAGTTTTATTATGTGTGTACATGTTAGGTTATTTTATCTTCAATTTATGTGGATATAGATAATTTTTTATAATGTAAAAATTTAAAAATATAGAATTAGATAAAGAATTAGAATGGTTCTTATCACATCATGTTTATTTTTCCTATTTACTATTTATCTGAGAGAATGTTTTCTTGATAAATTTTTATTTATTTTTCCCTCTAAAGCTCATTCCCAAATTTCTATTATAGATTATCTTGTTAATTCTCATGATCATCCTTATAAGTTGTCCCTTGTAGCCTCACTATGATATCATGTTATATGTGACCCAATTTATTACACCTTTACTTCATGATCCTAGTGGAATATATTATTTTGTATATATCCATGAAGTAGAAGGTGATATAATTTAATCCTATAGTCCTCCCACTTTTCAACCATTAACATCTCAAACAAAAAATACCCATGTTTTAAACCATTATTTCTTAAATGTATACCTTATAATAGTAGTCAATCTAATAAAATTTCATTCTAAAAACTTATAATTATAAAAGGAGTACTCAATTATTATATTATTAAACCACATGTACTTAAAGCTACTACTAAGTCTTGTCACATTGGTTATCCTATGTATAAATTACATAGATTTAAAATGACAACATGAAATCCATAACTATTTCCTACTATTGCACTTGTTTTACCTTCCACTCCCACCTTGTCTACCAACTAGCACAAAGGCTATAATATCATTGATCAACTCAAAATTAATCAAGCAAAGATTTATTTATGGGGCATATTGCATACATCTAAAATTTATATTTAGAAATTTTACAGAAATATTTACAAGGAAATAATTTATGGAATATAGAGACAAACCTATCAAAGTACAAATAATCTTAAATATATTCATACAAATAGAAATTTTATCATTTTTAATTCTAAGGAGTTCACTAGCCAATATATTATCAATGAATATTTACCTTGAAAAATATTGTACTTGGTGATGAGCCTAGTATTTTTCCTACTAGTTATGTGTGTTTCCTCTTATTTGAAATGTTTACCAAAAATTCCTAAAACTTTGTGACTAGTATATAAAGTATAAAGAACTAAACTTGATAAATGATGGATTGATGAATATTTGTACATTTAGATTTTTTATTTTTAGAATATGATAATATATTATGGTGAATAATGTTCAATATAGAATATAAGTATTTTTGAGGAACTAACCATACATCAAAGGTAGTGGAAAACATATAGACAAAGGAATGTTGTAGACACATAACAACAAGATCAACCACATGTAGTTATGAAATCACAAGATCATCCACAAGTAGCAAAAGGATTGCACACCTATAACCACAAAGATGAGATACATGTAGCTAAGTGATCCTGTATATATTAGAGCTAGAACATGCATATATGATCTTAGCCACTAGAAATAAACTCTATCATAAAGAGTGGGAATAAAATCTATGATAGAAGATAATGGAAAACATTTCAGTGATTACTTTTTGTGTGCATCATATAATCTTATTTATGCATGCTAGTGATATTGATTCCTTTGTTATAGTTAGAAGAATTACACTAGGACGAGCTATTTCTTTAAGTTTCCTATTTTATGTTTTTAAAATGAAACTTCCTATCTTTCGGGAATGAGTTGACATATGTAAATAATTTTTTTAAGAGTCTAATTTAATAAGGATAATTAATATTAATTAGTTGAAATAAAAATTTATTTATTAAAATATCTAAAGTAGAAGTGAAGTAGTGATTTTCAACATTTTGTATCATTTTTCCTAAATAATAATAAAAAACAACTTTATATCAATTATTGTTATTTTGAATGTGAATGAATGAAGGATAAAAATTATTGAGTAATACTTCTATGAATTATAATAGTGCAACAACCCAAGCAAGGGCCCACTTGAGGTAATTTTGCAACTTTGTTGTTCGTATTAATGATTAATTGTTTCAGAATTTAAGTTTAGATCATTAATTAATTTTTAAGTGATTAATAATTTTTTTTATTAGAAAAGTAGGGTTAGGAACCTAATCCCATACACAATATAATTTTAAAGCATAACCATAACTAGGCCTACTAGCTAAACGAGAAGTAGCACAAAACCAAAATCAATGGTTTAAACCATAACCGACCTATTGGCCATCGAAGAAATAGAAAAAAAATAGGAAATAGTCTAAAAATGACTCTTAAAATAGCCTAAAACCAAGAAATATATGGCACATAGGCCCTAAAATAGGAAATGACAAGAAATCAAACTAATCTTTTTTATAGTTAATTAAATTTTATTCCTTTTTCAATAGTTCCAGATCATTTCACCACAGGTCCTCTCCTTTGCCATCATTATCCTTAATTGGAATATCTACATCCTGAGTGGCTTCTATTCTATGATTCATTTTCCTTACTTTTGAAAATCTAGATACCATACTAAAAAATTCCTTATTCATAATGTCATAAGATATAGAGATCAAATTATTAAAGGCATTATCCATGATCTTGCTCACTTTTTCCTACAAATAATTGATCTGGATCTTATAATTTTGAAGGGTCCTATCCTTCATTTCTTCTTCATCCTCAAATATTACCATTACCCTCACCTTCTCTTCATTGTGTCCCTTCTCCTTTCAACTCATCTTATTTGTGAGAGGATTCTTAATGCTCATAGTTTTATTATGAGAGCAATCTATGAGAAGAGGTCAATTTTAACTCTCCTTTGTGTATCAGCGAGTCAAACAATGACTCATCACATACCATGTCTTGATTCTCATAAATATTGTGTCTCAATATCTATGAGAAAATATTATTTTGAGGTAGTGCTATACCCTAAAAAAATACATTGAAGTGTATTAGGATCAATCTTCTTCCTCTTTTTAGCTAAGAAATGCATATATGTGGTACAACCAAATACTCTAAGATGGGAGATTGAAGGCTTATGTCCATTCCATACCTCTTTCAGTGTCTTTTCTTTCAAGATATTTGTAGGTTCCCTATTGAGAAGATACTCGGTTGTCTAGACTAATTTTGTCTAAAATCAATACTCCAACTTAGTTGCACGGAAAGCATGCAATGAACCATCTCCATGACAATTTGATTGAAACATCATCCTAGGGAATATAAGGGGAATTCAAGTGTTTCTTAAAATATTTTGATACTCCAAGAATGATAAGAACTTATTTTACATGAATTCCCCCTCTCAATTTGAGTGGAGGATAAGAAGAGGTCATCTTATTTGTTGTACAACTCACTTGTAGAAGTCCTAAATTTTTTTAAAACCTTCATTTTTGTTCTTGAGAAAAAATACCCATGTATTATGAGAGAAATCATCCACCAATAACTAAAATTACTTGAATCCTTGGAAAGAAGTAGGAAAGGATCCTCACAAATTAATATGCATGAACTCAAGACATTCCTTGGCATGGAAGGTACTCAAATCAAACAAATCATGATGTTCATTCGTAAGATATCCAAGAAATATAGGAAAAGAATGGGGACGTTGATGAAGTCCTCATACGATCTTATTAGAACTTAGATGATATAGGGTGCTAATAGAAAGGTTCCCATATCAATTTAATTCCAAAGAGTAGTAGATTCAATTGTAGAGGCAAATAGATCAACTACAAAGGATGAGATCACATCTAGTGCAAATAAATAATCCTTTATAAATTATCTAGTAACTATCATATCTTCTTATGAGATCACACAACCAAAAATTCCTCTTTGGATGCAAGGTTTGAGAGACAAGAACAACATTTTGATGGGCGTCGCAATTGGTTGTTTAGTACATCTTCATCAAATGCATTATCTTGTTGGGTTGTGACATGAACTATGTTCTTCCTTAAGTGAGGATATTGTTTTGATTGATGAGAATCATTGGGACTAGATGTGCCTTATTTATTGGAAATACCTTGAGTCAAGTCATTATACCAATAGTTTTTAGTGTCATGCATGTTTATAGTGTAGATGTGACACCTTTAATTCACCTTTTGAAGATTTTTATACTATTTTTATTGTTGTTGTAGTTTCTTTTGTGGTTGTGGCATCAATTGACACAATCGACATCCACAAGTCGATTAATATATACATTCCTTTCTAATATGTCATTTGATGACCCCGTCAAGCTCTTCCATGCTTGTGCAAGAAGAAGGTTCCAACGACTTTGTAAGAGAGTCGATGAAACTTTTTCTCTGGCATCTCTAGAATGATCTCTGGTGTCTCTGATCAAGATGCTCTAATACTGGAATGAGAAAGGAAAATGCCTGATTCAATTATTTGATGAACTATAAAATCATTTATATCTAGGAGAAATACAATTAGGATCATTGTAATTGCATAACTGAAAAGACCATTGTCTAACCTAAAAGATTATTTATTTATTAAGCAATGTAATATTAAATGCTATGTTAACAATGACTTCAAAATAAATGTTAAACTGTTACTAAAATTATGTTTATTGTTAAATACATTACATCAATTATCATAAAAGTCAAACTAATGATACAAAAATTTTAAAATTCAAAAGCAATCAACCTGTCAATCTTGTGGAAGAACTTTAAAATCTACTCAAACTTTCTTAACACTTATATCAAATGGATTTTTTTTTCCTCAATGTGATATATGGTTGAGATTCTCAAAGCAACATTGGTAAGAATAAAGAGAGGGTTAGATTTATGCTTTACAAAGTTGGGAAGGAATTATGTCAACTTAGTTTTCTTGTGATTTTTAAGGATTATTTATAATTGTACTAAATAATTTGTGAGAGAGGGTTGATAGGGCTATTCTAGAACTCTTTGGTTGTTATATCAACAAACTTAAAGAATGGTTGAATTTGAAATGTGGGGATGTATTCTTTTGGGGGAATGAGTTGTCAAGTTTCTCTTATACATTGTTTACTTGATTTTGATTTTTAGGTCTACTCAAGGGTTACAAGAACATTTGTTATCCTTTGAGTACATTTCAAAGATATGGGTGTACAAGTTAATACTAGCAAGACTAACATCATGATCTCCAATAGAAATAAAAAGAACCAGTTTACCTTTTATTTTGAAGGAAGTATTTAAGAGGAAATAATGAAGTATAAATACCTTGGGATTGACTTCAACAACAATATTAGTTGGGAAATTTGAAAAAGGAAGAGAACTTCAAGAGGGTTAAGAGTGTTTATTTCTCATCAAAATAGATGTAGAGAAGCAAATTTATGGTATTGAAAAACTAGTCATACTCTATTTGGATATTAGTAATTTTAGTGGTGCACTATGGATATGAAATATAGGCTAGAAGTTCTTTAGATATCAAATAGATATAGATAAAGAGAATCCAAAAATGCTTGATCACAAGAAAATTGAATTTAAAAACTTGAATGCCCTATTAGATTATTCTAGTTGAAATAGGTATCAATCTTATTGAATACATTGGTATGGTGCATCTTTTAAGATATTTGAAAAAAATGAGAAAATGGAGGTAAATTTTTGGTCCAATGTTCTCTTTAAAGTTGCCTTAAGTGAAAGAAAGAAATCAGGTATGGAGAAAAATCATAGGTGGACGAACAAATGACACATTTATTTAAATGCTTGTCTTAATAATGAAAAAGAAATTAAAATATTTTTTGTAGATAATTTTCACATGTCTATGTGGGAGAAGACAATAGAGAGAAAGAAGAAATATTACCTTAAGGAATTTAACCCTTCTTCAGACCATCAACAAAAGACCTATTTAGATGCCAATATCCCTTGGAGAGTAAATATCTTCATTGCACAATTGAAAACTCTCACATCAATTTGAAATACGTAGATAGAAAAGACCGAAAGAAATATGAGAAGAAAGAGTGCGTGTATTTATGCTCAATTGATATAATTGAATAAAAACACTTTATTTTAGAATACAAAACTTACAACACATTTAGATCAAGCACATAAATAATTTATGAGCAACTTCATTTCAACATTTATTCACCAAAAAATTGATTGAAAGAATAAAAAATTAATTATTATATTGAATAGCAAGAAAACCAACACTTCCAAATATGCTATTCAACCCTTCAAAAAAAAACGAAAAATCATATACAATTTCGTAAGACCACCTTTGCCGTGTTCGCTAAAAATCTTCTATGCTATTCTATTCCCACTGGGATACGCGGACGGGATCGAAGTCGTAACAAGAATCTGACCCACCATACTGGCCTTGTCCCTCCCTTCCAAGCTCACATGCAAAGACGGTCGCAGCACGGAAACGAATTACGAGATACAGAGAAGGAAAACAGTCGTTTCAAAGCTTCCAAGCCCACTCATCTACGATTACAGGACCGAGTATTTGCCCCGGCACTTAGTGGGGCCTCTCCTCATTACCCAAACACGTCACACTGAGAATTCGGGGGAGTTTGACGAAGAGGTAGAATTGGACGAAAAGAGGCCATCGATAGTTTCGGAAGATATAAGCCATGTAAAGTCGCCTCTGTTATTCAAGGAGGATTCGATATCCAACTCCATGCTCTGTAGTGCAGAGGTCATGTTTGGCGAGGGTTGCTCCATGCCTTCCAGAATGAACAGCACCTCGCCGATGGCAGGCCTGAACCCAACTCTCGGGTGGGCGCACCGCAGGGCCAGCAGCAACACCTTCTCCATACACTGCTTGTAATCGGAATGCCGAATCCTCTCGTCTATTATTTCGGGACAGCGTCCATTCTGACTCATGTCCACCACCCAGTCGGAAACGAGGACGTGCTCAAGACGATCAGTACTCGGGTCGAAAGCCCTGCGGCCGGTCAAGAGCTCGAGCACAATGATGCCAAAGCTGAAGACGTCGCTCTTGTCATTGAGGTAGCCGTAGAGCGCATACTCGGGAGCCACGTAGCCCAGCGTGCCCACGGTGCGCGTGGTGTAGTGCGTCTTGCCTGCCGTCTTGAATTTGGCCATCCCAAAGTCAGCCACGAGAGGGTTCATGTCCTCGTCCAGCAGTACGTTTGCCGCCTTCACGTCCCTGTGAAGGATGGCCGGCTTCGCGTCTTCGTGCAGGTAAGCCAGCCCCCTCGCTATTCCCACCAAGATCTTGAAACGTTGCGGCCATGTCAGGCACGGCCGGGTGGAGCTAAACAAATAATCCGCCAGGCTTCCATTTTCCATCAAGTCGTACACCAGAACCTGCTCCGGCACTTGGTCGATGATCCCCACGCCGTAGCCTTTCAGAGGCAGCAAGTTCCGGTGCTTGGTGTTGCTGATCACCTGCACCTCGTGGCTGAATTCATCTTCCGCTCTCTGTCGGAAGTCCTTAAATCTCTTTACAGCTATTCGCCTTCCATCTGCCAGAGTGCCTCTGTACACCATACCGAATCCCCCCTCCCCAATGAGATTCGATTCCGAGAAATTCCCCGTGGCTTCTTTTATCTCGGTCATGTCGAAGAAGATCAGGCCCGTACTCTCGCTGAGGATCTCATACCTACTGATCAGCTTCCTGTGTTGCCTTTCCTTCACGTTGCGCAGCATTCTCAGGTACCCTAACACGGCGGCCAATACAAGGATGAGTACCGACAGCGAAGGAACGAGCGTCGTGATAAACGTCTTTGCAACCGCGTTGAGATCTCTGCTATGTCTACGACGAGGCGGACCGCTGGCCGTTGATACGGCAGACAAATTGCTGACGCTAAGAATGCATGAAGCGGCGTCAATGCCGAGGGCATCGTAGCAGTTGATGCCGCCTCCCACGTAAACTATGACGAACGCCGGGCATCTGGATTTCCCTGAGAGGGGGATTTGATTCAAGGAATAGAGCGCACTGCCCATGGCCTTCACACAGTTGTTGCACTGGAAAGCGCCCGACCCCGATGCATTGCAGTTTTGCCGCAGGGCGGACACGTCGATCGTCTTCTCAAAGCTCTGAAAATCCGTAATATTGTTGCAGGTGGAAGAGTCCCTTAAGAAGCTATGGACCCCAAGCCCGCAATTTGCAATGAGTTTGGGTTCGACCCCGCGGCCTATGAGCTGGTTGCTCAATTCATTGACGCAGGAATCGGCAGTGCGGTTGTCGGGTAAGAGGAAAGAACGAGTGCTGTGCATCCAGGAGAAGTGCAGGCTTTTGATCAAGTCGGTGATGCCTTCGCAACAATAAGATTTGTCCCGTAATAAGCATTGCTCATACATCCATGAATACGCTTCAATTTCCCCTGTTATATTCATCGGACATACTCCTGCCGCGGCTGGCACGACACCCGCGAACAAAATTAGCGCCACCACTAACATCCCCATCCGCTCCATCCTCTTTTCAGAACTCAAATGCACTTTTCCTTTTTTATCGTAGTAATCACTCCAATAACTGCCTCTACCAAATGAGTTGTTGGGTAACTTTTTGACCATTGAAGTAGTATATACAGAAAACACCCATTGACCAAGAAAATTAAGGCAAAAAGCCATGAAAACAGCAAAACAATGTTATGCTAGCAGAACGATCTTGAATGGATTCAGCACCGTGGGATTTCTTTCTTGCGTCCCACGTATCCTTCCTGTTAAGGTTTTCTGTTTTGTCATGTTGTGAGGTTTCCTGATGGTGCTCCACCTGTACCTTTATTATTTTAATTAATTGTTAGTATTATTTTAATGTCCATGAATTGTTCGAACAACATTGTCTTTACTGACCCCCATATCAAAGTGAGAGTAGGTGAAGTGCTTCTCATTTTTTATTTTGAGGTGACATTATAATTGACATATATTCTATATTCTTTACATTTATATTTAATAAACTTTAGAAATTATTGATTTAAGTTATTTTAATGTCACAGTTGACTAGTACTTATAATCATTTAATTTATTTATTTTGGCATTTTGATTTATATATAATTACTTTTTATTTTTTGTTTATAAAGACAAAATATTCATTGCATTCAATTTTTTTAATTGAGAGTGACTATTCAACAGTTGAACATTTAGAATTAAAAACTTGACCAACATTTCTATAGTCTATATTTAATTTTCTATTTTTGATAGTTATTAAAATAACCTTTATCTTTCTTCTTATTGGTTCATGTTGAGAACAATTAGTGCAAAAATCAAAGTTTCTTCAATTTTTTTTTTTTTTGTAAATTACATGTGCAATGCAATGCATTTAATTCACTGAATCAAATTTCAAATCTATTAATGACTTGAATGACATGAGCACTATTACATACATCACAATAAAATTACATTGTTGACTTCGAGGTGGTAAGATTTTCAAGACTTATTAAATAAATGTGAGTACACTCATGCATATTTTATATTTGTTTATCATTGTGTATTAAATATCACACTAAAATTTAGGTGTTTATAATAAATATCATAGTAAAATTGATCTATCTACAAAAAGATTGTAAAATCTACCCATTTGCATTAATTATTACAAGTAGAGATTTTTAAAAATATACATGTAATAATTTACATTTAGTAAGGCAAAAATTACATAAGCGTCACATTATCAAAAGGATAAAAAGAAATATAAACATATATGTAGTTATTATAATAATATACTTGTATCATTGAATATTTTATCTATTTTTGCATCATTAATAGACTATAACAATAAAGTAATAAAGCGATGAAAACATTAATAATATTTTTTGATAACTAAAATGATTATGCTAAGATACGTGCATATATAAATAGAGAACTATGAAAGTATGCATATAATAAAATAAATTTAGGAAGGCAAGAAGAACTTGAGCATTTAATACATGCTAAGATTGTCAAGCCTTAATAAAGAGAAAGTGAGTACAAGCATTATGAGTGTCGGTAAGAGTCCATATGCAGTTAATAGTTGCATTGGAAAAGACAATGAGTTGAGAAAATCTTTGAAAATCTTTGAATATCTAGAGAAATATTGTCTCATCTTGATACTATGAAATAAATATTAAAGTTTGTCCGTTAAATGAGAATTGAAGAGGATACAATTTGGTTATTATGAAAGTTGCAAAGGCTGGAAAGACTGAGCTTAGTGTATAGTATTAATTCTAAAAATGTAAGTTTTCTATGTATTTTTTCCTTATGTTTTGTTGTTGCAATTGTAAGTTTTTTTTGTCTTTTTCTTCAAAAAAATTTAATGTTACGGTTATTTGTTGGCAATTTTGTAGAAATCACTTCCTTTACAAATAGTTGTTTTACCTGCATAAAAAAATAGATTCTTAAATTAGTATCAAACCAAGATGAAAGCACAAATAGAAAAAAAATACAACAAATAGTTTCAAATAAATTTGTACATTTTGTAGCTGAAACATATTTTTGATCTTTTTGTGCATTTTGCAACTGAAACCAAAAAACTAAGAGGCATATTACTAACTGTAAACCAAGGTGAAAGAGAAAATAAAGAAAAAGTGCAGGAAACTATTTGAGATGCTAAGGTCGTATCAAGTTTTATTTTTTATTTTTTTCTATGTAAGGTCATCTCTATAGAAAGATGTATGAAACTTCAAGGTAGAAAATTTTCTGCTTTGTTTTTTTGATTGAAAACAAGGATTATAAATTGGTCTCAATTTTGCCCCTAATTTATAGGCTTTGGAGTTGGGAGGATTAGCTAGGCTTCAAGGTTGTGCATAGATAGGACATACATATTGGGTGATCCCACAATACTAGTTTACAATTTTTGGCCAAATTGGACACTGAACTAATTTTTTCTAACTAAATCTTCACTTTCGGGCACCTATAGCGACTAAACTGCAAGGAATTTGAATATTTTGCAAACTAGTGATTTATGAAATTTTTTCTGTAGATTCTAAATATATATTTAAAAAAAAAATTGGAATCGGATTGAACTTCTTTTTTCATCTCCTTTGAAAACTAGTTTTTATCAGTAAACACCATTTTTAAGGAGTGATGCTCACCGTATACAACATAAATTTTTTTCTATGAAGGATAAATTCGATTTTTTCAAATTTAGATTTGTAACTCCGATATCTAACCCTTTCATTTGGTTTCATAGTATTTTATTGAATATTTTTTCCTTAATCAAGTTTTGAAGTCAAACCAATTACAATTCAGACATAGGTGGACCGTATACAACATACTTTTTTTTTGTAGGTATTGAAATTCAATTTTCTTTTTACTGGTTCAAGGACATGAATACCTAGCCTGCACATATTTTTCAGAATTTTTTTTTGAAAATCTATTTTTTTTCCACATGTGCAGAATAGAGAGCTTGATTTTTAGTGAAAAAATTATGTTTAATCAAACTAAGAAAATAAATACATAATAAAACCAAAACATATTAAAATTATATTTGATGGATGACTCATTCTGAGGACTACCAACATCCAGTTGGATCTATGAAATTTCCTCCATTTTCATCCTCAAATCAAGCTTTGAAGGGAAAATATTTGGATATTTTTGGTGCTAGAGGGGGAAAAGGGGGGTTCGAATGAACCCCAAGTTCAAGCGAACCCCCCTTTCTACAATCTTTCTCTTTTTTAAAAATTTTTTTGGGAAATGTGAAATATGTGGGACCCAACATTTAATAGGGTTCCCTTGAAGGGGGGTTGGTCATCCCACAATAGTGGTTTACACTTTTTGGGACATCCTGATTTTTGTTGAAATCATGTATTTTAAAAAAATATAATGATTTAAGCCTTGAAAAGTTCAATTTAAAAGATTTCAATTGAAGAGGGTTTTATCAAACCACCTTAGATCAAACCCCCTTGGATAGAACCCTTCTAGTTTAAACGATACCTATAACGAAGTCTCCTTTACACCTATCAAAATGGTGATAAAAAACCACTTTTGATTTACCTTTTGGGGGATCAACTGAATTCATTTTTAAAAATTTTTTTTTAAGTATGTATTCCTTACTATAAGCTTCCCAAAAAGTATAATTTTAAATATATTTAATTCAATTATTATAAATTTATTTTTTATTTCTTGTGAATGTAGGTTTTTCTTCGAAAATCAAGCTCTTTGTTCTACACATGTGGAAAAAAAGTAGATAACCAAAAAAATTTCTAAAAAATATTTTTGTGCTAGGTATTGATGTCTTTGATCCAATAAAAAAATTAAAATTGAATTTTGATACATACAAAAAAAATTATGTTGTATACGGTCTGCCTATGTCTAAATTGTAATTGGTTTGACTTCAAAACGTAATTAAGAAAAAAATATCTAATAAAACACCATGAAAACAAATGAAAGTGTTATATATCATAGTTATAAATCTAAATTAAAAAAAAAATAGAATTTTATCCTTCATAGGAAAAAATTTATGCTATATACGGTGAGCACCACTCTTTAAAAATGGTGTTTACTCTTTAAAACTAGCTTTTGAAGGAGATGGGAAAAAATGTAATCTAATTCCAAAAAAAATTAAAAATATATTTAGAATCTACAAACAAAATGTCACAAATCAATAGTTTGCATCATCTTCAATTCCTCATGGTTTAGCAACTATAGGTACCCGAAAGTGAAGATTTTGTTAAAAAAATTCAGTTCAATGTCCAGTTTGGCCAAAAATTGTAAACCAATATTGTGGGATCATCCGAACTACAACTACACTCGAGCGAACCCTTATTGGGTTCATTCGAACCCTAAGTTCATTTGAACCCTCCAAAACCCTATTTTTTTTCATGGGGGCATTTTTTGCAATTTTGCTTCCTCAACGAAATTATAAACCAATTTTGTGGGATCACCCTATTATAAGTATGTTCTTTATTGATAAATAGTATGTGTGCAAGAATTTGTTAGTGAAGCATTCTATGGCATTCATATTTGAAGAAAAGTGGATATGAATGCTTCATATTTGAAGAAAAATGGATATGCTCATTTTTGGAGTTTAGTTCTTGCTTTATTTGCACTATATAAATTGATGGCATTTTTCACTTCTAATTTTGGAAGGCAATAAGAGTAAATTTCATTCTTTAGATCTAATAGTGGTTTCTAAATTTAATGACCTAGAAAATTGTTATGTCTGATCTTGAGGGATGGTTTTGTTACTGGTTATTATATATTAAAATAATAGTTTATAAAAAAAAATTAGAACATGGTACAGTGGTTATAACGTAGCAGTGTTGTCACCAACAAGGTTCAAATCCTTATTTAGTCATGCTCACAAGGTTCATACCCCTAATGGGCTATTGAGCTCTTTTTTTTGGACAATTTATGTTAATGCTAAGGGGAAGGATCTTGTTTCTAGCCTATATGGCTCAGGCTAAACTAAAAATTTCCAAAGAAGCAATAAAAAAAGTTCATAAAATTATGACTACTGATAATTGTTTTTAAATTATAAATTAAAATGTTCAAAAGAACTTATTTTCCAGCCACATGAAAGGTTGGCAATGGCTCTTTTCTCCCCACATGGTTTAATTTCTTTGGCAAGGATACCCTCTCATATGGAGACACACAATTTTTTTTTGTCAAGTTTAAATTCCACTCGCATCAATAAAGTAATTAATAACCTTAACTCATAATTATTTAAGAAAATTCTACCTGAGGCAATGAAATGTAAGGCCATTTTGCAATGAAATAGAATGTACATTCTATCAATGAGTGACACAGTAAGCATATTGGTAGACTATCTTCTAGTAAAAGTTTATTTATTCACTGTCCTAAGTAAATGTTGGGCATTCAAACAATTACTTTTGTCTACCTACATTAAATATTAAACTTTTAAACATTTATTATGTTTACCATTTGGTCTAAGTGTGCTAAACTTGGTCAAAACTAGCCAAAATATTAAAATACATAATTTAAAGAATATTTGGTCTCGACAATTATTGTCTTAAAAAGAAAAAACAAAGCAAAGAGCCCAAAATGTTGGCTACAGATTACGCTCTCAAACAAGACTTTTAACCCAAATTATGCCAAGCTATAACAAGTAGAATATTCAAATTAAATTAAACAATTTACAACCAAATTTTAATGTTTATGGCTCTAGCATAGAGGATTGAACCACAAAAAATAAAAGCAAAAACAAAAATTTAAAAAGTAAAAGTACTTTGAGGCTACCATTTATGCCTTATAAAACCCATTAAGTTCACCTTACTAAAAAGTTGAATCTGGTGACTCTACGAAATCAACAAATAACAATATGTTTAGTAGTTTAGCCTAAGTACTATAAAGAATAATGTCATAAATTTTTAAAATTATTCCATACAATATGTTCAAACTAATGCTAAAAAAATATTATTCCAGATTACGAATTATAATTGCAAACTTTAAATTTCCCTAAAATTCCATCTAAAGATACTGCTAAGGAGAAAAAATAAATAATCATCCAAATACAACAAATATGTTTAAATCTATCTTATCCTATATTAGCCTTGGAAACTCAAAGGGTTGGCAAAATGAAGATGACTTTTATCTCAAGGAGGGGTTGCTCTATAGCTTGGAAAAACCATAATTGCATAAATATTTAAACAAACATTGTTGTATACATCTAAAAATGGTCGCATTAAATCAAGCCTGATAATTAATTTAATACAAATTATTTAATTAATCTTCCAATGTCAGCTACATATAAATAAATTTAATTATTTATTTATATTTCTCACTTTCCAATTCTTCTAATTTAATTAAATTAATAATTTTATTTAATTATTACCATTTTCTATCTTCCTCTTAATTAATTAAATAAATTTTATAATTTGTTTAAATTAATTATCCTGCTACTTTAAGTTCGAATTTTTAAATTCAAATATGAATATTCTTCTAAATTCATTATTTCTAATTCTTTACTTCACACATAATTAAATATTCTAAATATTTAATTAAACACCTTTTTCACTTCTCACACATAATTAAATATTTTAATTATTTAATTATGGAAGCTTCTAAATTCATGTCACATATAATTAAATTATTTAATTATGGATTTATCCTCAACTACCAACTAACTCCTCATAACTAAAATTGTCAAATTGCTACTTTCCTTCATTTTTGAATGGAATAGGTGGGTATGTGCAGGATCATGATGGGCCAAAAAGTGGCAATATGATGGGTATGTGGTTGACAACTATTTCTTTACCCAAACTTGATGAAACGAAAAGGATTTTTAAAGGAGATTATTAGCTTTCCACCAATATAGATTATGCTTTACTTTGAATTTAATAAATAATTATTATTCATTTTCTATTGAATTACAACTAAAGTCTTAATTTTTAGGCTGATTGAAAAACATCTATAGCTTTCAAACCGTATCATATTTTTTGAATCCAAAATATGTGTCACATTATATGCTTTGCATACTATAAGATTAAAAAAGAAAAAAATGAATTTCATGAAGTTTTGACCAAGTTAAGGTGGCCAGACATACGAGTCTTTATATTTTTTAAAATTTGTCATAAAAAAATTATAATTAATTATTTACTTGGAAAAAATTACAAAAAAATATGCATCACATTGGTACATGAGTCCTATACCTATATCTAAAATATTATAAAAGAATATTATCATTTTAATGTGGTTAGGGTGGTCAGACAGACACCTACTTCTTATTGTTTCCCTAAAATTTAAGTACTACTGTATTGAAATTTTAAATTTTCACCGAATAGATTTTATTTTTTTGTAAATAAACCTAGTAATTTAGAAACTACATTCAATTTTCTACAAATTCTATTCTTACATATTTTTGAAATAATATAGATAACTTATTCAAATTTTTATGTCAAATTGCCTAACTCTGAATTTTTTTATTTTTTTTGCCACTTAAGGGCTTGTTTTTTCCATGATTATCTTGCACATACCCAAGTCGTGTAGGAGGAAATATTTTCCCTCTTTCTCTCTAGCTTCCATCTTTCTCTCCAACTTCTCGATCTTCCACCATTCATCTTACCAGGCTTGATTTCAACCGTTGATCTTTGCCAACTAGGCTTTTGCTTCCAAAAGTCTATAAATACAACCTCTTTGTGCTTTGAAAAGGATCTAGCCATCACAATCAAATATAGTTTGAGCATTATTGAGCACTTAGCAATCTTATTTACTATATTTCTTGAGCATAGCATAACATTTTAGTTTATCACTTTACCATCATGGTAGATTATCTTTCATAATCCATTTTAGTTTCATATCTTAGCTTCATCATCTCATACCATTTAGCATAGAAATGCATGTTGCATAATCTCACTCTCTAGATTGTGCTTAGAGTTTGCTTATCTCTAACATTAATTTCTTTGATATAATTTCACATTGGTGTGTTTGTTTAACTCTTTAGTTTATTCGACATATTCACAGACACATTTTTGGCACCCACCAGAGGGCCCTTGCCCCGTTTTTTATTTTTAATTAATGTAGGCTTTTTGGCAGGTTACGAATTGGACTCATGGTCTAGCACATATGAGACCCGTTTTAGTGCATCCATTGAACATTTTAGCGCATATGAAGCCCGTTTCAGCGCATTGTCGCTCTATTTTAGTGCATATCCATGTTCTTTTTGCATATTGCCGCTCTATTTTAGTGCATCCATGTGATTTATTTTAGTGCATATATGCTTTGTTTTAGCGCATTTATGTGTTCTTTTAGCACATTTATGTGTTCTTTTAGTGCATTTAGGAGACTACAAATTTTTAATCTTGATTCTGATGCATCCACGAACAGAGATTAATACTTTTTGCATAAGGTTAAAATGAAGCAATCCTAGGGTAGTCATTCAAATTTAAAATAAACCAATCCTAGGGTAGTCACCAAACAATTAATTTATCTTGGATAAAATGAATCCCATGTCTTTTGTGAAGCAACATCTTCACTTAGCTTAGAAAATTTATCATTTGGGATTAAAATTGAACAAAATTGTTTGTTGTGGTTGTCAGGTGATAGGCCTATGCTCTCCCCTTAACTGGGTGATCAAAATGCCAAACTCATCTTTTGATTTCATGTATTTAATGCTTTATTAAAACCTATAGCAGGCTTTCTCTTGTGGGAAGAAGTACTCACCCAAGAGGAATGACCTAAGTGGGAACCCCCAAAAGCCAAGGATTCCAACCCACTATAATCAAAAGCGAGTTGTTGATGAAAATCCACTCGATAGTAGTGTGCAAGATAACCATACCCAAAGCCTTTGTTCTAAAGGTTAGGAGGTCTCCTAAGGGAGTATATCATTTGCCACACTAAACAAAAAACCTTACTATGAACCTTAGTGTAGAAGCTAACTGAGTCATTAGCCAAACATTATAATACTCATAGTGCAAGGGGAGGGAAGAATCTTCCCCCAACACACTCACCATATAATTGCCAAGGACCGTTTTCTCAAGGGATCGAGAAATCTAACTTTGAGTACACACCTAGAAAAGAAAAAAAAGTGGGTGCCCTCTAGGGGGTGATACAACTGTGTGAGTCGATGCAATTCTAAGATGTGGGTTGTGATGATTATGATGACCTTTTTGACAATTAAGAGTGAGTCTGCTTGAAGTGTTTGTTTTGTTCAAATACCCGTAGAAATTTTAGAGAACATACACTTTTTGTTTAGATTTTAGGACTTTAAAAATAACTATTTTCCTACTACATGCCATGTTTTTCAAACATTAATTCAGATAAGATCATCCAATTCAGTGAACTGTCAAAAACATGTTTATTTTAGCACATTGACTTGATCTTTTAGCGCATCCCTGCTATGTTTTAGCGCATATCTTCTCTGTTTTAGCACATACCTACTCTATTCTAGCGCATCTATGCTATGTTCTAGTGCATTCATGCTCTATTTTGGGGCATCTATGCTTTGTTATAGCACATCCATGCAACAATCTAGTGCATTGATCAGATCTTTTAGCGCATTCATTGAAAAGTTTAGTGCATCCCTGGCACATAATAGGTATCTTTTTTCTGAGTCAAAATAGTTTTCTGACGCAATTTTCCACCAAGTTTGGTCTTTTCTATGCTTAGGGTCTAGAAATATGCAACATTTGTTAATAAATCCCTTGAGAAAAGGATCAAGAAACCAAGAAGGTCCCTTAGCTACGAGAAGCTTTTGAAAAAGAGACGCTTTTTATACCAAATTTTAAAAAAATTTCTTGAGCATCGAACTTTCATCCATAGATATTATGACTTTGATAGGGGATTTACTAATGGTTTTTCTTTATAGCCTTTATATTACCAAACTTTCTTTCAATGAAGAGCTCTTTCGTAGAGGCATAATCATAGTCAGCCCATTCATTCTGCAACCTGCAATTCAGTATTCCAATTGTCCAGATCAAGTGTTGCAATAAAGAACTTGGAAGCATTAGGCTTTTGCAAATTACTTATTTTTCCCAAACTAAGATCAGCACATCGCAAAGTGCATCATCACATCCTTTTCTAATTTTTAGTTTTAATTCCCATAACAGAATCATCATCCTTAAATCCAGGGAATCACAATCTAAAAATTAGAAATTTCTTTATTCATATCAATAGAATCCATCATTCTATTCTGACTAAGGCATCCAAAAAATTACACTCTCCCATTTGTGATTAAAGTTAGTAAAAATTTGGTACAAACATATGCCTATTGTCACAAGATCCCGAAAGCACCAAGAAAAAGACAAAAGGGAAAATCCATAATTTGGCAACATGGATGATAGAGAAAATCATTCTCATAGGTTTCATCCCGGGAATAATTCAAATGATAATGAAATAACTAAGGAGCTACTTCAAGAAGCTAAACAGGATCCACAATTTCATACTCTCTTGGACAAGATCTTAGAGAGGAATAAAGAAAGATACTTCCTTTTGTTAGCAAACCAAGGAGCTAAGTTACCCTCTGATTTTGATACGGAAAAGGTTAGAGAAGATCCTGAAAGAGTTAAAATCCCCTTAAATGATCTTAGTGCTCTTACCCAACAAATAAGAGCACTACAAGGAAAAATTAAAGAAATACAAGGGGGTACAACCAAGAAATATCTTTTGGAAGATATCTGCCCATATCCCTTTTGATGGAGCTTCAAATTTTGTTTTTTGAGTTCCATTATTATTTTTCCTTTGTACTGGTCTGTCATACTATTTGGAAGAAACCTAAGGTTGGGGGTTTTATTTTTTCCTTCATAAAGTCCTAATGTTCTATCTAATACTTTGGGTAGGATCTATTCCGCCATTACCTTTTTTGAAGGAGGTTTTAAAATGACTTATGTCCCATTGACTTGTCTAGGCTGGGCCCCTTTTAAATAAACAACATTAAATATTTTGCCTAACTTTATTATCTCCTAAGTTTAGGTTGGCCCGTGCCCCATTTTTAAGAACAACATTGAGCCATTGTTTATCGTTGACCTAGGCGATGTCCCCATGTCCCTTTAATAATTGGTTTATATCTTGCAAGGAACATTTTTTAGTGACCGTCGATCATCCAACAGTTGATCCTGACCGTTCCACACGATCTCATGATGGTTTCACCATTGAGTTTCAACCGATTGAGATATCATGGGTGGGTGCCACGTGTCTCAGCTATTGATGCCGAAGAAGATTAAAAAAGTGTTTTAATTTTTGTGTTGGGCTTTAATACATTATATAGTGGGTTACTAAAACAACTATGAGATGCACGTGCTTGAGATCGACAGTGGTGTTATAATGTTGATGAAAATTTGCTTGACGGTTACGTTCAGTGCTGTTGATTGCTATGAATGAACATGATTGCCACCGGTGGGGATCAATGGTTGCCCGCCATCGTGTGATCCAAAGATGCAAGATGTTTAGTGATTACGATATCACAGGCAAGTGCCACGTGTACTCCTTTGGCACTACATATTGTGGTGGGCCCTCAATGCTGAGATGGATATTACATCAGCCTTTTTGAAGGTGATCGTTTGATGATCCGACGAAGACAAAAGATCGATGGTTAAATTGTGGGAAATTGCAAGGTTCTGCTATAATTTCATTTTTTGGGTAGCCCTAGTTTGTTCAAGAATTTGATTTATTTAAAGAAGCCCTAGTTCTTTTGAGATGGCACCACCAAAGCAACATTCTAGCCATGTGGATTATTTACAAAGGAATTTTTATGACAATTTTCTGGATCAACTCTCATTATCAACAAATGACAAGAAGAGGGGTTTTGTTTTGATGAGTGGAAGAACCCTAGGCGAAGGACTAGTATGCAAAAATTATAACATTGTAGATTCTAGGGTTCCTATGACTGGTTTGGAAATTTTTAGGCTGTGGTATGGACAATGAAACTTACCTCACCCTTTTTCTAATGGCTGGAGATATGACATGGGGAAGCTAGTAGTGCCAAATGTGTTCTGTGGACCTACTCAGAGTAGTGGCAGCATGATATGACCCTGTTACAAGAGTAATAAGGGATAATGATGGTGTGATTTTGCTGGGTATAAGCGTGAATGAGATTCAACAAGTGTTTGATTTGAGTGAATCCAACTCATTTTTGGTTCTAGTTGATCTTTAGGAGATGAAGCAGGCGTATGCAAGATCAAAGCCTCTTTTCAGATTGAAGTTGCTTCCTCCTCATCTGGCTAGGGTAGGTAGTTCAACGATTCATATCACACCAAGTGACCAGGAGCCTTTCAGGCTGAATTGCTTTGCCAATCACTTTCTAGCTACATTTTATTCACTGTGCCATATTTTGGGATTCACCCCTATTACTATAATGCCAATTGCATACATGTTCATGGGGGCCCAAATTCAGCATCCCAATTTATCTGTGGCGTATGACTTTGCATCTTTTCTGGCAGAAAAGATACATGAGGGGCAGTTGAAGTTGCAAGTGGGGGATACTGGCACTCCTTTCTTTTGGTATTCCCTATTAATGCACATGTTTGGAGTGTTGACTTATCATACAATAGGGGAGGTACTAGTTTTGTGCAATTCGATAATTGCTTTGCCTCCAGACTCAGGGCTCGATTGGTAGTGAATGTTCCTAGAGTCCCTGAGGACTTACATGACTTCCTCAGACCAAGGGTGAGGAAGCCTGATTTGAAAATTTTCCACAATTGGGGTGACATCGTCTTGTACCCTGTAAGTACTGTGCTAAGAGTATATGGTTTCCAAGGAGCCCCATATACCTCCCATTTAATGTACCATCAAGAATGGGGTTTACCAAAGTCATGTGGCAAATAGGTTGCATTCACTAGGATAAACTGACAGGGAGTGTGGAAAGGGAACTTTGTTCCCTGACTACACTATGGTATCTGATTTTTTTTGTTCCAAGGGAGGATGGGTCCACTTTGGAATATACTTTGATGACTTTCATTTGAGGAGTGGTCAAAGGAAGTAGCATGACCCTGAGGGTTTCTTTGCCTTGTTTAGGAAACAAATTAAATGTGGTAGATTTGTACATGAATTCAATTTTCTTGAGGACCTAATCATAAATGAATTTGATTTGAATAGACAAGAATTGAATAAGGAAAAGTGGGTTGTGTATGAGAAGTTATTGGCTATGGTGCATAAAATGGATCCAAAGTATGATCCATTAATGGAGTTCACTCCATTCCATAAGAGAATTGATTTCTTGATGGATAATTTCAAGGAGATCATGGGCCCCTTGATGACCAAGAGGGTCAATTTGGAATTAGATTTTGGTATACAAATACTAGATGTGAGGCCTAAAGAAACAATGCCAACTTATCAGCCCGACCTCTTTACAAAAGAAAGAGAAATGACAGTAGTGATGAGGAGGAGGGGGATAAGAAAGGAAAACAAATAATGAAGACATCATCACAGCCAGGTCCAAAGATCAGAGCACCTGGAGGGATAAAAATTATTGATTTAGATTCACCATCGGAGAATGATCCTACATTACTACCATCAGAGTCGAGCCCTAAGAGGTAGAAATTTGAGGAAGCACAAGAGACTCTGATGGATGATATAATTGTTACAGATCAAGACATGCAGGTTGGTATTCCTTCCCCTCCAAGATCAACACAGTTGGTGCTATATGATATGGATGTGAAAGGACAATGTGTACAAGATGCTAGAATGGAGGCCAATAAGGCATTCTTGGATGATGATGCATTTGTGAAGACTCCTTTATTCTTGCAATTGGTGTGGAGAATGAAGTTGGAAGAGTACCAAGAAAAATGCAAGAAGAGGAAACAATCAAGGCCTGATAGGTCTGATTAAGAGAATGATGATGAGGTGAAGGCCGAACTGATGGAAGATTTTAAAAGCATCACTCGTGAGGAGGGAAGGAAACTAGTGACTCAGGCTGGTGTCCTATTTTTTCTTGAGTGGGACATAGTTGATGCAATGTCATGTAATGTCATTCTGAAGTCCAAGCATCCCATATAGAAAAGTGAGGAAGAGGTTAAGGTAGCCTTGTAGGACTCTGATATATATGAAACTTTGGCAATTTGGGCATTGGCACCCCAGGGCAGAAAGCCAAATGTGACTAATATTAGCCCAAACCTAAGGGGAGGGTTAACCATCAAGAGAGCTTCTAAAAATTCTACTCCAGAAGCTACAAACCTAACTGTAAATGTGGCCAAATTGGCCCAGAAGACAACTGAAAGGGAAGAGGCTGAAAAGAAGAGTTTGATGGAGAAATATAACATCATAATTGGAGAGTATAGTAGGATGCAACAAAGAAATGTTGAGCTGTAGTTTGAGGTAGATAGGTTGAAATATAGGAAGGTGGGAGAATCCTCCAATGCTTCTGGTATCATGGAATTACCTTCTACTTCAGATGTAGTACCCCTTACTTCTCCAATTATTTCTACTCCGGGATCCCCCATCTAGATTGCTACTCTCAGTCCTACATTAGGGCCAGTTGAAGAAGAGCTTGAATATTCCATGGATCCCACTAAGAAGCGGATGTTAAATAAGATCACAGAGTTACAAGTTGTTTTAAAAGAAAGTGAAGAGGGAGTTTTTTCCAAACAGAATGAGGTTGTTGATATAGTTTTGAGGCACCTGAATGAGAAGGTTGATGGTAGATTACCATCAATACATTCTTTATATTCTTTATTCTTGGATGAAATAAGAAATATTAATAGGGATTGAGAAATAGTTTTGCCCTTGGTTGAGAAGTGGATCCCTAGGGCCAATGATCTGGATATTATGTATAAGGCCACTAGATTTGATGTAGATAACATGCCCCAACCATTGAGGCCTACTCAAATTTTTGTGAAATCACTGAAGGGTTTCCAGGCCCTACCTGATGATTTGAGTAGGAGAATTAAGGAACTGGTAAAGAGTTTTAATGATTCGAGTGATACATTTTTTCAGATATAATTGAGGCACAAGGAAATATTAAATCACTACAATAGTGGTAGGATAGAGCGGATGAAGTCATCAATTCACAAATCAAGTTGATTTGTGATGATTCAAACTATGATTTGTTGGTGAGTAGCATGGATAAGATAATTAACACCAGCACATTTTTGGAGTCTTTTGAAAGAGAGGCCAATTAGGTAGCAGTGAAATACACACCTTACAATACTAAGGTGAATGAGGTGGTAAATTTAGATTGGCCAATAGATGAAGAGTATCAAAGATGGCTGGAAAAATATTTAACCAAGGAGAAGTAAGACAGTGTCTACTACCGGTAGTTAACAACTTAGCAGTTATGGTTATAATAGATTTTGGTTTTGTCTCAGTGGTAGTTTTTGGCATAGGTTTTGAGGTTTAGCCAATGCAACAACTATTTTCTAATCATTTTTGTGAAGTGTCTTAGAGTGGTCCAATTGACCGGTGACATGTGTAGTTTCTGGCCTAATTCTTGTTTGCTCCTTCATTCTCTATAAGAAGGATTTCAAGGCCAGAAATACGAGTTAGCAAGTTAGATATTTTTGAGGTCGAGTCTAAGCATAGTTATAGAGCAAGTTGTGAATCCTGTTGATTCAATGTAAATGCAATTTTGGTTTTTGTGTCATTTTGTAGTAGGGTTTTGAATTTATGAGGGTTTGATGTTTCATGATAGTACTAGCATCTGAATTAGGATGATTCATTTCAATCTCATGTCTCTCCCTTGTATAAACATATCATAATATTAAATAATATAATCAATGGTTATTGTGTTCATCTCACTATTGTGGTGTGTATGATTCTCATTTTGGCTTTAGTTCAAAGAATTAATTAAAATGCTTGAGTGAAATTATAGGTGGATATGTTTATGAAGTGATTTGATAAGAAGTATTGGGTTAGGATATAAATGGATGGTATTGTAAGGCAATATTGTCAGAGATCTTATATGCTATGTGTTTGAATCTGTCATGGATCCTTAAATGTTTGTGAATTCAACTCCCCAATGGTATATGGCACTAGTCTAAATCGTATTTGTTCATGAGGTTTTGTATTTGCTTCTCTTTGGTTAGAGCTTGTTTCAAATTGCAAATCAATGACTATCTTAAGTTTCGAAGTATTGTTGTAATCATCTCATGCTCCAAGTAGTTGATACTATTGATGAAAAGCCAATTCAATTCAGTATTATCCTGTTTTGTTGAGCTATTAAATGAGATTATCTGTTATTGTTAATGATTGTTTATAAGTTTGGTGCAAAGATTATAAACACATTAAGGGGATTACCCTCTCGGGTTTTGCAGAGCCCAAAGTGTAGGAGGTCTTTTAAAACCCTTTTCAGTTTGTCCAAGTCCTTCGAGCTGCCCCTAATTGGGATTGGAAATTCCATAGGTAGATTAGGAGATAAACTTGGTAACAGAAAGAAAAAAAAAACCAACAAAATGGTGACTCTACTGGGGAACTTAGTTTGAATATTTCTTGTCAGTGGGTCGGTTATCCATTTTGCATAGAGTTATCATTGTATTTTTGTCATTGTAAGGTCAATCCCATGGTTTTTTTGTTTTTTTTATCCATTTTCTTCAGTTGTTCAAAAGGTTTGTGTTATCCCGTGAAGTATTCTTTGTACATTGTCAGTACAAGAAGTTCAAAAGGTCTTTTAAAATTCCACCAAGTGTTTCTGAATAGTTGGTTTTCCCAAGATATTTGGGTGGTGACTTTGAAGTATCTGCACCAGTCTACATTTTATTTGAAGCTTTAATACCAATTAAAAGATTTTTGGACAAGCACAGAGAATGAAGAACACTAGGTCATTCGTAAAGAATCACCCGGAACAGAAATTGGAAGGTGAACTTCCTAAGATGAAGAAGAAGGATTGGGTAAAGAAGAAGCCAAAATCTAGTAGTGTTGCTCCCACATCACAGAATCTTGTACACCAAGGTACAAGTAAGCCTCTACATCTTATCCCTGAAAATTTTGAACAAGTGTTTAGACATTCAGAATTAGATAGTTGCAGATTTTTTGATGCATTATTTAATACACCTGTTCAAGAGGATGTAGCACATGTCATAATAAAGGGCCTGTTAGTGTCCAATATACTAAAAGAAGAAGAAGTAGGAGTATAAATTGAAGCCATCATTGAGAATGCACCAGTGATCTGCCTCCTCCTCATGCTGAAGATGATGGAACTCCTATATTATCTAGGCATGAAGAAGTAATTCTGATAGACCTAAGTGAGACATCAAGTTCTGAAATGACCTTGCCTTACCCTGATGATGTTTTGGGGGATATTGATTCTTTAAGATGAGAAATCAAAAAGCAAGTTGAACTTAGGATGAAAAAGAACAAGGAGAAAGAAACAAAACTGATGCATGCTTTAATTGAGAGGGATAGATTAATTAGACAATTGGCAACAATGAAACTCCTGAACCAAAGTAGACCTGAGCCAAACGAGGAAGGTCCTTTTGTACGGGAAATTTTTGATAAGGTGGTGAAGCCAGTGTCTAAAGTGAGTCCTATAGGTTAGGCTGATGTTCAACCAAAGCTTGTAGACCCAAAACCCTTGAACCCTATTAAGCCCCAACCAAGTAATCCAGAACCTAAACCTGTTTTGGACAAGGGAAAACAGAAGGTTGAAGGGATTAAGATAAATGAAAGGGTGGCTTCTCACCATCCTAAACAATATCCCCTTCCACATGTGTCATCACAAGTAGAGACTACCTTGGAAAAAGTTAGGAGGGAAGGGGAAGCTCTAGCAAAAGAGCTAGAGAGGACTGATATTGAGGCTGCAAATGCAGAAAAAAGAAGGAAAATAAGTTTCCTAAGAATGTCGAGTGTGGATGAAGTTACACAAGCTACAAATTCATCAGGCCACAAAGATGTTTTGAAAAATGATCCTAAAACCAGTTTGGAAAATACCACAAACAATTCTATCCCAAAGGTTCATGCAACCAAATTTGTAAATCTACATCAAGATGGTCCTAAAACTCAGAATACACGGTCTGGTGATGACTCCCAGAAGACTGATGGACTATTTCAAAGGAGACCTATACAATTGTAAAGGTATAGGAAATTATTTTTTGATGGTATTTCGGGTTACCCAAATCCCATCCTTGATGAGCTAAGAGAAAAGATGAATAAGGTTGCTAGAAATAATGATTTTTCAATAGAGGAACATTTGAAAGACTTCATGGATATGTTAAATTATTATGAGGTAGAGCATGAAGATGTAGTAATAAAATTATTTGTACAATCTTTGATAGAAGATGCAAGGGATTGGTACAGAGGTCTACCAAATGCTAGTATTGGTTCATGGGAAGAATTTGAAAAATGCTTCAAATAACAATATGGTGATAAGACTAATGCTAGTTTCATGCTAAATGAATTCAACAACATCAAGAAATCAGTGAATGATCCTGTGATAGAATTTAACCTTAGATTCCAAAAGGCAATATATAAGTTGTTTTAGGTGATGAGACTTGATTAAAATGTTTGTTTAACCACTTATTTCAATGCTTTTGATGATAAAATGGCATATCTCCTCAGAGATAAGGACCCTCGAACCATGAGGGATGCTTTCAAAATGGACATTAATATTGAAAGTAATAGGAAAGCTTTTGGAAAATATGGTAGGAGGGATGAACCTACTCTTTTGAAAAATCCTAGGGATAAAACTGAGAAGGTCTCTACTACAAGCCCTAAGGATGATGAGAAGTGGGATAAGGTCCTCAACACTTTGAAGGACATAAAGTATAATGTTGCTAAGAAAGAGAAGGGTCTTGGAAATGATAAGAAACAATATAGTAAAAATGACAGACCTCCTAGATTTCAAAACTATCCTTACAATACAAATTGGAAAGATGGAAAACTAATACTACCGGCCCAAAAGCCTAAAACTGATCAGCAGACACCAGATCCTTTGCAGAATCATTCTATAAATTTGGTAAAATATAGAACATGGTGTGAGGTGTGTGAACATCCACATGATCAGAATTATTGTGGCATCGCCCAACTGCTTGTTGTTGAAGGAAAAGAAGAGGATACTCATGAGAAGAATCTTGATTTTGAGCAAAATGATGTAAATATGTGTATGGCCTAGTCATATATTGATGAAGATGAATGTTTTTCTAATGAGGAATTGCAAGAAGATGATGTGAATAATCAATGACAGAGAAGTGAAATGTACCATCAAGAGGTCTTTTCTGATGAGGAGGGTGAGTTTGACAATCATGCCTGCAATATGGAGCAGGCTAAAGATTCAGTGTCTCTAAGGAGACCATCAAAAGATGAGATTGCCCAGTTGACTAAAGAGATGGCTACTCAGATGAGAAGTACACTACAGCTAAGAAATATAACTATGGGTGGTGAGCAGGGCAAACCTATTGGCCTTTTCATTAAAGAACGAAAAGATAAAAATAAGGGTGTTAAAGTAGATAGCAAAAATGATGCTGTCAAAATCAAGGAGGTCAAGAATGACAAGATATGGTTGAAAAGGATTGTGATCCCAAAGCCCCATGAAGATGTTACTCATTTATTGGTAAAGACCAAAGTGATTACCAAGTCTATTGAATCTGCTCTAGAAGATAATCAAAAGAAACTTGAAGGAAATCAGCAACTGGAGAAGAAAGAAAACAATGAAGGTATGACTCCTGACCTGCCTAAATATACACCCTTAGACATGTTTCAAGTACTATCCCAGGTTAAAGTTACTATACCTTTGCTGGAAATGATAAGGATAGCAGAGCATAAGGAAAAAACAATAGCCTTGATTTCAGGAGTTTCTAGTAGTAAAATTGAACAAGGAAATTGTAAAGAAGCAAAGGACAAAGAAGAAATAAAAGAGAAAGAAGTGGAGGGAAATGTGACACAAATTCCCCTTGTATATCTAGGGAATTCTATCAATATGTTCCTTGAGAATATAACCCCCTTTTTCTTGAGTGTTGATATAAATGGGAAGACTCTGAGAAATTGTATGATAGACTCAGGGGCATCAAATAATGTTATGCCAGTCAAGATCATGGAATTAATGGGCTTAACAGTAGACACTACTCAAGGAAAATACTATGCATTAGATTCAAGAGAAGTTCCATTTATTGGGACTATTAAAGCATTACCTTATAAATTGACCCAATACCTTGAGAAGATTTTGGCCATGACCGTTTTAGTTGCAAATATCCCACCTCATTTTGGGATGCTTTTGTCAAGGAAGTGGAGTGAATTAATGGGAGCTAACATGCAATGTGATTTATCATTTGCTACTTTTTACATTGGTGGAAAAGATGTCAATATTGAAAGAGATTCTAAGGTGCCTCATATGATTGAGCATGATCCGACTGAGAATTTGACATGTTTTACTGATTGTGGCATAAATGAATTCAGGGTTGAGGAATCCCCTAGTAATTGTGATAAACTTGTTGCACCAATTGATACAGAAGTAAAACATTTATCAGAGTCTAATGATTTGTGGACTATGTATTTTTTTGGTGCGAGTTCAAAGGAGGGATCTGGTGCAGGTATGTTGCTAAGGTCTTCGAGTGGAAAGGCATTCAGGTTCTCTTTCACTCTATTATTTGAATGGACCAACAATGTGGCCGAATATGAAGCCTTGTTATTGGGGCTAAGATTGGCTCAAAAACATGGGATCAAGAAGCTCAAAGTCATTGGAGATTTTGAGCTTGTGATTTCCCAAGTTAGGTCTAGATATGTGTCAAAGAATAAAAGGCTGAAATAGTATAGAAATGTTGTTTGGGATGAATTTGAGAACTTTGATGCTTTTGGTATAAATTGGATGGAGAGAGGCCACAATAAGGTGGCAGATTTGCTAGAAAATATTGCATTAAAACTAGATGACATGGCTTACGCTGGAATTTCAAAGGTTGAAGTCAAATCAGACCATTTGTTCCTGATAATATCAAAAACTGGATTTTCTTTGACAATGATGATATATTGAAGTTCTTAAATTGTGTAGATGAGTATGAAAGTCAAGAAATTGACTTTGGAGCTTTTTTTGAAAAGATTGATGGTAAGGATACTGTGTTTGGGAATGAATTTATTCAGTTAAAGACTAATACAATTTCTAAAGGTTTAGTTGTTCTTGAAAGAGTATTTGACAACCAAGATAGGATGAAGGCTAATTGTGATGCTTCCCATCCTGATGACCTGGAGGAAATAAACCTTGGAACAGAGGCATCACTGAAAAGGGTGTATATTGGAAAGAAATTATCACCAAAGGTGAGGAGAATTTTAATTGATTTGTTAAGAAAATTTAGACATGTGTTTGCTTGGTCTTATGATGATATTAAGGCTTATAGGGAGGATTTATTTCAACATGAAATTCCTTTGAGTGATGATACTAATCCATTTAGGGAAAAAAAAAGACCTATTAATCCTACCTTGGCCCCAAAAATGCAAGAAGAACTAACAAAGTTAAGAGATGCAAGGATCATCAAACCAATTAGACATTCATCTTGGGTATCAAATTTGGTGCCTATGAGAAAGAAAAATGGAGACATTAGGTTATGTGTGGATTTCAGAAATTTGAATGTGTCTTCATTGAAGGATAATTACCCATTACCAAATATGGAAGCCATGTTGCAGAGGGTGGCAGGTTGTGATCTAATGTCTATGATGGATGGGTTTTTTGGCTATAACTAGGTCATGGTTAAGGAGTCTGAATAGTTTAAGACAACTTTCACTACACCTTGGGGAACTTATGTATATGTGAGAATTCCTTTTGGTCTAACAAATGCAGGGGCTACTTTCCAGAGAGCCATGGATGTGGCATTCTCATAATTCATTAACTTGTTTTTGGTAATTTATTAGGATGATCTAACAACATATTCCAAGAAAGAAGATGACCATTGTGAACATCTAGAAAAAGTATTGAGTAGGGCATTGGAATATGGTATTTCCTTAAATCCAAAGAAGTTTTCTTTTGGAGTAAGGGAAGGAAAGTTGTTGGGACATATTGTTTCTAAGGATGGGGTCAAAATTGATCTAGAAAGGGTAATTGCAATAGATAGGGTCCCACAACCCCGAAATGTCAAGGGAATACAATATTTCTTTGGAAAAATTAATTTCCTAAGGAGATTCATAACAATTTTTGCTGAGATAGTTTTCCTTAATTCTAAAATGCTTAAGAAAGGGGCCAAGATTGAATGGGAAGAGGAGTCAGTACAGGATTTCTAGGCCATTAAGCAAGCTATAAAGGAAGCTCCTATGTTAAGAGCCCCTGATTTTTCCAAGCCCTTACAGATTTTCTCATTTTCTTCATTCCACACAGTTGTAGTTGTGTTGTTACAAAATAATTTTGAGGGTTTTGAATAGCCTATAGCCTTTTTGAGCAATTCCTTGAAGGCTGCAGAACTCAAATATGACATAAATGAAAAATAGGTGTATGCATTAGTAAAGGCAATAAAATCTTTCATGACATATTTGATGGGAGCTATTGTAGTTGCCTATGTACCCAATGCTGCTATGAAGAACATTTTTACATAGAAGGAAGTGTCAGGAAGAATATGTAGATGGCTCAATAGGATCCAATAATTCAACATTGAAATAAAGATTACCAAGCTAGTGAGAGGACAAGGATTGGCCAAGCTTATGGCTTAGAGTAATTTGGAAGAAAATTAGATAAATTTTCTTGAAGAAGAAAACAGATCACACATATGTGACATGGAACATTATGATTGGTACAAGGGTGTGATCTATTATTTACAAAAAATGAAATGTCCTGATAATTTAAATGAAAATGAAAAGAGGGCATTGAAGTTACATGCTATCAAATATGTTATCATAGAAAGAAAGCTCTGGTGGAGAAATGGAGAAGGTGCTATGTTGAAATGTGTGGACCAAGATCAAGCACAAGAACTCTTAAATGAAATGCATAGTGGAGTTTGTGGAGGGCATTATATGGCCAAAACAACTGCACAAAAGTAATGAGGGTTGGGTTTTGGTGGCCTATTATTTTTAAGGACTCACACCAATTAGTGAATACATGTGATGCTTGTCAATGTTTCTCTAGTAAGTTGAAATTCTTTGGTAACTTACCTTTAAAATCAGTTGCAGTACGATCTCCATTCCAAAAATGGGGTATTGATTTTATAGGAGATGTGGCATGCAAATAAAGTGGAGGCCATTCATGGATATTGATGGCCACTGATTACTTTACCAAGTGGGTGGAAGCAATTCCAACAAAGAAAGAAACTAGTAAGGTGGTAATTGATTTCTTAATGAGTAACATAGTGACTAGATTTGGATGTCCAGAGAGGATTGTGTCAGACAATGCAATGTGTTTCAGGTTTGAAGAATACATGGAGTTTTGTAAGAAGCATGGTATCCAAGTCTCTTACTCATCACTTTACCACCCACAAGGAAATGGACAAGCAGAATCAAGCAATAAAATCTTGATGAAGACTATAAAGAGAATTCTAGATCAAAATAAGAAGGCATGGGATTCTAAATTGAGATTAGCAGTCTAGGAAAATAGGGTGATAGTGAAGAAAGCAATAGGTTGTGCCCCATTTGACTTAGTTTATGGGATAAATGCAAGGTTGCCCCAGAATAATCTAATGGAGATGTATAAGTGTGTCCACATGTATGATAATGAAATAGAAGATGAAATGCAGTTGAGAGTGGAAGCTCTTATAGAATTGGATGAGGCAAGGAGGGAATCTCAAATGAAAAATGCCAAATTGCAGTTACAAGTAAAAAAATTGTATGACAAAAAGACAACTGCAAGGAGTTTCCAAGATGGAGATATGGTCTTGATGTGGAATACCAGGTTGGAAGATAAGGTAAAACATAGTAGATTTGATGCAATCTGGTTCGGTCCATTCCTAGTAAATAGTAAGGGGGGAAGATTCATATTTCCTCCAAGAAATGACGGGTGATATTCTTGAATTGCCAGTTCATGGAAAATTCTTGAAGTTATACTTCAGTTGAAGTATTGTTTTCCATGAGCAGTAGCTTAGGTGTGTGCATATGTTAGCTGTAGGTTTCCTTGTTGGATTATCTTGTTCAGATAGTCCTTTTTGGTTGTCTCTGCAATTAGTCTGCTCTACTTGAGATTCTGTTCTTCTCGCTTCATTCCAATGGAATGAAAATCCCCAACTAGAGCCACTGATGGAGCTTCAAATTTTGTTCTTTGAGTTCCATTATTATTTTGCCTCTATACTAGTCTATCATACTATTCAGAAGAAACCTAAGGTTGGGGGTTTTATTTTTGCCTTCATAAAATCCTAATGTTCTATCTAATACTTTGAGTAGGATCTATTCTAATGTTACCTTTTTTGAAGGAGGTTTTAAAATGACTTATGTCCCATTGACTCATCTAGGTCGGGCCCCTTTTAAATAAATAGCGTTAAATAGTTTTCCTAACTGTATTATCTCCTAAGTTTAGGCTGGCTCGTGCCCCATTTTTAAGAACAACATTGAGCCATCATTTTTCGTTGACCTAGGCAATGTCCCCTTGTCACTTTAATAATTTTTTTATATTTTGTAGGGAACGTTTTTTAGTGACCATCAATCATCCAACAGTTGATCCTGACCATTCCCCACGATCTCATGATGGCTTCACTACTGAGTTTCAACTGATTGCGATATCACGAGCGGGCATCGCGTGTCTCAACTGTCGATGCCGAAGAAGATTAACAAAGTGTTTTATTTTTTGTGTCAGGCTTTAATACATTATATAGTGGGTTACTAAAATAGCTATGAGATGCACGTGCTCGAGATCGATAGTGGTGTTATAATCTTGATGAAAAGTTGTTCGACGGTTATGTTCAGTGTTGCTGATTGTTGTGAATGAACATGATTGCCGATGGTGGGGATCAACAATTGCCTGCCATCGCGTGATCCAAAGATGTGGGATGTTTAGTGATTACAATATCACAGGAAAGCACCATGTGTAATCCTTTGGTGTGGCATATTGTGGTGGGCCCTCGATGCTGAGATGGAGATTACATTAGCCTTTTTGAAGGTGACCATTCGATGATCTGATGAAGACAATAGATTGATGGTTGGAATTTAAATTCATATCAAATGCGATTGGAGCCATTGGCGCAACATGCAAGTGAGCTTTAATGGTAGATGAGACATTTACTGGCTCAATTCAATTGACATAAGGTATTTTCCTTCATTCTATTTTACCACAAATCATTCAAGCACCTTGGCGAAGTAGTTTCAGAGCTAGAGAAAAAGTTTTGAGTAATCAAAGTAGGAGTTTGGTTTTATACAAGGCGCAAATTCCATGAGTTATTTTATGTACTACTTGATTAATTTGATTATGATTTCATGAAGAAAATTGTGGTGTGTTTGTCGATGGGTTTTGTTGATTATTGTTGTAGGGTTATTGGTTTGGTAAATTGTGGGAAATTGCAAGGTTCTGCTATAATTTCATTTTTTGGGTAGCCCTAGTTTGTTCAAGAATTTGATTTCTTTAAAGAAGCCCTAGTTCTTTTGAGATGGCACCACCAAAGAAAAATTCCGGCCATGTGTATTATTTACAAAGGAATTTTTATGATGATTTTCTGGATCAACTCCCATTTTCAAAAAATGATAGGAAGAGGGGTTTAGTTTTGATGAGTGGAAGAACCCTAAGCGAAGGACTAGTATGCAAAAATTATAACATTGCAGACGCTAGGGTTCCTATGACTGGATTGAAATGTTTAGGTTGTGGTATGGACAGTGAAATTTACCTCACCCTTTTTCTAATGACTGGAGATATGACATGGGGAAGCTAGCAGTGCCAAATGTGTTCGCTGATGTGTAAAAAATGATAGTAAGAGGGGTTTAGTTTTGATGAGTGGAAGAACCCTAGGTGAAGAACTAGTATGCAAAAATTATAACATTGCAGATGCTAGGGTTCCTATGATTGGTTTGGAAATGTTTAGGCTATGGTATGGACAGTGAAACTTACCTCACCCTTTTTCTAATGGTTGGAGATATGACATTGGGAAGCTAGCAGTGCTAAATGTGTTCCCTGATGTGGACCTACTCAAAGTGGTGGTAGCATGATATGACCCTATTACAAGAGTAATAAGGGATAATGATGGTGGGATTTTGATGGGTATAAGCGTGGATGAGATTCAATAGGTGTTTGATTTGAGTGAACCCAACTCATTTTTGGTTCTAGTTGATCTTGAGGAGATGAAGTAGGAGTATGCAAGATCAAATCCTCTTTTTAGATTGCAGTTGCTTCCTCCTCATCTGGCTAGGGTAAGCACTTCAACGATTCATATCAGCCCAAGTGACCAGGAGTCTTTCAGGTTGAATTGCTTTTCGAATCACTTTCTGGCTACATTTTATTTACTGTGCCAAATTTTGGGATTCATCCCTAATACTGTAAAGCCAATTTCATACATATTCATGGGGGCCCAAATTTAGCATCCCAATTTCTCTGTGGTGTATGACTTTGCATCTTTTCTGGCTGAAAAGATACATGAGGGGTTGCTAAAGTTGCAGGTGGGGGATACTGACATTCCTTTCTTTTGGTATTCCACGTTAATGCACATGTTCTTGTACAAGAATTCCGACTTCTTCTCAGAAAAGATGGAGTTGAGGCAAGATGTAAATGTAGAAAGATTGCCAGTATAGGTTTGGAGTGCCGACTTATCATACAACAGGGGAGGTGCCAGTTTTGTGCAATTTTATAATTGCTTTGCCTCCAGAATCAGGGCTTAGTTGGCAGTGAATGTGCCTAGAGTCCCTGAGGACTTACATGACTTCGTCAGACCAAGGGTGAGGAAGCCTAATTTGAAAATTTTCCACAATTGGGGTGACATCATCTTGTACCCTGTAAGTACAGTGCTAAGAGTATATGGTTTCCAAGGATCCCCACATATCCTCCCATTTAATATACCATCAAGAATGGGGTTCACCAAAGTCATGTGGCAAATAGGTTGTATTCATGAGGATTACCTGACCAGGAGGGGAAAGGGAACTTTGTTCCCTGAATACACTGTGGTATCTGATTTTATTTGTTCCAAGGGAGGATGGGTCCACTTTGGAATATACTTTGATGAATTTCATTTGAGGAGTGGCTCGAGGAGGCAGCATGACCCTAACGGTTTCTTTGCCTTGTTTAGGCAATGAATTAAAGGTGGCAGATTTGTACATGAGTTCAATTTTCCTGAGGACCTAATCATAAATGAATTTGATTTGAATAGATAGGAACTGAATAAGGAAAAGTGGGTTACATATGAGAATTTATTGGCTATGGTGCATAAAATGGATCCAAAGTATGATCCATTAGTGGAGTTCACTCCATTCCATAAGAGAATTGACTTCTTGATGGATAATTTCAAGGAGATTATGGGCACCTTGATGACCAAGAGGGTCAATTTGGAATTTGATTTTGGTATACAAAGACCAAAGGTGAGGCCTGAAGAAACAAGGCCAACTTATCAACCCTCAATGAATTGACCTCTTTACAAAAGAAAGAGGAATGATAGTAGTGATGAGGAGGAAAGGGATAAGAAAGGAAAATAGATAATGAAAAAATCATCACAACCAAGTCCAAAGATCAGAGCACCTGGAGGGATAAAAATTATTGATTTAGATTCACCATCAAAGAATGATCCTGCATTACTACCATCAGAGTCAAGCCCTAAGAGGCAGAAATTTGAGGAAGCACAAGAGACTCTGACAAATGATATAATTGTTATAGATCAAGACATGCAGGTTGGTATTCCTCCCCCTCCAAGATCAACATAGTTGGTGCTATCTTATATGGCTGTGAAAGGACAATGTGTACAAGATGCCAGAATGGAGGCCTGCAATGCATTCTTGGATGATGATGCATTTGTGAAGACTCCTGTATTCTTGCAACTAGTGTCGAGAATGAAGTTGGAAGAGTACCAAGACAAATGCAAGAAGAGGAGAGAATCAAGGCTTGATAGGTCTGATTAGGAGAATGATGATGAGGTGAAGGCATATCTGATGGAAGAGTTCAAAATCATCACTCATGAGGAGGAAGGAAACTAGTGACTCAAGCAGGTGTGCTAATTTTTCCTAAGTGGGACATAACTGATGCAGTGTCATTTAATGCCATTCTAAAGTCCAAGCATCCCATATAGAACAGTGAGGAAGAGGTTAAGGCAGCCCTGCAAGACTCTTCTTTTAGTGAGGAATATGAACTTTGGCAATTTGGGCATTGGCACCCTAGGGCAGAAAGCTAAATGTGACTGATATTAGCCCAAACCTAAGGGGAGGGTTAATCATCAAGAGAGCTTTTGAAACTTTAACTAAAGAAGCTACAAACCAGACGGTAAATGTGGCCAAATTGGCCCGGAAGACAGCTGAAAGGGAAGAGGCCAAAAAGAAGATTTTGATGGAGAAATATAACATCATAATTGGAGAGTAGAGTAGGATGCAACAAAGAAATGTTGAGCTGCAGTTTGAGGTAGATAGGTTGAAATATAGGTAGGTGGGATAATCCTGCAATGCTCCTAGTATCATGACATTACCTTATACATCAGGAGCAGTACCCCTTACTTCTCCAATTATTTATACTCTAAGATCCCACTAAGAAGCAGATGTTAAATAAGATCATAGAGTTACAGGTTGTTTTAAAAGCAAGTGAGGAGGGAGCAGTTTGCCAAACAAAATGAGCTTGTTGATATAGTTTTGAGGCACCTGAATGAGAAGGTTGATGTTATATTACCATCGGTGCATTCTTTATATTCTTTATTCTTGGATGAAATAAGAAATATTAATAGGGATCGGGAAATAGTTTTGCTCTTGGCTGAGAAGTAGATACCTAGGGCCAATGACCTGGATATTATGTATAAGGCCTCTAGATTTGATGCAGATAATAGGCCCCAATAATTGAGGCCTAATCAAATTTTTTTGAAATCACTAGAGGGTTTCCAGGCCCTACCTAATGATTTGAGTAGGAGAATTAAGGAACTCGTAAAGAGTTTTGATGATTGGAGTGATACATTTTTGCCAGATATAATTGATGCATAAGGAAATATTAAATCACTGCAACAGTGGCAAGATAGAGCAGATGAAGTCATCAATGCACAAATCAAGTTGATTTGTGATGATTCAAACTATGATTTGTTGGTGATTACTATGGATAAGATAATTAATACTAGCACATTTTTGGAGTCTTTTGAAAGAGAGGCCAATCAGGTAGTAGTGAAATACACACCTTACAATACTAAGGTGAATGAGGTGGTCAATTTTAATTGGCCAACAGATGAAGAGTATCAGAGATGGGTGGAAAAATATTTAACTAAGGAGGAGTAAGACAGTGTCTACTACCGACAGTTAATAACTCAACGGTTATGGTTATAACAGATTTTGGTTTTGTCTCAGTGGCAGTTTTTGGTGCAGGTTTTGAGGTTTGGCCAATATAGCGGCTATTTTCTAATGAGTAGGATTAACAAGAAGATTCTCCAGAGACTCGATGGTTTTAATGATTTTTTTGAAGTGTCTTAGAGCGGTCCAATTGACCAGTGATGTGTATTTTCTGGCCTAATGCTTGTTTGCTCCTTCTGTAATGCCCCGCCACACAACCCTAGAGGAAGTTTCAATTCACTATAAAAGAATACAATTTTTTTTTATTAAATTGATTAAACATTCAAATGTTCACTTACAATTGTCAACATTCTCTAAGGCTACGTAATCGAGATTACTTAAATCCACACATACATCAACATATAACTATAAAATTTAATGACATTGCAGAATAAGTATTTAAACAACATAAAGATACAACATAACATAATGAGATATACATCCAAGATACAAATTCATTAACTTAATCAAATGGTTACATCACTCATTCCCAGAATGAGGCAATAGTACAAATGTGTTACAATTACATAAATCCACTTCGTAAACATAAGAGGGGTATAATAACTTATTACAAATTGAAATATTACAATGCTTGGATTAAAACAAGAACTATGAGCTGTCCAACTGGATATTTCACCACCAAGTACTGAAGATAAAAGGGGGACCCAACGGTGTATGGTGCATGTTCCACCCAACCTAGTGGTACCCGAAGGCCCACCCCCCATGCTAGGAGATAGTAAAAGTGTAACATGGACAATCTCTACAACCTCTAACCACAGGCTGACTCATACTGACACATACTAACTCAACTAAACACATGTACAGTAAAATTCCAACTCTAACATGGTCACATTGCTTCCAGACATAAATTGATCAAGTATGATAAGAAATCCATACACATAAAAAAAATACCAATTTTTTCTTAGATAGAGTGTCATCGTACAGCTTGTCATGAGATCTCCTTTGGGAATCTTCATAGGCTTTGATAATCCTAGTGACCTCAATCGAATCCCAGCCCTCATACTCTCTCATGCAGAATTGACTACCTCTCATAAGGACAAGATAGTTGACCTTGCCATTCTAGGCCTTCCCACTCATCCCAAGTCTAAACGAGCACTTGTGTCAATGAGTGAGGCTAAATTATCTTGATTAGTGTGAAATACTTCCTAATCCTCTAAGTACATTAATTTAGTTATCACTTGATTAAATCACCTCTGAAGGTTACCCAGTTTACCTCTTCTTTCAAAATCCCCAATTCTCTCCATGAATAATTTTTCAACAACCTCTTCATTAATTTTAACTCTAACATGCTGGAAAAATTAAAATATCTTCTAACAACCAATTTTAATTTGGAACTAAATTAGTATTTGGAATTATTAAATTAAATTGAAATTAAAATTGGTTGTTAGAAGATATTTTATTTTTGCCAACATGTTAGAGTTAAAATTAATGAATAGGTTGTTGAAAAATTATTCACGGAGAGAATTGGTGATTTTGAAAGAAGAGGTAAATTGGGTAACCTTTAGAGGTGATTTAATTAGGTGATAACTAAATTAATGTACTTAGAGGATTAGGAAGTATTTCACACTAATCAAGATAATTTAGCCTCACTCATAGAAACAATTGCTCGTTTAGACTTGGGATGAGTGGGAAGGCCTAAAATGGCAAGGTCAATTATCTTGTCCTTATGAGAGGTAGTCGATTCTGCATGAGTGAGTATGAGGGCCGAGATTCAGTTGAGGTCACCAGGATTACCGAAGCCTATGAAGATTCCTAGAGGAGATCTCATGACGAGCTGTGTGATGACACTCTGCGTAGGAAAATATTGGTATTTGTTTTATGTGTATGGATTTCTTATCATACTTGATCCATTTATGTCTGGAAGCAATGTGACCATGTTAGAGTTGGACTTTTATTGTACATGTGTTTATTTGAGTTAGTATGTTTTAGTATGAGTCATATTATGGTTAGAGGTTGTAGAGATTGTCCATGTTACATTGTTACTATCTCCTAGCATGGGGGGTGGGTCTTCGGGTACCACTAGGTTGGGTGGAACATGCACCATACACCGTTGGGTCCCCCTTTTATCTTCAGTACTTGGTGGCAAGACATCCAGTTTGACAGCTCACAGTTCTTGTTTTAATCCAAGCATTGTAATATTTCAATTTGTAATAAGTTATTGTACCCCTCTTATGTTTACGAGGTGGATTTATGTAATTGTAACACATTTGTACTATTGCCTCATTCTGGGAATGAGTGATGTAACCATTTGATTAAGTTAATGAATTTGTATCTTGGATGTATATCTCATTATGTTATGTTGTATCTTTATGTTGTTTAAATACTTATTCCACAATGTCATTAAATTATATAGTTATATGTTGATGTATGTGTGGGTTTAAGTAATCTCGGTTACATAGCATTAGAGAATGTTGTCAATTGTAAGTGAACATTTGTATGTTTAATTCACTTTAATGGGTATGTGCAGGAACATGATGGGCCAAAAAGTGGCGATATGAAAGCCATATGATGGCCCTTGTGGCTGACGACTTTTTTTTTACCCAAAATTGATGAAACGAAAAGGGTTTTTAGAGGAGATTCTCAGCTTTCCACCAATATAAATTATACTTTACTTTGAATTTAATAAATAATTATTATTCATTTTCTATTAGAATTATGAATAAAGTCCTGATTGATAGGTTGATTGAAAAACATCTATAACTTTCAAACGGTATCACATTTTTTGAATCTGAAACATGCGTCACATTCTATGCTTTACATGCTATAGGATTAAAAGAAAAAAAAAATTGAATTTCATGAATTTTTGACGAAGTTAAGGTAGTTAGATAGACGAGCTTTTATATTTTTTAAAATTTGTAATAAAAAATTCATAATTAATTATTTACTTGGAAAAAAATTATAAAAAAATATGCATCACATCGAGACATGAGTCCTCTACTTATATCTAAGAGATTAAATAAAATATTATCATTTTATTGTGGTTAGGGTGGTTAGACAGACACCTACTTCTTATTTTTACCCTGAAATTTAAATACTACTGCAATGAAATTTCAAATTTTCACCAAATAGATTTAAAAAAATAAATAAAGGTCTAGCATTTTAGAAACTACATTCAATTTGCTATAGATTCTTTTTTTACATTTTGATGAAATAATATAGATAACTTATTCAAATCTTTACATCAAGTCATCTAACTCTAATTTTTTGTCTTTTTATTGCCACTTAAGGGCCTGTTTTTTCCATGATGATCCTGCACATACCCTAATAAAAAAAATTGTACATTTTTATAGTGAATTGAAACTTCCTCTATGGTTGTGTGGCAGGCCATTACACCTTCATTCTCTATAAGAAGGATTTCAAGGCCAAAAATACGAGTTAGCAAGTTAGATATTTTTTAGGTCAAGTCTAAGCATAGTTGCAGAGCAAGTTGTGAAGCCTATTGATTCAATGTAAATGCAATTTAGGTTTTTGTGTCATTTTGTAGTAGGGTTTTGAATTTATGAGGGTTTGATGTTTCATGACAGCACTAGCATCTGAATTAGGATGATTCATTTCAATCTCATGTCTCTCCCTTGTATAAACATATCATAATCTTGAATAATATAATCAATGGCTATTACATTCATCTCACTATTGTGGTGTGTATAATTCTCATTTTGGCTTTAGTTCAAAGAATTAATTAAAATGCTTGAGTGAAATTATAGGTGGATATGTTTATGAAGTGATTTGATAAGAAGTATTGGGTTAGGATATAAATGGATGGTATTGTAAGGCAATATTGTCAGAGATCTTATATGCTATGTGTTTGAATCTGTCATGGATCCTTAAATTTTTGTGAATTCAACTCCCCAATGGTATATGGCATTGGTCTAAATCGTATTTGTTTGTGAGGTTTTGTATTTGCTTCTCTTTGGTTAGAGCTTGTTTCAAATTGCAAATCAATTACTATCTTAAGTTGTGAAGTATTGTTGTAATCATCTCATGCTCCAAGTAGTTGATACTATTGATGAAAAGCCAATTCAATTCAATATTATCCTATTATGTTGCGCTATTAAATGAGATTATCTGTTATTGTTAATGATTGTTTATAATTTTGGTGCAAAGATTATAAACACATTAAGGGGATTACCCTCCTGGGTTTTGCAGAGCCCAAAGTGTAGGAGGTCTTTTAAAACCCTCGTTAGTTGGTCCAAGTCCTTCGAGCTACCCCTAATTGGGATTGGCAATTCCATGGGTAGATTAGGAGATAAACTTGGTTATTGAAAAAAGGTCATAGGATGAATACTTTCCAAGGTTTGAAAATTTTGGTCCAAGATTTGATCAATAATCGGACCATAACTATCGAGGGGCATCATGCCAGTGAAGATCATTAGGAATTTAAGGACCCTCTTCCCAATTATAAAAAAAATGGGAATCTTTAGAGGACAAAGGAAAAAATGTAAATCATGTCTATGACACCACAATAAATCATATCTACACAAATGACCAAAAATTTAATGTCATCAAGATCAAAGGAAAGTAGGAGTATTAGGAAGTTAATGAAACAACAAAGGGAAAGGCTAAAATAGTCGTAAAAGGAAGTTCATCCAAATCAACTCTCCCTCCTCCAAGGTAGTACAATTTAGTCGATCAATTACATAAAACATTGGCTCAAATTTCTATCTTGGAGCTTCTTAAGATATCTTTGGCGGACAAGAAAATTCTGGAGAAGGCTCTTGTTGACACAACTGTATCTCCTAATTTGGATATTGAAAAATTTCAAGCCATGGTGGGACACTTGTCTTCACCCACATGCCTATCCTCTTTTGAGAAAGATGATTCCTCCATGACTCATCCCCATAACTCATCACTTTATCTAGAAGTCATGGTTCATAAAACCCAAATAAGATGTGTCTTAATAGATGGGGGAGCTGATCTAAATATTTGTACTTTAAAATTTGTTATTTCCTTGGGGTATTTTGAAGATTCTATTGATCTGAGAAGAAAAATAACAATCAAAGTATGTGATGATGAGGAACGAGCTTCTAAGGGCCTCATCATGTTACCTATCAGAGTGGGACCTGTTGTAAAGAACACTTTTTGTCAGGTTCTAGATCGAGACTTATCTTATAATATACTTTTGGGTCGCCCATGGATCCATGAGATGCAAGCGGTACTATCTACATACCATCAATGTCTATAATTTCCTTATGACAGACAAGAAATAACCATACCGGTAGATCATAACAACAGTCAGATTTTCTCTAACCTTAGAGAAACCCAAGACACTTTTGTCCTGCATAATAGAGAAGCACTTGCTATTTTTGTTTCTAAACACAATGATCAAACAAGGGAAGTGATAAAAATCTTTGGCACAAAGCTGCAATTAAAGGATAATGGGGTGGGAGAATATTCACTATGCCTCCCTAACCTACCTATCTCTCCAAGGTCACATGGTCAGCCTACAGTATCCACACAACAAGTTGCAATGACTTCCACATCAAGAGCACAAGCTTCAATCCCCATCACCATGTTTGATGGAAAATTCATCAAGGCTAACACTCAAGAAAGTGAAGAAGATAGAGCTATTCTCAATTGGCTTTATAAAGATGAAGACGAATATGTTTAGCATGTCAAATTGCCTACTGAGCAATATGGGAAAGGCTATACAATAATGCAACGAATGGGTTATCAAGGAATTCGCCCCATAGGCAAAAGAAAAGAAGGAATTTTTGAACCCATTCAACCAAAAACAATGCATCCAAAAGATAAAACTGGACTTTGGTATGGATAAGATGCAAAATAAGCAGTCCAAAATAAATCCCATGAAGAGATAGATGAGAAAATTATGAGATTGCAGGATAACTCTGACATAGATTCAAATGAGTATGAATGGGATAGAATTTATAATAATGAATTTTGGAGAGACAAACAGGTGGATGTTATACAAAAATATACACCCATCCTCACACAAGGAGAAAGTTCAAGGCCTCCACTTGACTATTTACTTCAAAGTGACCATGACTCGAGTGATGACGATTTGGTTCAAAGTGAGACAGATAATCAGTAGGAGGATACCATCATAGATCTTCCCCATAGAAAGAATGATAACCATGTCATGACCTTAACTTCCAGTGACCTCACCCAACCAGACAATCCCTTTCCTTTGGTCCATCCTGAGCTTATTGATTGGGAACAAACTGAACTAATTGATATCCCAATCTTCCCAAATGATGAAACCATTGTAAATTTTCTTTGTTCTTCCAACCCGAAAATAGGTTCCACTGGTGAATCTCATGATCAAAATCTCATTCAAGAGAGTGCCAAGTTTATTAGCTACAAAATTAACAATATAAAAGATAGATCTAATGGTGAAAACCAAAAAAAGGCAATATTAGATCATGAAAAATGAAAAATAAAGAGCATATCTAATAGTGAAAACCTTTCAAAGTAACTGAAAGATGAGAAACTTGACACTCTCCTTGAGCACTATCAGGAGATATCTTCTATTTTGATAGAACAAACATAAGCAATCAATATAGGTACTGCAGACCAATCGAAGATCCTACAACTTGCTGCATCATTGATAGAGGAAAAAATTCCAAAATTCACAAAATTCTTGAAGGATAATCAAATCAACTTTGCATGGTCATATTTAGATATGCCTGGATCAGATCCAAATCTTATCATGCACCATTTTTCCATAATTCCAGGGGCAAAACCAGTGAAACAAAATCTTAGAAAGATGCATTTGCATGTTGCATTGCTAGTCAAAGAGGAATTGAAGAAATTGTTGGATGTAGGATTCATTCGATCTATTGACTATGTAGAATGGATCTCCAACATTGTACCAGTGTCGAAACCATATGGACGAATCAGAATCTGTATAGATTTTCATGATCTAAATAAGGCATTTCCAAAAGATGATTTTCCCCTACCTAACATTGACACAATTGTGGATCTAACAGCTGGGCACGCCATGTATTCACTAATGGATGGATTTTTCGAGTATAGTCAAATCAAGATCGCACCTGAGGATCAGGATAAGACCACTTTCACATGTCCCTAGGGTACATATTGTTGGAATGTAATGTCATCCGAACTCAAAAATGAAGGTCTGACGTATCAATGGGAAATGACTACAATTTTTTATGACATGATGCACACTTCCATGGAGGATTATGTAGATGATCTCTTAGAAAAATATTACACAAGAGAGGGACATCTAGACATCTTATCTAAAATATTTGTCAAGATGGAAAAATTTAAGGTCAGACTCAATCCCAAGAAGTGTTTCTTTGGAGTTAAATTTGGAAAGCTCTTAAGCTATATTGGGTCAGAAAAAGGAATAGGGGTAGATCCAGTGAAGATCAAAGCCATAATGGAGATGCCACCACCATGAAACATCAGATAACTTTGGTCATTACAAGGATGACTACAGTCCATCAGGAGGTTCATTACACATCTGGAAGACAAGAGTTTGCCTTTCACGCATCTCTTGCATAAAAATATTCCATTCAAATGGGAAGAAAAGTGCGAAGCAGATTTCAATCAAATCAAATAGTACATAATGATCCCACTAGTCTTGATTCCACCAGTACCAAGAGAACCACTCATACTGTACATTTCAGCCATAGATATATCCCTGGGGGCATTATTGGCACAAGAGGACAAAACAGGAAAAGAGCGAGCCATATACTACATCAGCAAGACATTGACAAGCCATTAGCTTAATTACACTTTCATTGAAAAGGCTTGTTTAGTAGTAGTGTTTTCTTCCCAAAATTTGTGGCACTATATGTTAGCTCATACAGTGAAACTTATAGCTAAAATTGATCCCTTAAAGTATCTTTTCAGCAAAGCAACCTTAATAGGTAGGCTAGCTAAATGGGTAATGATCCTAAGTGAGTTCGAAATTCACTATGTGGATTGAAAGGCCATCAAAGGGTAGGTCATAGCAGATTAGTTGGTAGTGGCACCTTTACAAATAGATCATCCAATGCACATTGAATTTCCTGATGCTAATATTTTCACAGCAATGACCAAGCAGTCATGGACATTTTATTTTGATGGGTCCTATACACAACATGGCTCAGGGGTAGGAACTATTTTTGTCACACCTCAGAGACATACCATTCCAAAGTCTTATCGGTTGATGTTTCCTTGCACCAATAACATAGCCGAATATGAAGCACTGCTTATTGGAATGAGAATAGCATTGGATTGGAAGATCACAGAGCTACAAGTTTATGGTGATTCACAACTCATCATTAAAAAAAAAAATGATGACTATTAGACTAAAGATGACAAGTTGATGCCTTATAAAAACATGGTAGATGATTTCAAGAAGTATTTTGTTGAGATCAAGTTCACATAGATTTCGTGGATTGACAATAAAGTTGTAGATGTCATGGCTACAATTGCATCACTACTGCAATTGTCGACAAACCAAGATCGATATGAATTCCTGGTGGAACAATTGTTTTCCCCTACTTATGACAATCCTAAGACCCAAATAATCTATCACCTAGTTGGATCTGATTCCACTTTATATGGAAAAATCTATACCTATTTGAAAGATACTATCTTACCCTCAAATCTATCTCAGAATCAGAAAAGAAACTTTATACGCCAATCTATTCGCTATACCCTAATTGTCGACACCTTATACTGATGTGGTCTTGATGGTACCCTCCTTATATTTCTTGAACGCGATGAGTCTGAAAAGGCTTTACAAGAGGTTCATGGTGGTATTTGTGGGACTCATTCAAGTGGACTAACCTTAGCTAAGAAACTTGTCAGAATGGGTTATTATTGGCCAACCATGGAAAAGGAATCCTTCACCTTTGTAAGGAAATATTTGGAATGTCAGACTCACATAATCCTCATTCACACTCCTACTCAAGAGCTACAACCCTTCACTACCATATGGCCTTTCGCTCAATGAGGACTAGATCTGGTTGGAAAAATCCACCCCTCTTCATCAAATGGGCATAATTTTATAATCACAGCCACTAAATATTTTACCAAGTGGATTGAAGTTGTTCCCTTGACAATAGTAACCGACAAAAAAATTTCATCCTTCATTTTTAATTATATCATATGTCGATATGGCATTCCCAGCTCCATTATCATGAATAATGGAAGACCTTTTAAGAATCGGGATGTTGAAGAACTTTGTGAAATATTTCATATCCAACACAGGTTCTCTACACCTTATTATCCATAGGGAAATGGCCAAGCAAAAGCTTCAAACAAAATAATTTTGAAGATCCTGAAGAAGACGGTAAATGATGTCAGTTGTGATTGGCATGTCCAGTTAAATCCATCTTTGTGGGCATACAGAAACAACATCCGCACGCCGATAGGGGCCACCCCATACACCTTGGTCTATGGAGCAAAAAAAATCTTGCCACTAGAAGTTGAGATTCCCTCACTTCGAGTCTCACTGAAGGGACTCATAACTGATGAGGGTTACAGAGTTTCCAAACTACAAGAACTAGAGCTACTTGATGAGAGACGAAAAAGTGTAGCCAATCACTTGAAGGGTTATCAACAAGTCATGTCTCGTAGCTATAATCATAGAGTAAGACCATGCACATTTCAAGTAGGTGACTTGGTCCTGAAGGAAAATCCCCACAACCAACAATATCAGGAGAAGAAAATAAATTTTGAGCCCAATTGGCTGGGTCCATTCATCATCATTGCATCATATGGTTCGAGAGCATATCAGTTATCTACACGAGAAGGGGACCTATTCGAAGATCCAATTAACAACATCCATTTGAAAAAGTTCTATGTTTAGAAATTACAAAAACAACATAAAAAGTCATGAAAAAATTCATAAAAATCAGAAAATGTCCTAAAAAAATCATCATCAGGATGAAAACCTAGCAAACATGCATCCTTTTGATATACAAAAAATTAAAAATTAAAAAAAAGAATGAAAAAATACAAAAAAAATCAAAAAATAAAAAAAATCATTGCCTCAATGAAAACTTGGCAAACATGCATCTTGGTAATAACAAAAAAAAAAAATCACAAAATCTGAAAACTTGCAATAAAAAAAATGGTGAAAACCTCGCAAACAGGTGTTATTTTTTATTTGGTTGGCTCTTCCATCTATTAGGTTACATCCTGCATTGTTCATACATAGCCATTTTTATCAACATCAAAATCCATCCTTTGCCATCATATTTGCATCATGCACACAAAATTTCCTAAAAAAAAAAGGATTTCATCATGGCTTGATGACCATTGTTTATATTCCTAGCAATAGGATGTGTCTAATTGAGAGTCAAAGTGAAAACTCGCTAGGGGTCAATCAACTTTTGAGCTTTTAAGCAGGCAAATAACAACATGCGTCAGCTATCCAAATATCAGATCAACAATCAAATATCCAATCAGGCCTAGTGGAAACAACTATGAGATGTAAACTAAACAAACTAGATGATCTTAATCTAAATAAAATGATTGGAACACTTAATGCATAAGTTGAATTGTTGTTTTGAAATTTGATGACATCATATCTCTGGAGTGGCTCAATGATGTACTTAACTAGAGTCACAAGGAAGGAATATGATTTTTCTTTGTTTTCTATCTGAAATTTAATCATTATTACTGTGCAAATTTATCACAAGACATGGTTTACAAAAGTATCATTGATGACATTTCAGAATTTGCATAGGAAAAGGATTAACTTTTGTCTATTTACACAAGCAATATTTAGGTCATCTCGGTTCAATTATACCTCGATGCTTGTATTAACTTGCTATATCAAACATCATGTAAGGCGTACTCAAGACATTTTCAGGGCGGATCTACCCTATGATGCTTGTACTAACCTCCAACATTTCAAAAATCTCAATGATGATAAACAAGCATAAAGTTGGTTCACAAAATGACAGCAGTGTGTAGTTCATTTTGCATGATTCATATAGATTGCATTCATTTTACAATAGACTTTTGGAGGTTGGAAAAGATATCAAAAACAATATAACTCTTTTGAGCAAAGATTGAGTATATTTGGACATTGGCTGAAATCATTCTCATTTCATATTCATTTTATCATTTTCGTTTCATTATCATTTTTCATCTCATCATTTCATTACCATTATTAGTTTCATATCATTTTTCATATATTGTTCACTTTCATGACATTTTCATAATGTTTTCATTATCATGTATCATTCATTTTCATATCGATATCATTTATCATTAACTATTCATATCATTTTTTCCATTCATTTTCACACTGCATATCATTTTCCATTCATTTTCACACTGCATATCATTTTCCATTCATTTTCATTATCATTCATTTTCCTATCATTCTCATTTTTATATTCATATCATCAAATCATTATATTTTTACATCATTTTCATATCATTTTCATATCATTATCATCTCATCATATCATTTGTCATATCATATTATCCATATCACATCATTGTATCATTCATTCATTATTGCATTTTCATTTATCATTTGTCACTTATCATTTCAGTTCATTTCCATATCATTTTCATATCATTTCATCACATTCATTATCATTTTTTTTTCATATCGTTTCATCATATTCATTCATATCATATTTCTTCTCATATCATTTTCAAATTTCATTAGTATTTTCATTATTAATTTCATATCATATCATTTCACTTTCAGTATCATTATCATTTTTCACCATTAGTTTCATATAATTTAATATTCACTTTCCCGACATTTACATATCATTTTCATTATCATTCATTTTCCATATCATTTTCATATCATTCTTATTTAAATATTCATATCATCATTTGATTATCTTTTCACATCATTTTCATTTCATCATTTTCATTATCTCATCATTTCATTATCATTTGACATATCATATCATCCATATCAATATCATATTTTCACATCATTCATTATCATTTCCTTTCCATTCATTATCATTTTTTTTCACATCCATGCCATTGCATCATCATAGATAACCATACATTGGAAAATAATAAAATACATCCATGGCATTCATTTCACCATGACAATTTTGCATCCATTTTCAATAAATTTTTCCATACATCATGAAACATCATAAAAATCATTCACATCTCATTTGCATCAACCATCATAATATATGTTGCATATTCATCAATCATAAAACATGTAAAATTCATAAACATCATCATCATCACATCATAAGTTAGATAGCATCAGGCATAGAGCATCATCCATAAACATGCATCATCGTGACATAATCATAAGCAACATGACATATAGAAATAGAAATGCATACCTGAACATCCATCATAAGCATAATAAAAGACACATGCATATCGAAATCACCGTTGCATATCATATAAAACTCATCAAATAAATGTCCAAATTTATAATGATATCAAATGTCCAAGAGAGATACATGAAATGTGACAAAAATGATGTATAGAGAGTGGTCAATGAGGAGCATCAAAGTGAGGACCATGGCTGCTATTGCCTATGAAAGTAGTGGATCTAGATGGATCTCGGTCACTGGTGCCACCTATCTCTCATTTGATTGGTTGTCCCACACTCCTAGTGGCACTCTTCGAATGGCTGTGGGAGTGAGTGCAAGATTTGGTGCCTGACTATGTGTAGGCTATCCTCTATTTCGAGGGGTACCACCTCATAATATCTCATCCTATAATATTCAGCCTATCGAGCAGTCTCCAGTCCCTTTGCCACAACCTCTCTAATAGAGGTGCCCTCTACTAATCTCAACAACCTCTTTGATATGCCCTCTGCCTGTTGGCAACGCTATCTCAAACCATCCCTGTCTGTAATCAGTTGGGCTACCTGTGGGTCTGGGGGTGGTGGTTGTGCCATCTGTGCCTGTAACTATGAGATAGTAGCCTGGGCCTATGCTAATTGGCTCTAGAGAGCTTGTACCTATGTCTGCAATGTGTCAATCTAGCCCTATTGCTCTCACGATGGAGCCCTGATCATAATATGTGAGGGGCCTACAACTAGCTTCTCCACTATCCTCACTGTCCTTAGTCTGGCCCTAAATCGAACATCAAAAATGAATCTCTCTCCACCACCCCCATCATCCCCATCATCATCGTCATCATCACCACTATCATCCTCATCCTCATCTCTATCAATATCCATATCAACACCGCCACCCACAACCTCTCCTCCTCCTCCGATGTGCTCCTCTGCCTATGCTTGTGCTTGTGGTTGTCTTCAAGCATGTTGTAGTGTTGGTCCATCTAGTAGTGGGGCATGCTCATTTGGGCTCGTCAATCTTAGAAATGGATGAGTGTGGAAATATACTGCATACTCAGTCATCTGTGCATCTAAAATATCTGGCTTGTAGTCCCAAAAATTTGGTTGTAGGCCTAGGTACTCTGCCCTAGTTGCCTCATATGGAATGAAAGGGCCCCACTCTACAACATCCTCTTGTCATCTTGTATAATGGGCCACACCCTACAGAATGACCTATACTCGGCCGAACTATCTTAAAAACCACATAACCAAAAATCTCTCAATAATGAAAGGGGTTCTCCCAATCATGTATCTAGATATGTCGTATTAGGGCAGCTCAATATCATCCTTGTCCCAAGCCTCACAATCAACATATGGCCTCCAAATCACACTGTCCATATCATCAAGTACTCTCCTCCAGTATTCCAACTTGCCCAGCTTAGGCTAGACAAGTGGACTTGTGCATGCATAAACATAGGGGCGATCGATGAGATGATCTCTCCCTACAAATGGGTGGGTAATAGCGATGTGCTCCCATGCCCAAATCTATAAAAGTGTGACCCTGAAATATATACTCTTCCCACCTGTATATACTACCTGATGTAAATTGTGGTATAGGTGGGCTAGCATGCAGGAACCCCATGCATATCTGGTCTGATGTAGGATCATGTCCTCTAGAACTTGACCCCACCCAATGGACAGTCCCTTCGACCTGAGGTCAGGACACAAGAAACCACCAATGAAACCAGCCAAAACTAAAGGAAGTGGGGAATAACCCTCAACCATCTCTCTCCATGGGATATATCTGAAATGCGTAGATCCTAAAATACTCTTTGCAAGGCATCAGTCCCCCAAATCTTCTTGTGGTCATAAACCACAATCTCGCTAACTACTAGGATCCCTAGAATCCTATATACATCCTCGAGTGTGATTGTAATCTCTCCAGTGGGAAAGTGAAAGGTGTTATGCTCACTATTCCACTGCTTGGTTAAAGCTATCAACAGTACCCTGTTGACCCTATACTGTGGGATCCTGAGCAGGGAACCCAAACCACATCTGGCAATCACTCCAATCTCAAGTTGTGATAGTCTGGGAATCATCTCCCAAGTCTTGGGAAATCTCTCTCTGATCTGGAGGATCTTGAAATCCTCCTATAAATCATATCATTATCAAACCAATCAAATCACATCATCAAAAAGTACATCAATCTATCTAAAATCAAGCAATCATATGAAATCAAAATCAGCATCAGTATCAAATCATCATTAGTACTATTTGTTTTTCATCAAACATGAAAGAAAATTTATCAAAATCAACATCAACAACATATCATATTAGCTCATCTCTACTATTTGTTTTTCATCAAGCATGAAGAAAAAAGTATCAATCAAACAATGTCACATCAATTATTACTATTTGTTTTTCATTTCGGAAAGCAAATTTATCAGAATCAACATTATTTTACTATTTGTTTTCAATATGAGAACAAATTTATAAAATCATCATCAAAATCAAATCAATTATCCTTGATGCTACTCGATTTTATCAAATCACCTGTCTAATATAGCAAAAAATATTAGGAAATCACAAATTGATCTTCAAACATTAAAAAATAGCTAAATTTCATGGATGCGCTAAAACAGATCATCTATGTACTAAATCAGAAAATGTGCTAGCTTATCCATGGATGCACTAAAATAGAGGGTAAATACGCTAATCTAGCATATGTGCTACTCTATCTAGTCAATGTGCTAGACTATCAAATCTATGTGCTAATCAAGCAAATGCGCTAATTGATCGTCCTATGCGCGATATCTAATCTATGCGCTAGTTTATCAAATCTATGTGCTAATTTGGCCTATGCGCTAACCTATCAAATCTATGCGCTACTCTGTGGCATATATGCACTATCCTAGATGTGTTATTTTACCTATCCTAAGCTCTAATTGACGGCTCACATGCACTAAAATGCAATTATATGTGCTAAATCAGAAAAAATAAAATTTCAAAAATTCAAAATCATGCAAAATTCAAGAAAAAAATTCACAAGAAAGGTTTCACGATCTTACCAGAGGTCCATATGTGGTTGGTCTTTGATGTTTGTGCACCCGCTTGAATCTATGTCACTCATAGTGGATCAACATCTCGATTCTCCTCTCTCAGAGCTTTGTTTTCACCAAAATGCAACTTTTCAAATGACAAGGACTTTTACCTTTTTCCACCTTTTAAAAGGGTAAATAAGGTAATATTACTTTTATTTTTCACCACGTTGAGCACTATTTTGGGAGATAAATCGACGAATCTACATAAAATCATTCAAAATCTTCGAATCATCATCAAAATCTTCAAACTCGCAATTCATCTCTCGAGGGCGCATATAGCATCATCAATCAATTTTTCAAAGTTAGGGGAAATTTTTTCGCTATCTCAATTTTTCTTTGAAGCAATGCATAAAACACATCACTTCAAAGAGGGACAAAATGTATACATCTAAAAATGGTCACATTAAATCAAGCCTGATAATTAATTAAATACGAATTATTTAATTAATCTTCTAATGTCAGCTACATATAAATAAATTTAATTATTTATTTATATTGTTCATTTTCTAATTCTTCTAATTTAATTAAATAAATAATTTTATTTAATTATTACCATTTTCTATCTTCCTCTTAATTAATTAAATAAATTTTATAATTTATTTAAATTAATTATCATGCTACTTTAAGTTTGAATTTTTAAATTCAAATATGAATATTCTTCTAAATTCATTATTTCTAATTCTTCACTTCACACATAATTAAATATTCTAAATATTTAACTAAACACCTTTTTCACTTCTCACACATTATTAAATATTTTAATTATTTAATTATGGAGGCTTCTAAATTCATGTCACATATAATTAAATTATTAAATTATTTAATTATGGAATTATCCTCAACTACCAACTACCTCCTCATAACTAAAAATGCCAAATGGCTACTTTCCTTCATTTTTGAATGGAAGAGGTCGTGTAGGAGGAAACGTTTTCCCTCTTTCTCTCTAGCTTCCATCTTTCTCTCCAACTTCTTGATCTTTCACCGTTCACCTTACTAGGCTTGATTTCAACTGTTGATCTTTGCCAACTAGGCTTTTGCTTCCAAAATTCTATAAATACAACCTCTTTGTTCTTTGAAAAGGATCTATCCATCACAATTGAATATAGCATGAGGATTATAGTTGCATTATTGAACACTTAGCAATCTTATTTACTAGATTTCTTGAGCATAGCATAGAATTTTAGTTTATCACTTTACAATCATGGTAGATTATATTTCATAATCCATTTTAGTTTCATATCTTAGCTTCATCATCTCATACCATTTATCATAGAAATGCATGTTGCATAATCTCATTCTCTAGGTTGTCATTCTGCCAAGCTACTAATTACACAATCTGAGAGCTACCAGCTTACAACAAATCCTTGGAGATAGAGGACAATGGGACGTCTTTGAAGAATCTGTTGTGCTTAGATTTTTCTTATCTCTAACTTTGATTTATTTGATATAATGTTGCATTGGTGTGTTAAATTTAACTCTTTAGTTTATTCCACATATTCACACACATAACTGCTAATTCCAATTAACTATTGTTAAGCCTTGATGTTGATTTTTTACTGAAAAAATAAGTCATTTACAATTAATCAATCAACCCAACTCTTGACCATTATTTTTTCAGTCATCATATATTTGGGTGTTGCAATAATGCTTATAATTAACTCAACTTCACTCTTCCACAACAATAAAGCTTAGTCATTAAATCTATATCACCCAATTTATAGCTTTATTAGGAGTCTCTACAATATAAAATGTTAAGAAGAAGCCACAACTATTGTAACAATCATACAATTTATTTTTTATCAACAAATGGAAGGTTTGAAATTTTTTCATGCTACCCAAATTAACCAAAAGAAATCTTACCTTTGATTCATGTAAGACTTCCATTTAGATCTATGCACACAAAAAAGTGCTATAAAATGGCCCAAGAATTTGTTGTACAAACTTAGTTCTTAGGTTTAATTAGTACAAAGAATTAATTTTGGAATTAATTTGTATCTTAAATTTCCTAGATGTGTGTAACATTTCCCTAGCTTATTTATACCCCTAGGAATCATTTGAAAAGCATGCCAGGTACTATGAAATTTTATTTCATTTTTTGCATTACTTATTAATCCTTTCTCAACTAGACATGTTTGTTCCTCAATGGCACCATTAAAGTAATCTCATCTAGTATGTTGAAATTTAAGTTAGAAATAATGTTCTCCAACATAAACTTATTTTACCCATCCAAATTTAGTTCCCATGCACTATGACATTAATTACAATGGACAAGGGTAACTTTTCCAAAAACAAGCTTATTAGAGAATATAAACAAACTAGATGTCAAAGAATAGCAAGACCCAAAGGAGTTCTAGATTCCTCAAAAGGAAGAAAAATAATAAGAAGGAATGAATAGATTAAGCTTTGAATCTCTTACTTTAATGATTATTCTTCAAGTATTGACAATCCATGGTTCGATATTTGTAACATTTACTATACCTTCCTCTAAACTAGCATTAACCAAATTTTTAACAAGCCTTAGCAAGCACATTCATTCTTTAACCACCTTATTTGTTTTTGTCATATTAAATTCAAGTAGTAAATGTTATCTAGAGTTACTAAGATGCGCAAAACAAAAAATAGTTACAAGAACAAATTGATAGAAAAATATTATTCCACAATTTTAATATCCCAACCCCTATGCTCTTTCCCCCAATTACGAAAATTAAAAATGCAAAAAATAAAATTGTACTAAAAACTTGAGCAGTGACCCACAAACTCAAATATTTGTTGATTATATCATAATCTTAAATGCAATAGTTGTGCAAATGCATATCCCTAACATGCAATAGTTTCTCACACAAAGCACTTAATAATTATGTATTTTAAACTAAGAGATTTTGTTAAATGGGAATTTGATAAATGTTACAAATATTTAGATTAAAGTGTTTAATTTACAAACCTTTCTTGAGGACTTGGAAAATATCAGGTTAGTTGAAGTGAGCAAAAGTGATGCCAAATCTGACCATCTTCCTTCCACCATGCAAGTTTGGGCCTCATCACTGGAGAAACGGAAAAAGTATCCCTTCTACTTTTCCTTGCTTGTTTGGGCCCTCCTTGTGAACTAGGCTTAATGTTGCCTTGATTTGGTGTTGTAATGTGGTTGACACATTCACATTAGGTCTTGGGCCCTTGTGAACTATTGAGCTTAAAATGATACCTTGTTAAAGTGTTGTGAAGTGTTGTAACATACTCTCACAGTTTTCTAAGGTTTTATTAATTAACTACACCTAATAAACCTCTTTTTAACCTTAATCTTACCTTATCTAAAGTGTTGTAAATTGTTGTAACACACTTTCACACTTTTCTATGGTGATTATTAATAATTAGGATTTCTTATGTTTAATTGGCCTTATTTTGCATCCACAAGCCTCATTTAATGCATCTTTTTGAGGATAATATCGACACAAATCATTAGCCAATCATAATCCATGTGTTTCAAGTTTGAATGGCCTAGAGTTAGTGATCTAGGACTCATTCGCCACCTTTGGTGAATGAGTCCCACCTATATTTTTGGGTCCCGAACCTAGTTTCACACATTTCTAAGCATTTTTAAATTTGGTCCCAAAAATTAGGCCTGGTGGGACTCATTCACCACCTTGGGCGAATGAGTCTTATGTGACCCAAAATCAAAACTAATTCAAATTCTTAGTGGGATTTTATTCTCCTAGATCTGATGTTGGCTTGTAGTGTTGTAATTTCAAGAATTCCTGCATAATTGAGTATAAATACAAGGTTCTTTCACTCATTTTCTCCTAACAAGAATTCAAATATTCATCCTTATAGCAAGTTGAGCTTACAAGAGAATTCAAGAGTCTTCAAGAGCAAATTATCAAGAATTTTAGAGCAGTGTTCAAGCATCAATCATCATGTCAAACATTTCATGCATCATGTTTGTTATTGCGCTAACAATTGTGATGTAGGTTTTTGTGAGTAAAGCAAGTGTTTCATTCAAGAACATCATTCAAGCAAGAGTCAAGATCTACATCCATTCCATCCATCTCAAGCATATTTGTAGCACTTTATTGTAGGGGTTTGGTGAGTTGCAACATTGTTGTTTGTTCATTCATCATTCTCCATTCCTATTTGATTTCATTTCAAGGATTGATTTCCAAAATGAGGTTTGACCAAGGCAAACCCCTATCCACTAACCTAACAAAAATTTTCCCTCTCCTTTGCGTGATTTGTAGGTCTAGGTTGTAGATTTCCTAAGGAGCAAGATTGGAGAAAAGTTATCCAGGAGATCAAAAGTTGTCAAAGTTGTCATCAAGCATTAGAGAACATTGGAGAACATCTACACACTGATTTACAAAGATTCAGATACAAAAACTTGCAAAGGAATATTGAGCAGACTAAGGATAGTAGGTTCAGACTTTGAAGCTTTAGAAAACCCTAACTGGACTAATTCGCTACTTATGGCACACGATTCCCATTTCCAGTCAAAATTCAGATTTTTACAGATTTGGATACTCATTTGGTAGATTCCTATTTCCGCATAAAAACACAGATTTTGGATTGATTCGCCCAGCTTGGAAAATGAGTCCCAATAACCATTAAGTTCAAATTTTCTAGTGCTTTGGAGCTCCATTCAACCATCTTTAGATTCCCAAGTGTACACCATTCATCTCACAACTTTATGTTCAGTTTCATTTACTTTTCTAGGTCATTTTGTAGATCATTGCATTGAATTAGGGTTTATTGTTGCATCTTTATTTCATTATCTTTTACAAGTCTAAACTTGGTGGTGAATCCCTCATTAGTTTACATCCGGCCCCAAAGAAAACCCTATTGCAAGATCTCTTTCTCTTTTGCATTGAGATCTCTAGGGTTTTCCTTGAATGGAATAATTGGGAAGTGGATTTTCTCTATGTCCTAAACCATAAGTAGAAATCCACTTTTCTGAGGTTCTATTTTGGTGAACCTACATTTACAACATTATAATTCTGATTTGGAGTGCATCATCATCCTATATTTGGCTTGCATTAACATTGCATTAGTTAATTGGAATTTTAGGGTTTTCAATTTTTGCATTAGTGAAAGTTCATATAGCTTGCATTTTTGCATCACATATCATTGAAAATAATCAAAATTTTTGCATTTTCACTTAGTATATAGATCATCCAACATAAAAATCATAAAAAGTAATTGATTTTTTTTGAAATTTTTGAAAAAAATCCCTATTGGGACTCATTCACCACCTTGGGTGAATCAATCCTTGTGCATATTCTACATTGTATTTTTTGGCATTTAAAGCTCTGTTTCTGAATTTTTGTTTGTTGTTATTACCTTTCTGTTTCAGCTTACAAATTTTCTATTTCATTCAATTCATTGCATCTAGTTTATATTAGTCCATCTTTTGTATTGCTTAAATTCTAAATTATATCTAGAACATTTCATTTCAAATTGTTTTAGAGTTTAGAATCTAAAATTTGCATCATGGATATATGCTTTGATAAGCTTTGGATGTCCTTAAAGTCCTTAGTGGATGTGTCAAGTTGTGGTTTTGGAAGTGACCCTAACGAAATTGAACTTATTCATGCTCACTAGACTCCTAATGCATGTCCTCCTTGTGATGTTGGCATCGTAGGAGAAGATGATGACAACATGAATAAGTTCCTAAATGATTGTCTTGACAACCTTGAAGCTAATACATACTTTTACCCATCAATGAAACAACCAACATGCCCTACAATACCACCTCTTGAGATGTTTGCTTATTTACATCCTGAAATAGAAACAAAAGTTGAACCTAAGTTCCCTACAATAGGTGAACCTAGTTCCTCTAAGCAAGAAAATACTCAACCATTTTATGATAACAAAGTAACAAACACTCCCATCAATCTAGAAGAAACATATAGATTCAAAGGATTCACAATCTTGAGTAAAAAAGGATGTGATACAACAAGTGGACATGACATTCATCAAATCTTAGAGTAACTACCAATTGATGAAAAAACAAAGGGGTTAGGATATCAAGATCTACCTCACAACATAAGTGCACTCCTAAAGAATACCTAAGGCTTTGTAGTGATGGTTCAATGATCTTAGATTCTCCTCCCAATATGAATTTCCTTCATCCTAAAGAACAACAAATGATTCATAACAATGACAAGGATAATAGGATCACCTTAGGTCCTCCTCCTCAACCTTCAAATTGATAAATTCGTGAATCTAGCAAGCGTGAGATGCCCTACAAACTACAAAAACTAAATTTCCCTTGTTAACCACCTGAAAGTGAAAGGAAACTACAACTAATTCTAAACAAAGACCTAATAACATTACCACCAATGAAAGATAGACTAATACTATATCCTAAAGATGCAAAATTTATAAATTTTCAATACCAAAGAACTCTTAGACATAGTACTGACAAGTGTCATGCATTCAAATTAGTGTTGAACAACTTTCATTTCGATGGAAATGAGTTCCATCGAGTGATTGTGTAACACATATTTTTTCTATCCCTTGTCATGTAATAGTTGTAGAACATTCTATTACATGATCTTTCCCATCACCTACCTCGACTCACTCTTTTCTTGCACTCAGTGGGGGCAATAGGTTGATAGCCTTGTCCTAGTAATGCATTTTTCGTTGTCCCTTAGGTTCATTTTTTTCCTTCCACTTATACAGATTGAGATTGGGAAGTGAACGACCTAATTTAGGTTGACTCACATGTGCCTTACTAGTATTTTACATTATTTCTTTCTTTCTTTCATTTTTTGGATGTGTGTGATGCGATCTCCCATGACGTTTTGTTTGATGTTCCCTCTCTTTGTGGAATTCTTCTATTTGTACCTTTGTTCTTCTTTATGTTGTACATCGAGCTTCACCTTTTAGCTTTTCTTTGTCTTGTGTTTTCATTTGGGGATGACGCAAGGAATTGAGACATTTATGTCTCTTCCATGTTGACCCAAAGGATTTTTCTTTATATTTTTCATTTGTCTTGTGTTTTCCTTTTGGGGATGACACAAGGCGTCAAGACATCCATGTCTCTTCCATGTTGACCCAAAAGGCTTTTTCTTTTTTTTTTCTCTCTTTGTGTCATTCTTCTAATTCTATGTGTATTTGGGGAATGATGATAGTTCCATGCTCTATGACAACATTGTAGCATAGACATACTTACCCTAAATCCATAGATCCCATGTGTTTTCATTTTGGGGGAAGCCCCTCTCTTTCTCTTTCTCTTACATGACGTAGCTTCGTTTGGAAACATATGACTTGGCATAGGGATTTCCAGGTTGGCTCTCATGTATTCTTTGCTAGCATTTATCATTTTCTACTTTAAATTAATTTCTCATAGTATGGTGTTTAGAAATTTCTTTAAAATGTGGGCATAAATTGGCATTATTCGTTTTCATTTTTCTTTTTTATGGTTCATGGTGCAGTTTTCTTATTTCAAACGATGCATCTCTCGCTTTGTGGATGACATTGGGTGTGATTTCCTTCAAGATCTTGATCCCTCTTAGCATATTATATTCCTCTTAGTGGCTTGATGTGACACACTACATCCCCTAAGTTGTGAATCTTCTATTCTTTGATTGGTCCTCTCTTGGAGAAATTAGGCACAATGTTGCCTAAGTTAAAAACCTCACATGAACTAAGCAAGACTCCTTTGAACATTCCCTATTTTTCATTTTTCATTTGCAGTTATATGGCCACCTTGCATAACATAGCTTGCATACATCTGTAGAGCCATTTGGTTTGTTCATGAGTTCTAAGAATACAAATATTTTATTGTCTCATGGAGCTCGAAGATCATTGTTGTGTGGCACTTTATTAAAGTTATCAGGAGGTATAACTTTGGTGTGGTTGAGCAGGAAGCCTGACCGAGACATGACTTTCCCCATAGCCATTTGCATGTGAGTATGTGAGTGCATACCAGCTATGAGTGTATGTTTCTCACCTTCTTGGACTTTTCACCCAGTGGACAACTTGAAGTTTCATTGCCTCAGAGTGAGTATGAATTTTTTGAACAAACAAACTAGATTCAATCCACATCACAATGGACAAACAGTTGAAGCTTGATCTACTCTTTTTCTTTTTTATTTTGTTTCATTTTATTTCTATCTTTGATAGTACATGGTTGTGCTTTGTTGATGATATTATATCATTTTCATGTGTGTTTTGTTGTGTCTATGTTGGTTTTCCATGGGATCTTGATCCTGGGGGCTTGATCACCCCTCTTGATCGTGGTCATCCCATCTTATCGGCATTGGCACACTTGGACCCCTCTTGATGTGTGTTTGTCTACTTTAGTATGAGTTTGAAGCAAGTTCAACCTCTCACTATAGTGGGAGCTAAATGGAGCAATGAAAAAAGTATCCCTTCTACTTTTCCTTGCTTGTTTGGGCACTCCTTGTGAACTAGGCTTAATGTTGCCTTGATTTGGTGTTGTAATGTGGTTGACACATTCACATTAGGTCTTGGGTCCTTGTAAACTAATGAGCTTAAAATTATACCTTGTTAAAGTGTTGTGAAGTGTTGTAACACACTTTCATGCTTTTCTAAGGTTTTATTAATTAACTACACCTAATAAACCTCTTTTTAACCTTAGTCTTGCTTTATATAAAGTGTTGTAAAGTGTTGTAACACACTTTCACACTTTTCTAAGGTTATCATTAATAATTGGGCTTTCTTATGTTGTAATTGGCCTCATTTTTCATCCACAAGCCTCATTTAATGCATCTTTTTGAGGATAATCCTAACACAAATCAATAGCCAATCATAATTTAGGTGTTTTAGGTTTGAATGGCTCAAATTTAGTGGTCTGGGACTCATTTTCCACCTTGGGCGAATGAGCCCACCTAGATTTTTGGGGTCCTGAAATTCACACATTTCTAAGCATTTTTAAATTTGGTCCCAAAAATTAGGCCTAGTGGGACTCATTCACCACCTTGGGCGAATGAGTCCCATGTGACCTAAAATAAAAATCAATTCAAATTATTGGCAGCATTTTATTCTCCTAGGTCTGATGTCAACTTGTAGTGTTGTAATTTTGGGGATTCTTGCATAATTGAGTATAAATACAAGGTTCTTTCACTCATTTTCTCTTGACACATTCAAGTATTCATCCTTATAGACAGTTGAGTTTACAAGATCATTCAAGAGTCTTCAAGAGTAGATTATCAAACATTTTAGAACAACATTCAAGCATCAATCATCATGCCAAATATTTCATGCATCATGTTTGTTATTGTGCTAAGGATTGTGATGTAGGGTTTTGTGATTCAAGCAAGTGTTTCATTCAAGATCAATATCATTCAAGAAAGAGTCAAGATATACATCCATTGCATCCATCTCAAGCATATTTGCAACACTTTATTGCAAGGGTTTGGTGAGTTACAACATTGTTATTTTTACATTCATCATTATCCATTCCTATTTGATTTCATTTCAAGGATTGATTTCCAAAATGGGGTTTGACCAAGGAAAACCCCTATCAACTAACCCAACAACATTTTACCTCTCCTTTGTGTGTGATTTGCAGGTCTAGGTTGTAGATTTCCTAAGGAGAAGCATTGGAGAAAAGTAATCAAGTAGATAAAAAGTTGTCAAAGTTGTCATGAAGCATTGGAGAACATTGTAGAACATCTACAAGTTGATTTATAAAGATTCGAATCCAAAAACTTGCAGAGGAAAATTAAGCAGACTGAGGAGAAAAGGTTTAGACTTTGAAGCTTTAGAAAACCCTAATTGGACTGATTCACCACTTATGATGAATGAGTCCCAATTCCAGTCAAAATTGAGATTTTTGCATATTCAGATACCCATTTGGCAAATTCATGTTCCCGCACAGAAACATAGATTTTGGATTGATTTACCCAACTTGGTGAATGAGTCCCAGTCAACATTGAGGTCAAATTTTCTAGTTCTTCAAAGCTCCATTCAACCATCTTTAGATTCTCAGGTGCACACCATTCATCTCATAACTTTTTGTTCAATTCCATTTACTTTTCTAGGTCATTTTGTAGATCATTGTATTGAATTACGGTTTAGTGTTGCATCTTCCATTTCATTATCTTTTCCAAGTCTAAACTTGGTAGTGAACCCCTCATTAGTTTACATTCAGCCCTAAGAACAACCCTATTGCAAGATCTCTTTCTCTTTTGCATTGAGTTCTCTAGGGTTTTCCTTGAATGGAAGAATTGGGAAGTAGATTTTCTCTATGTCCTAAATCATAAGTAGCAAACCCCTTTTTCGAGGTTCCAATCACAACAACACATCATTTGAGGTTCTACAACCTACTCAAAAAAATTACAAATGAAGTAGCCATTAAAGGGATCAATATTCCCAATGACATGCAAATATTTTCATTTGTACCATCTCACTTCTTAAGACAGAAGAAAAAAACCAATCGAACCTCCACAAATAGCAGCCTATTTGGAATTTTCTAAACTAAGAAAATACAACCTTAGTGGCTACAAAAATAAATCACAAAAAAATTTGTAAACCTGAGTAGCCCTACCCACAAATCATTTTCAGTCCATGCATTAACCAAAAGGAATTTAATTTCTTACCCACATAAACATGAGAAGCAAGGACTTTGTAACTGTTATAAGATTCTTAATGGCAATAATTTCTAGAATGCAACCCAACATTGGGTCTAGACTAATATTATGCACAAGTGAGGCCACAACAACCATAGTTGGAGCTATAACCAATTGCAAACAATGACTATTTAACCATAGCCTATAAAACAACCCAAAACTGATTAAAAATCTAGCCACATAAAGCCCCAACACAAAACCTTAACTGCAAATAAAATTGGTTCTAAATTACCCCAAAAAACCTATTGCCATTGCAAAAAATTATAAACCCCAAAAGAAAAAATGAAGAAGGTGACTTACTAAAGCTTTAAAGAGAAGTGAGAACCTTCTTTGAAGTGTGTTCTTGTCTATAAGATAGTTAAATACTTGTAGTCTACATCTTCTACTCTCATACAAATACCTAGAAAACAATATGTTATAGAGAATTTTAAAAAATATGCATATAATGTATATCAAAACACTAGAAAAATGAATCCAATAGCCCGCTTGAAAACACTTGCCATTAACACTATGAAAATATAATAAATAAATAAGTAAAGGAGATTATATATATTTTATTTTCAAACAAAAAAAATTGAGTATGCAACCTACAGCCATATCCTAACACCTTCAAATCTTCTCGATGCCTGCAATAAGGGTAAAAGAAGCTGAAGAGAGAAGACAAAACAATAAGATCACGAAGAGGAGTTTAGGGTTAAAACAAAAGAAAAAATGAACGCCTTAGGGTTTTTGATTGAAAATCGTGACTTACAAAACACATAGATGAATGACACTTTTTAATGGTATATGGGCTAGTTGAGGTAATTGATAATGTAGAGTCACGTGTGTAGATAAAATAAAATAACATATACCAATTGAAGTGGTTGGGTCATTGTTAAAAAAAATTACATCGAAGGAGTTCAATTTTTTTGAACCCATTTATGTTATATTACTTCCTTTATGAAAATCATGATAGTAATATTAATATTAAGTCAACCAGATATTTACAATATTTTTATCATCTATAATTGTGAATTTCTCTTAGAGAGAGGGACATAATATTGTCATAAAATAGACTCATTATTGGATGGCTAACAATGTAGCTAATATGGTAGTAACTAATAAGGATGTACCTTATATGAAAATAAATCTAACTTACTATGATGAGGTAGCATTTGGAAGACTTGGTTTTCCAAAGGAATTTTGAGTTAAGCTATGTTGTTGCCTACATTTCAAATTGATATGTTGATCTATGAAACATAATTTGACATTGTAAATTCTTTTGGAAAATCAAGTCTCGCCAATGCAATTGCATCATATCCTAGAAGTCTCTTCTAAACACTTTGCTTAATATGTCTTATGGATTCTATTGCATATCACTAATCAATGCTCAACATTCCTAATATTGTACTTTTAGAAGCTTTAGATAACAATTTTTTTCTAATGCTAACAATATAAGCATTTTTGTAAAAAGTGCTTACCTCTTTTTCTGTATCTATTTATATCTCTTCAAAAATTCATATTCCATCAAGGAACACTCTTATTCAATGTGTTAATAACTAACTATGATGTATCTTCTATCAAAATTAAACCTAATCTACTATGATGAAGTAGCATTTCAAAGACTTGGTTTCATAAAGGAATTTTGTGTCAACCTATGTTGTAGTCTACATCTCAAATTGACATGTTGGTGTGTGCAACATAATTTGACACTATGAATGCTTTCCAAATACAAATCTCCCCAATGCGATTGCATCATAACCTAGAAATATCTTGTAAACACTTAGCTTAATATATCTTATGCAATCTATCGCATATCACTAATCAAAGCTCAACATTTCTCATAATGCATTTATCTTTTCCATTTTTCCTCTTACACTTTAAAACACTCAATCACATATCAGTTTAAATAAAATACCTTTGTTATAGTCTCATTAATCAAAACATATTTCTCTACTTTCTAACTTAGTTATTTTAAGTTATGTTCCATAATTACTTCAATCACTTCCTCTATACTTCTCTTTCATTGCAAATCCCCATGCTCATTTGGGCAAGGTAGTAATGAGCAATAGAACCACTTTCATCCACCACCATCTGTACAACCTTCTATTCTAGATGCTGCATATGATAAAGAGAAACCTAAGAAGGTTTTTAAGCTCGATTACAAACAAGTAGAAAAAGCTATATGCCAAGTCATTGGTGTGGTTTTCCTATTGGATTCATCATGTTTCTAATCCTCTTTTGATTTCACAACATTTTCCTTCTTATCTAATGCCATGGATATTTTGAGATTTCTATACATGTTATGTGTGTTATTTTGCAAATATGTCCACACCTCAATCTTTAATGATTTCCAGCTCCAACATGCCATAACTCACTATGTGACTAAGGGCACTTTTCCTAATGGTGGAATCTTTTTCAATGAATCAATTATATTTTCTTATGATTTCAAATGTATCTACTCTACAATATTTGAGGGGTTGTTAAGAGATTGTGTCTTGTTTTTCAAACATTCACTAAACTATCATAGTCACCTTCTCGATTTGGATGTCCTAAAAAAGGAAAAACACTCTCTATGCACTATGATCACTTCTCAAGCACTCTCCAATTCTAGTTGAAGGCATAAATTTCCTTAAGCCCAATTACCTATTATGTGAAGAAGTTCCTTTCATCAGTGATGAGGATTGCAATTAGTTACCCAATATTTGGCTATTTTGTAGCTTTACTATTTTGTTGCCCACTCTCATCTAGCTTTCTTGGTTTGCACAGTTGATCTAACTACCTTTTTGTTAGTTGTTATTGTTTATATGGAATATCATCCTTTTTATAAATATTTGTTGCATTTTTAAGCATTGTAACAATATACATTTTATCATCAAATATAAGGGCTGATGGAAGAAGTTGGGTCCACAAAAAGCTCAAAAAGTGGAAGTGTTTTTGCTGATTTTAAGAATTTGTCACAATTGGACTGAACATTTGAGGCACTTACACAATGAATCTTAAAAAACGTCACTAATATGAAACTTTTAATTTTTAATCTAGTTTCCAAATATGTAATTTATTCAAATACCCATATGATAGAAATTAAAATTTGATAGGAATGTATCAAAACCACTTTTTAAAAGTTCTTTTTTTACCATACCTGCAATTGTATGGACACCACTTTTTGACCCAAATAAAAGTATTTTGCTAATTAATTTTGGGGGAAGAGATATAACAACATGAAGATTGATGAGGATATTTTTTTGTAATGTTCTTTTATATTTTTTTTTATTGGCCTTAATTGTTGTTTTTAAAAATCAACGTGTACAAACATCATAATTGGACCTAAACTAAACATTTTTTGAATCCTTTTTTTTTTCATTGTGGAGAGAATTGTCTAAGTATTGATGCCATATCATTTTTTTTACAAGAAACTTAACCAAAAAAAAGTTATTAAGAAACAAAAAAAGCCCAATATTTCAAGTTCAAGGACTAGTTTGCTTAGAAATTAATTAAAAAATAACTAATATAATCCAATATTAATCAAAATTATATATTTGGAAACTAGACATCATGTTCTCTAATGGGTTTTAATTTCATAGATTGGTTCAGAAAAAAAGTCCATCAGTCATATTGCCAAAGTTGGACATTCTTCTTCAATCTGCCTTATTTTTTTAGTTGCAGGTAAAAGGCTAAGGGTCGGGTTGCCAAGCCTTTCCTGAGCCTAAAAACAAGGTTGCATGTAGGTTGGAGATTCAAATTTTTAATAGCGCATACGTTTTATTTAAATAGAACGCGTATGCATTATATAACACGTACGTGTTATCTATTTACCCATTGGGTAAAGGGAACACGTACATGTTATATAATGCGTATGCGTTCCTAAAATAGAACATGTACGCATTTTATAGTTCACGTACACGTTTCTTATTAAAGCATTTTTTCCCAATTCGGAAAATATTGATAGAGCACATTTTTTCTGCAACATTCCTTTTTTGTAGTATAGTCCGAAAGCACCATTTTTTGCATTTTTTATTGCAATGTTGTCTTATGCAATCTCTTAATAGGGAATATTATATTTAAAGATAAGATTGTACCGAAATATGTTAAAAACTCTCAATATGCTCATTGGATTGATAATCAATTTCGTTTATGTAAAAACACATTCCCAATTGGAACTATATTGTTAGTTGTTGATTTTGCTGAAAATTATACTCTTACTCCACAAGAAGAAATTCAATCAAAATATTATAATTCAGTGCAAGTAGCTATATTAGTTCATATTGTTTATAGACATGCAGATGATAGTAGAGAAGATAATAGAAAAAATGTGAGAGAGTATCATTTTTATGTAAGTGACAATCAATTACATTCATCTGACTTTGTTCAATATTGTTTTGATATATTTTATAAAAATTTAAAAGAGAGAGGAATTCAAATGAGAGAACATCTCATATGGTCAGATAATTGCATGGGTTAATTCAAAAATTCTAGAATGTTTTATTGGTTATGCAGAGTTCATAAGGAAAATAATATCCAACACATGGATTTTTTTTGAAGTTGGACATGGTAAAGGAGAACACAATGGAGCAGGTGCATGTGTGAAAAAAGATCTTGCTAGAGAACAACTAAAATTTGAGGATGTTGTGAAATTCAAAGATGCACGTGCAATTTTAGATTGGTGCAATACCAAATTATCTACAAGAACAAGTGAGAGCTCAATAATTCAACACTTCTTTTGGTTAGTTGAAGAAAATGATATTTTTTCTCGACAAGATTGTGAAACAATTAATGGATCTGCAAAATGACATTTGTTTAAGAGTTCGAATGCAAACACATGGACAATATGGACAAGGGAGCTTGCATTATTTTGTCAATTTTGTATTGCAGGTGATTGGGAGGCATGTGAAAAAATAGAATGGGTCAAACAATGGCAACAAAGGGCCTTAACACCTATATCGACACATATGGAATGACAATTGAAGATAATGAAGTGTTCGCATAAGATGATTATGATCATGTTTTGGATCTTGTACAAGAAGGTACCTTAAATTGAATTTAATTTTATATGTATGCACATGTGTTTATATGTGAATTAAATATAAGTCACTCTTTGTTGAAATTTTTATTTATTTTTTCAGGACATGTGTATGTTGTTGTTTCACCTGAGGGGAATGAAGAGGAGATGAAGTATTGGTTGGATAGATGTGTTGAGAGAAAACATAAGTTGGTACATCCTAGAGTGGATGATGAAAAATTTGAGTATCCAACTAGTTCAGTGGTTGTTGTTGAAATTTGGCTTCAAAACTTTTTGATAAGAAAGAATGGCTTGCCTACATTTGAAGATTATGAAAGACACAAGAAGATTATACATTATTCACATTTGATTTTGGCAATTAGTATAAAACTAGTTAGATATCAAGGGAGGCTTGTTAATAAAGTGTTATGAACACTTTCAATGGATGATCATGAGAAAATAATAGATGCATTAAAAAAAAAAGAGGATGCATATGGTACAATAGAGTAAATAAATATTGGTAAGTATATAGTTGTATATATTTAATTGATATTCGATATGTAGTTAAAAATTTACCACATATACATGTATATATATATATTTGTCATTAGTCATTTCCTAATTAAATTTTTATATCATTTTTTGTTTCAGGTCTCCCAAAACTAGATGCATTACAAAAAAGAGAGGACATGCATATATATTACAATGGAATCTGAATCTAGAGACGGCAACTATATAAAGTTCTACATACAATTAATTGATATTATAAATATAAAACTAAATAATTCATTAATTTCATTTTATAATTTTTTTATAATTGATTTCATATCCCCTTAAGCCATTCTCTTAGGACCCCTTAATCCATCCTCTTGCATCCCCTTAAGTCTCTCTATTAATTCCCCTTAAGCCATCCTCTTAGGACCCCTTAATCCATATCCTCATATATCTACCCTCAATCCATCCTCTTGCATCCCCTTAAGTAACTCTCTCAACACCCCTTAAGCCATTCTCTTAGTACCCCTTAAGCCATATCCTCGTATATCTACCCTTAATCCATCCTCTTGCATCCCCTTAAGTCTCTCTATTTATTCCCTGTAAGTCATCCTCTTAGGACCCCTTAAGCCATATCCTCTTATATACCCTTAATCCATCATCTTGCATCCCCTTAATTCATCTCCTATGATTTAGGTCTTAGGGTTAAGGGTTTAGGATCTTCATATCCTAGGGTTCATGAGATGCTTAAAATAAAAAATCTGTATGGGTTTTAAGGTTTTAGGGTTCATATCCTAGGATTTAGGTCTTAGGGTTAAGGGTTTAGAGTTTCTAGGTTTTATGAGATGCTTAGAATAAAAAATCTATATGGGTTAATTTTTAGGGTTCATTTCCTAGGCTTTAGGTCCTATGGTTTAGGGTTTAGAATTTCTAGGGTTCATGAGATGCTTAAAATAACAAATCTATATGGGTTAATGGTTTAGGGTTCATATCCTAGGCTTTAGGTCCTATGGTTTAGGGTTTAGGGTTTCTAGGGTTCATGAGATTCTTAGAATAACAAATATATATGGGTTAATGGTTTAGGTTTCATCTCCTAGGATTTAGGTCCTATCGTTTAGGGTTTAGGGTTTCTAGGGTTCATGAGATGCTTAGAATAAAAAATCTATATGGGTTGATGGTTTAGGGTTCATCTCCTAGGATTTAGGTCCTATGGTTTAGGGTTTAGGATTTCTAGGGTTCATGAGATGCTTAGAATAAAAAATCTATATGGGTTAATGGTTTAGTGTTCATATCCTAGGCTTTAGGTCCTATGGTTTAGGGTTTAGGGTTTCTAGGGTTCATGAGATGCTTAGAATAACAAATCTATATGGGTTAATGGTTTAGGGTTCATATCCTAGGCTTTAGGTCCTATGGTTTAGGGTTTAGGGTTTCTAGGGTTCATGAGATGCTTAATCCCTTTAATTCATCCATTTAAGTCATTCTCTAAACTCCCTTTAATCCACCCTCTTACATCCCTTTAATCCATTCTATCAACTCCCCTTAATCCATCATCTTGCATCCCCTTAAGCCATACTCTTAAAGGACCCTTAAGTCATATCCTCTTACATCCCCGTAATCCACCCTCTTGCATCCCTTAAGTCACTCTCATAATTCCCCTTAATCCATCCTCTTAGGACCTGTTAAGCCATATCCTAGGGTTCATGACATGCATCCCCCTAATCCACCCTCTTGGATCCCTTTAAGTCATTCTCTTAACTCCCCTTAATCCACCCTCTTGCATCCCTTTAAGTCATTCTATTAACTCCCCTTAATCTACCCTCTTACATCCTCTTAAGTCATTCTCTTAACTCCCCTTAAGGCATTCTCTTAGGAACCCTTAAGCTATATCCTCTTAGGTCCCCTTAATCTATCCTATGGAAAACATCACTTGAATTTGTAAGGAATTTATAAGATCCAATTTTCTAACTTTTACTATATATTTTTATTTTCTCGCATGAATTATTTAGTTAAATGACTCATTAAAAAATAGTTAGTTTACTTACATTATTTATTTTTGCAAGTTCTCATCAAGTCGGTCTACCATGTGATTGTCACTATAATTTTTTTTTATCAAGAGACTATGTAAATATCAATTTATGGCGTTGACCTAAAATTTGATAAGATTTAATTGTATCTACATGCACGTATGGGTTTCATCATGTTATATAGTTGTATTAAACATCAATATACATTGTATATTTTTGTTCGATGTATGAGCTTCAATGAACTTATTAGTCACTTTTTAAACATCTTGTTCCAATTTTATCCTATACAAATCATGTCTTGTGTTTACCACATTTTATATAATTGTTCAATTATATAGATCATGCATTTTATACATAAAAGGAGATAAATTTTTGTTTAGTGATTCAAATATCTGCTAGAATTGGAAAATAGTTAAAATTAATCGCCCTTAATTTATTATGAATATGATCTAAACTATTTAAGGAATGTTTTAATTTGTCACCTAATCATGTGATAGATTATTGAAATTTAAGAGTTAATCATTTTAAGACATGTCTAAAATTAATTCAACAATGGAATGTAAATATATATGAAATTTGATTCTAGATAAGAATTTATATAGTGCATATTACTTGAAAATTAGATAAAATATATACATACATGAGTGCATATAATCATCAAAATGAATATAACACGATAATAATTGAGTGTATATATAATCATCATATTAAATTCAACTGCTAGAAATAAACACAAACATGATCATATTAATCGACATAATGTATGTGAAATGGTCCATGAAATAACATGTTCAAAATGTATATGCCAAATCGAACACATATATTTAAATATTTAAACTAGAGATCTATAGTCCATAAAATTTAAAACCATCTAACTATCAGTGTGATCAGTCAAATCAAGTCCCCTCTTTGCTCCACGTGGACTAGATGTACTCGTATCATGTTGTAAAAGAGTACAAGAAACTTGAAATTAGATTTAAAGTTATTTAGAAATTTTGATATAATTTAACATATAAACTTGATAAAAATAAATTTAATTAAATATCTAGTAAATATAGTAAAAATGATTTTTAGTATGCATAAATTATGATATGATCATTTGAATCTACTAGCACATTTTGTTCAAAGGGTAGCATAAATTTCAATCGAGAAGTTCCAAAAGCTTGATCTACTATATCCTGCATATTCATATAAAGCAAACAATATGTTAGAACCTCGAATGATATGAACTCGTGATCACGCACCTGAGATTTCCCATGCATAAATGCTGATGATGTCTCAGGTATGCTTGTCATGTGTATCACATGAAATCCCTACATATAGATACAAAAATGTATAGATCATTCACAAATGTACATACAAATTCAAATTAAATTAGATCTATGATGTGTATTTAATTTAAACTTAACAAAATTTTGAAAGCACACACTTGAGATGATGATGAATCAGGAGCGCTCACCACAACTTGTGGTTGGTCAGTACTCGATATCTCATGACCTCCCTGCATCTAGATACAATATATCATTTCACACATGTGTACAAATTAAAATTAAATTAGATCGATGATGTGTATTTAATTTAAACTTAACAAACTTTTGAAAGCATGCACCTAAGCTGATGATGACTTGGGATCACTCACCACAACTTGTGGTTGGTCAATACTTAGTATCACATGACCTCGTTGCATCTAGATACAATATATAATTTCACACATGTGTATAGATTCATTAGATATCTCCACATAAATTAAAACATATATTGGTTTATACCTGACCAAAAGGTGAGCCTAAGTCTATAACACTTGAAATACGAACATGATCATATTGAGATTCGGGCATCGTGTAATCATGCATCCACACCAAACACTTCTTGATGTTATTATTTACATGAATTTTACACATTTCAAACAAATTATTTAAATTTTCCTAAGTTCAAATGATGAACATACCTATGTAGGATGGCCCTCAAAATATAGTAAATCCATATATGACTCCATCCTAGATGCATGTGGGTCACCTGAAGTGGATGCCTGAGTATTCCCATAGCCTAAGCCTACATGCTCTCTATTGTTGAATTCATCCACCACATGTGTAGTCTGATGAGTGAGATGTATTAAAAGAGAACTCAATGCTCCTAATGTCGACAACATCGTCTGCTACTGAAATGTTGCGGGAACACCAAGAAAAGGAGGAGCAAAAATAGGAGAAATCAGAGCACATTGATGAGGATGAAAATGTGCTCCTAATCTATTTGGAGCATGCGATGCCCAACTCCCTGAAATGACCTCATATCAAAATAGTTGGGTTTTAAACCCAACTCAAACTCAACCCATACCTTTCTCAAAAAGTATAGGGGAACCTCACAATTTCCATGTGGTGGAGTATTAAACACCATCCACCATCTATCCCTGAAAATTGTAGCTATCTATGGTTTCCTTTACCATTTAATTGAAATTCATTTTTTGGTGGGTGGAATTGGTTCGTTTGTTTGTGGGCTAAAACAATGTTGGAAAATTACTTTTTGGTAATTTTAAGGTCATGAATATCTTTATAGGGTAATCCATCTGCATAGAATTGTCTCCTCTCTTCTATCCATTGATGGAACCTATCTAGGTCTGCATCAATTGATCAAACAAAATTGACAATAGTTTGCATCAAAGATACAAACCATGCAATATTGGGGGGGGGGATATTAGGCTCATTTTTTAATCAAATCTATATTTTCTTGAATCACATTAAGGTTTTCTCTAATGCTCTCTCTCTTAACTGAGCCTGGTCTATTATAGGGCATGGGTGGTTAGGAGATGGAGAGTGTGGAGGTGTGGGGTTTTTTTGTGGTGGCGGATCTAGATGCATAGGATCTTCAGGTTGTGCATTAGGTATAAAATCATGTATGTTAAATTCAGGCTCCATGAGAACAATGAAATGGAAACTACATGTTAAACAATTAAAAAATATATATCAACAAACTAATTAAATAATGTACTCAATTTGAAAGTTATAAATCACATTGAACATGAAAAAATTCAAAATACATTTCATTTGAAGACACATTCAATTTATAACATTAAAAAACCCATAACATGAAAATCCATAGCATGTAGATTAAATTATACAATTAAAGTCATGTACATGTACCCTTGATTAAATTTGAGCACTTTATCTTAAATTTTGATTTCAACACAATGGCCTAATTTAAATCTTTAAATAATAATATCAAGGTCCTACTTTATTTATTTGACAAGTGGAAAAATTATAAATGTATTAAGTATAATGTAATGAGCTAATTGATCATAATTTATTGTTGGCATTTCATGATTGTGTGATTTTGGGAAGATGATATTTTGGTTTAATTTCTAACTAAATTTCTAGAGTTGTCTTTCTTAACTAGCCTATATTTCCTTACAAGTTTGAGAAGATAATCATGGCTATTTCAAAAGTTTCTCAGGTTTTATTATTATATATTTGATAGACATATTTATAAGTCTCAAACGTTGTCACTTTTGAAAGTTTTAAGTATTAGGTCCATGAAGAGGAATATATAAAATTATAAATTATCCATTCCTTTTCATTGTCTATTATATACCATGAACCTTCAAATTTTATTGCAATAAATATGATTTTGAGAATTAGAGCCAACAAGCATATTCATATAAAATTTATTTTATGGTAGAGAGTTTAATTTTATTAAATCATGTATATTCAATTGGTTTTGTGTTGACTTCTAGTAACCATATGGTTTCATTTTCCTTGCAAGGTTAAAATTTAGTTGTGTGTGGTTGTTAATTTCAAATTATTGTATCACTCTATCTTGGACTAATGAATGTCATTCCTTAGTGATGATTTTTAGATGATTCTATGTATGTCCTAACCTATGCATTGATTGTCAATGAAAGATGCCTCCTAGGCATCATGTCACTCATCAAAGTGGGAATGAGGGGAAGGCTAAGAATCCACCCATGAATCATATTGGTGGTCCTCAAGTTATTGATCTCCTTCAAGATATAATAGTAAGGGGCCCTCATCAAGAGACATCTATGTGTGAGAATTTCTAAAGTAATGTAATCAAGAAGGTGGATGTGAATCTATGTGTAGATTGAATGCATTTTTAAAGGTGTTGTAATGGTAGAAATCGAGAGATTCTTAACATGTATTTGTGGGTAACTACAAAGTATTCTATTTTATAGCAAGGAGGTACTATAGGACACTTGCAATAAATTGGAAGTATTACTATAAATCACTTGCAACCTAAAGGTAACAATTTCTCATAAAAAAGGGGCAATGGTAGAATGGGTGACTTATATCATAGAAAGGTTGGAGGCACTTGCAATTTTATTTGAGATTTAGATATTTATTAACTTAGATTTATTACGAGATGTAGATAGTAGGAGGCCAACTAGTGTTTTTTTTTAGTTTGCTTAGTGGTAAAATAAATTGGATGAGTGAGTAGCACGTTGTGGTTTCTATATCTACTATAATGACAAAGTATATTGTAGCTACTCTTGTATTTAATTATTTTAGTTATATTTATAGCTTTTGTTTAGATGTTGGGTTGGGTCTTGTTGTAGTTATAAATTAATACAATATTTAGTGTGACATTAGCTTGGCAAAGAATGTAAAATTTCATATATAAATGAAGCATATTGATGTAAAGTATCATTTTTTTATGATGTGGTGGGGATGGGAGAGCAATGTTAGATAAATTTGATAATATGAAGAATGTTGCAAATATGTTAAAAAAGCTAATAAGAATAAATAGGTTTAGACAGTGTGATGAAACTATTAGTGTCACATCCCCTAGTAAATAGTTCACAAAAATGATTGTCAAGGAGAATACGAAAGATAAGTATAATACACAACTTATAATCCTAATGTTTGGTTATCTAATTTTTTTTAATGTGGCCTCATTATTTTGTTGTGCACCTAAGCATGAATAGACCTATCTAGGGATTATAATTTTATGACAATATAAATAGACCTATCTATGGATTATGTGTGATTTTAGGGCTAATAAAAAGACAACAAATCTAGACATTATAAATATAATTTAGGTTTAGGTCCTATTATTAAGGGTTTTAGTTTTTAGGTCTATGATTTTTGGAACCTAGGGTTTAGGGTTTTTATTTCTAAGTTAAATGTGTCCAATTTAGGTTAAATTCTAGTTAATTTAGGTATAGATTTTATGGTTTTCAATTTACAATGTAACATTTTTGATTTGGTTGATGTTTTTGGTTTCATATATAATGTAAAAACTATAAAATATTCAGCGTAAAATAAAAAAAACAAAAACAAACTAAATAACAATTACAAAATAAAAATGCAAGATAGAAAGCAAAAAAAAAGATGAATTCAACCAACTTGGAGGTCGCTGAGGTTGGTTGTGTCAACATGAGGAGGTGGTAGTAAAAATTTGGTTGAACTGGGCCCTCAAAAATGTGTACGTGAAATAAGCTCTCCCTCAGGCACATGCACAAATTGCAACGAGAAAATGAATAACATAATCGTTAATTTAAAAAATAAAATAGCTTTAAGAAACATGTACACATTATAAAATGCACACACATTATTAATGCATACATTTTTTGTAACACGTACATGTTTTAGGGTGCATCCCTGAATCTAAATGCATACGCATTCGGATTTAGGCTCGGGTACCCGATCCAAAGCGTGTACGTGTTTCCTACAATTTTTTTTGTTTTGGCTTAAACTTCCCCTCTTTGTGGACCCAACTTCCAAATTTTACCCATAATTATAGTTGTTTACCCTATTTATTAAAAAAATTGTTGTTCCACTAAAAAAATCATTGACTATGTTCTTTACTCCTTGAAAAATTCTTCTCACAAAAGTTTCCTATTTTTTGTGCAATTCTTGTATTGAAAATAGTAATTTAAAAAAAAGTATTTTTATTTTTATTCATAAATTTATCTATTGTATAGTTGAATTTCATGTTGAATTTTATTTTTGAAAACTAAACTAGCACAGTAGACACGATATTAGTAGTAAAAAAGTGAAAATTACATGTTGATGTAGTCCATAATATAAACTTAAAAATGATCAATTATATTAATGTTTTACAATTATTGTTTTAAGCTAATTTGATCATTTTCTATTCAAGTGCTAAATTACTCAATATGTTACAATACATCTTGTATAAGACACCAAAATAACAGATGCACAAATTGGGCATTAGAACGTGGATGCAACACAAACTATCTACATATGGTTATTACATATCAAACATTTTATAAATTGTATAATAGTTTAGCTTAGCAAGCAATGACTACTCTTTTCTACCACAATGTCATCCTGTCTACATCTATTCTTGTTTTTGTTGAAATGTGCATGCTTATTTTGCTACTCATCCTAGTTAAGGATACTCCTCAATTCCATGTAATCTTGTTATTCAACATAGTAGTGTTCTTCTACTTCTTTGCATAGGTTATTGTCAACTCTTTCCTTTTCCCCAAAATATGAGTAGCCAACCTCTGATTGAAAATTTCAGAAATTGGAGACATACTAAACTTGACCTTAACAATGCCCTTAGAGTTAGAAATTACCTCCTTGAGAATCTCTCTTAGGGGCCTTATTGATAGTAACATTTATAGAAAAAAAAAATTTACAACTTGAAATGCTCAATGAACATTGCATAAATTCTCTCAAACATCTCCAAGCTTATTCAAAATAATGCATCATTATTATAATGATATTTTAATTCCTCGCTCTTTTAATAAAGGAGATTTGGTATTGTATGAAAATCAACACAATGTCAATGCTCCTCTTGATGAAAAAGGAAAGTTTAGCCTGATTTATGTTAGAATTCATCGATTCAATCCACATCTCCCATGAAACACCTACAAGAAATTACCTATCACAATAGAGAATATTTGAAAGCAAGATTGTGCTCAATAACTTGAGAATTATATTGATGCAAATAACCTTGATAGATATTATAAATGAATGTGCAAGCTTTATTAAAGCATTGCACAAGCAAACCTTACATAGAGTTTGACAAGATAGTGACAAGTGTTATAATCTCATGCAATGAGACAACTTGTCCTAAATTTAGTCCAATCTAATAACATAAAGATTAAAAATCAATTCCTAAGTTTAGGTTAAGTGAAATAACTTGTAAAAAGCCTCTAATAATTCATTGATGATTATTTAATTATTAAATAATGACTTATTTACTCCAAAACCCCCCCTTAAGATCAACTTAGGGAGAAACTAAACAACTGATAAAGGAAGCTAAATGAATGCATAATGGGTCCCAACTATAAGGCTTGATGAGGTACCCATGAACACGCAACTGAAATCTCTCATAATTGGAGAAAAAGGAGAAAACCTCATGGGAAAAAATCCTCTCCAAAAATACATAAAAGAAAACGATTGCACTAACTATGAAAGAAGGATGGAAGGAGGACTCAATGTGACCCCCCAAGGACTGCTTCTATTATGAAAGTACAATAGATGTCCCCTCAATAGGAGAGAGAAAATGAGGATATGAATCCCCCCATAAAGAAAGAGCTTCCATGCCAATGATGAATGTTTGAAGAAAAAATATGATCCACTGCCTGTAAACAAAATTTCTCCCCTTAAGAATAAATAGATCTACTGGTGATTGGAGAATCCAATCCAAAAGAATGGGTGATTCTTGAATCCAAATATAGATGATGTGTGCCTTTGAGAATTGCTCACATGTCCACATGTTGGAAAGTAATGATGTCGATCTAGATTCCTTTGAAGACTGATATCGAACAAGTTGCAAAGGTGATGAAGATGGTGGGCCAACAACAATGATGTGGCTTTCAACAAAGAGGATATGAATTTCCTCAAAGTAATCCTCCAAATCTGCAATTTGAGACTCTACAAATAATGATGATAAGTCTATAAGATACGAATCCCAAGTAGCTATGCCTGGAAGATGTATGATGTCCTATTGTACTAAACCAATAGGGGCCAAAGATGTGGTGATGCTAAGCTAATCAAGAAAAACATGAGATAATGATGTAGTCTCGATCTGAAGAGTGGTAATATGAAGATAAGTCTTTGAACCATCGAAACATGCAAGACCTATGATATACCCAAGCTCAAGTCTAAAGTATCATCATCAAAGGGTATGGAATCTACATCTTCAAGAGGGATGAGACAATTTGTAGCAAGATCCTCTGGGTATGGAGAGATATGAGAGACTCCACAGATCTCCCAAAGATGTTTCCAAAATATGTGGGGAGATTCAATGTCCGATACAACATACATAGTGTCAAGATCAACACTTGAACATATAACTCCTACAATATGATCTTTGATGATGCTCTGTGTTGATAAAATCCCTAGTGTGTCTAGTGTAGGTATGAATCCATACAAATAAGGAAAAATATCAAGCCACTTGAGATGTGTCAGGATGCCATCTCGCCAAGACTCATAGTTATCCTTACCCAAGTTGATCATAGAAGGATGAACAAAAAAACCCATGATACTCACCCAAATGAAAAAATCAGAGAATAAAGCCCTTAGGTTTGATAAAGTAGATCAAAATATGTCATCTCATGCAAATAGATCCTCTCCAGGTGCTAAGACGTCCAAGTAATTAAGCAAAGTGTATAAACAAAAAATACTAAATAAAATGTACCTGGGGTAGATTCTGGAAAAAAGTGAATGAATAGATTTGAAGAGCTCTGAAATGTTGAGAAAATGTGTCTGAACTTCTTGCTCAAAGCCTCAACTTTCATGACTTGGCGTTAAATTATTTCATTTCTGCCTTTACTGCTTTACCACAACGGCTAAGTCTAGCTTTGGCGGTACTACAGTGATTGTCCTGGTGGTTACAACCATACCGCAGTTAGACCTTGACAGTGCTGTAGTAGCATGGTAGGGTGGAGGGCAGAGCTCGGTGATGACTTGGGGTAAGCTCGATCAAGTTCATCACCATACCGCAAGTCTAACTCGGTAGGGCTACGGTAGCATGGTATGAGCTTGACCAGTTGGACCAAAAATTCATGAGCGATGATGAATGAAGGAAGGACACGTGGCTCAGTGTTAATGCAATAATTGGCTAAAGGCCAAAGTCATAATAGTAGTTATTGCAGGTTGACTCAGAGTGGTGGACAGGACCCGATTTGGGTAAAGAAGTTAATGCCTGGGTGGCTTGATGCAAGGAGATCGACATGGGTAGATTGATTGCATGATTGGATGACAGATTCATGAACCTAATGGTCGGTGTTTGGTTGACAGAATTGAATGCAACGTATGACTTAAGTAAGTCGAGTATAATATTGCATGGGGAGAGTTTTTTGTTTGAACTGTATGTTAGAGATAACATTGTAATAGTGAGAGAGTTATGGAAGTGTTGTTGTGAGCTAATCAAAGAAGAATGTATATTGTATGTAACTATTTTTGTTACTATAATGCAATTTTCTTGACTTTGTGTGGTGGTTTTTTTACCTGAAAAGGTTTTCCCACGTATATCTTGTGTCAACTGTGATTGCTTATTTCTGATTATCTTTTCTATGCTTTTTGTATTTATCTCAAATAGTTTTGAAATCTATTAGGAATTAGTTTATGCTCTTCTCCTCTGTTGTATTAGTGTTAAGGGAATGTATTCCACACTATTGGGTCATTAGATCTTCCATGTTTTTCCCTTCAAGTGGTATCAGAGCTTGGCCAATTGTGTTATCCTTGTAGGAAAGATCAGTTTTTTGTGCTAATACTGTTTCAGTTGGAGTCTTGTATTGTTGAAACTTGTTACTATTTGAGATGACAAGTACATCAGGTAGAGTAGACATTGAAAAATTTAATGGCAACAACTTTGAGTTGTGGAAACTCAAAATGGAAGACTTGTTGTTGGATAGAGACCTCTAGATTGTAGTGTCTAGAACTAAGCCACAAAGTACAACTCAAGAGGCTTGGGATCTTGTTGATAGAAATGCAAGAGGTCTAATAAGACTGAGTCTGGCCGATTTTGTTCTTGTGAACATTCATGAGAAGCAGTCTACAGCTTCATTGTGGAAGAAGCTTGGTGATATTTATCAGGGAAAGTCTCTAGTAAATATGTTATTCCTGAGGAAGAAGTTGTACTCCTTGAAAATGGATGAAGGTACATCTGTTGCAAACCATCTAAACTCGTTTAACATGAGTGTTACTCAGCTAGCATCTATAGGTGTAAAAATAGAGGAGGAAGATCGTTGCATGCTCTTGTTGTGTTCATTACCTGACAGTTGGGATCATCTGGTGATGGCTATTGGAAGCACAACCACTACATTCAAGATGGATGATGTGGTTGCTTCGATCTTGTCTAAAGAAATGTGAAGGAAATCTTCTGAGATGGCCAAAGAGGCTCTTTCTATTTGAGGTAGACCAAAGGAGAAAGGCAAGAAGAAAGACAAGAAGTCAAAATCCAAATCTGTAAGAAGATCAAAGTCTCCTAGTAAAAAATTCAAGGTGAGATGCTAGAACCGTGGGCAACCTGGTCATATTAGGAAGGACTGCAAGGAGAAGAAGAAGAAGAAGAAGAATGATTCTGACAATGAATCTTCTCAAAGTGATGCAGACGCCTTCATTGCAGCAGCCTTGAAAACTCAGGCATCAGATGATGTTTGGTTGGTTAACTCAAGTGGTTCCTTTCACATGATGTCCAATAGAGAATGGTTCTCTAAATGTGATAAGTATGACGGTGGAAAGGTATACTTGGAAAGTGATTCAATGTTGGAGATAGTTGGTAGAGGAAGAGTCAGAATTCAGTTTCCTAATGGGAGAGTCAAAGGTATAGGTGGAGTACTTCACATACCAGGTTTGACTCAAAATCTTCTTTCTGTCAGTAAGTTAAATGATGCTAGTGTAGAAGTTTCTTTCTCAAGTAGGGGATGTAAAATGGCTAGAGGTGCAATGGTGCTAGCTAAGGGTGTTTGTACTAGCACTCTGTACAAGTTGGATGCACGACCTGTTCTTTGTAACAATCCCTCTGTAAAGTCATGCAATGCTGCTCCTGTAGAGAAAGATGAAGACACTTCTCTGGCTGAAAATGCTATGGAGGTAAAACTCCCAACTGAGAAGACTATGCTATGGAATCATAGACTTGGTCACATTGGTGAGAAAGGTTTAAAATAATTGAAAAATAAAAATCTTGTAGAAGGGCTTGATGATTGTAACCTTGAGTTCGACTTTTGTGAACATTGTATCTATGGAAAACAACACCGTGTTTCATTTTATTCTAGTCCTCATAAATCTTCTGGTATACTAGATTATGTTCATTCTGATGTGTTTGGTCTAGTTAATGTTCCTTCATTACCGAAGCCTAGATACTATGTTTCTTTTATTGATGATTGTTCGAGAAGGGCATTTGTATACTTTCTTAAAAGTATATCAGAAGTTTTCAGTCGGTTTAAAGAATCTAAATCTTTGGTAGAGAACTAGACTGGAAGGAAAATTAAATGTTTGAGCACAGACAATGGCGGTGAATTTTGTTCTGCATATTTCAAAAGGTATTGTACTGATCATGGAATTAAAAGGCATAAGACAACGCCTTACACTCCACAACAAAATGGAGTTGTTGAAAGGTTGAACATGATGCTGATGGAAAATGAAAGGAGTATGTTGAGCGGTGCTTGTCTGGAGTAGATGTTTTGGGCTTAGGTTGTGGCTACAACATGTTATCCAATAAATAGATCCCCTTGCTCTACTCTTGTTGACAAGATGCCTTTAGAAGCATGGTCTGGTAAGAAGCCCTCTCTGAGGCATGTCCTTGTGTTTGGCTGTGAGGCATATGTTTATGTTATGAATGAAAAGAGATCTAAATTGGATAACAAGGATGTCAAATGTATTCTCATCAGCTATGGAGTTAGTGTGAAAGGATACAAGATTTGGAACCCTGTTACTAAGAAGGTTTTGTACAATAGGAGCGTGATATTTCGTGAGCTAAAACCTTGAGTAAGTGATCAACAACTTGAGATAGATCAGAGTGAAAAGAAGAAGGATGCAGTTGAGATTCCTCAAACTCCAAAAAAGGAAGAGTTGCATGGTGTACCTAAGACTAAGGAGAGCTCAAGCAGCTTTGGAAGTTTTGATGATGAAGAACAACCTTAGCCTGTAAGAAGATCTACATGAGAGAAAAGACAAACTGAAAGGTATGGTTTCTCTATGTTAGATTCAAACTGTGCCTATGCTTTAATTACCAGCACTGATGAACCTAGGACTGTTAAAGAAGCAAACAACATGGCTGGTTCAAATTCTTGGCTGGATGCCATAAATGAAGAGATGGATTCATTGAAAAAGAATGAAACCTGGAATTTGGTATCACTGCCTAAAGGGAAAAAGCCTATTGGTTGTAAGTGGATATTCAAAAAGGAAATAGGCCTTGATGATAGTGTTGAGAATTATAGGGCAAGGTTGGTTGCAAAGGGTTTTTCTCAAATTGAGGGAATTGATTATGGAGATATTTTTTCCCCTGTAGCAAAGCTGACATCCATTAGAATTTTATTGTCATTGGTAGCTGTGTATGATTTTGAAATTGAACAGATGGATGTGAAAACAAAATTTCTCCATGGTGAGCTAGAAGAAGAAATCTACATGTCCTAGCCTAAGCATTTTGTTGAAAGAGGTAAACAAAATCTGGTTTGTAAGTTAAATAAACCTCTCTATGGTTTAAAACAATCTCCTAAAATGTGGTACTAGAAATTTGACATGTTTGTGTTTTCAATTGGATTTGTGAGATCAAAATTTGATCATTGCATTTATTATAAATCTGAGAATGATCGTGTACTTGTTATTACTCTGTATGTGGATGATATGTTATTCATTGGAAATAGAAAGACTATGATTTCTGATCTTAAATCTCAGTTGTTTGCAAAGTTCGAAATGAAAGATCTTGGTGCAACAAGGTACATTCTTGGAATAGAGATTACCAAGGACAGAACAAGTAGAAAGCTTTAGGTCAGTTAGAGTAAGTATGTGAAGACAGTTCTAGAGAGGTTTAGCATGGATGATTGCAAGCATCTTGTTGTTCCAATCATGCATGGAACTAAGCTGTTTGTTGAAGACTCTCCAAATTTTACTACTAAGATGGAGGACATGACCAGTGTACCTTATGCAAGTGTTGTTGGCATTTTGATGTATGCTATGGTCTGTACAAGACTAGACATTGCCCAAGCAGTGGGAGTTCTAAGCCGATTTATGGAAAATTCGGGAAGATCACATTGGCATGTTGTGAAGAGAGTATTGAGGTATTTAAAAGGGATTTCAGATTATGCACTATGTTACCATGGAAGTTTGGTTGCATCACAGAGGACTCTCAACATTCATGGGTATGTTGATTCAAATTGGGAAAGGGATATTGACAGCAGGCGATCCACCAGTGGATACACTTTCATGCTTAATGGTGGAGCAATCAGTTGGATGAGCAAGCGACATGCTGTAGTTGCTTTATCCACAACAGAGGTAGAGTGCATGGCTGCAACTCATGCCTGTAAAGAGGTTGTTTGGTTAAACCGTTTGTGTTCAGACATTGGATTTAATACTGGGTAGATTTCAATCTGCTCTGACAGTCATCGTGCCATTTTTTTGGCAAATAATTTAACCTTTAATGCCAGGACCAAGCACATTGATGTGCAATATCACTTCGTAAGGGATATGGTTGAAGATGGAAAGGTAAATCTAGAAAAGGTCGACACCTTGAAGAATGTTGTAGATGCTTTAACAAAGTTGGTTAGCAAAAACAAGTTCAGATGGTGCACAAAATCAATGGGCCTTGGGGGCCTATAACAGACAGTAACTTTTCAAAGCCATGGGGGAATCTAGAAGTGTTCACCAAGTGGGAGCTTAGAAAATGTGTCTCAACTTCCAGCTCGAAGCCTCAACTTTCATGACTTGGCATTAAATTGTTTCATTTTTTCCTTTACCACTTTTCTACGGCGGCTAAGTCTAGCTTTGGCAGTACCACGGTGACTGTCTTGGCGGTTACCACCATACTGTAGGCGGTGGGTCCTCTCACCATGGTAGTGCAGTGAAACCACCTACGGTTGGGTCTGGCGGTTACTGCTGCACCACAGATAGTCAAGTGCCTGACCGCGGTGGCCGCGCTAAGACCGCCAACGGCCTGGCTAGTGCTTACTGTCACACCGCGGATAGTCAAGTGACTAACCGCGGTAGCCACGGTAAAACCACGAGTGGCCTGGCTGGTAATTACCACCACACCACAAAAAGTCAAGTGACTAACCATGGTGGCCACCGTAAGACCGCCAATGGCCTGGCTGGCGGTTACTGCCACACCGTGGATAGTCAAGTGACTGACCGCGGTGACCGCGGTAAGACCGTCAGTGGTCAGCCAAGATAGCTACTGCCATACAATGGTTAGAACTTGAATATGTTGCAGAAGCACAGTAGGGTGGAGGGAAGAGCTCGGTGATGAATTGGGGTGAGCTTAGTCGAGCTTACCGCCATACCGCGAGTCTAACCCGACAGGGCTGCAATAGTGCAGTAAGAGCTCATATGAGCTTAGAGCTCGGTCAGCCAAGCTTGATCAATTGGACCAAAAAGTCATGAGTGATGATGAATGAAGGAAGGACATGTGGCTTAGTGTCAGCGCAATAATTGGCTAAAGGCCAAAGTCATAATAGTAGTTATTGCAGGTCGACTCAGGGTGGCAGACAAGACCCGATTTGGGTAAAGAAGTTAATTCCTAGGTGGCTCGATGTAAGGAGATCAACATGGGCAGATCGATTGTGTGATTGGATGAAAGATTCATGAACCTAATAGTCAGTGCTTGGTTGACATAATTGAATGCAACGTATGACTTAAGTAAGTCGAGTACTATTGGGGATACAGATTTTTTCTCTGTTCAAGATATGCATCTAAGACAGTAGTGCCTTAGTGATTTCAATTCAAACTCACATCAAAGACACAAAAAGCTATGTCATAAAGCAGAAACAGGCACAGTCAATCCCCCATCGATCCTCTGAGAGAAGTGGATGCAAATAAATAACAGATTCAACACAAACAAGATAACCATGAAAGACAAAACTATGAACACACAGATATACGTGGGGAAAACCTTTTCAGGTAAAAAACCCCACCTCCAAAACATTCAGCTCACTTGTATTATTCAGTAACTAAATTGGTTACAATAAAAAATCAAAGCTATGCTCTTCAGGATATTACATCTTGTTCATCTAGAGAAAGATATAGGAAACACAAAATAAAATCTCCACGCAGTTACAATGTCCTGAGGACATACTATGTAGATTCCCTTTAGCTCCTCTCAAAGACTGTCACAGCTAGCCTCACGGCCAGCCCAGCCTCTTGGCCTCACAAGTTCACATCTTATCAGATCCAAGAGTCAAAGTGTTCACTATTGAAAATCTTGAACACTCTCAGCCTCTCTCTAATATGGCTCATCTTCTGACTCGAACTGCACACAAGATTATTTATAATATTACACCATGTGCATACCTGTTCAGTCTATCCCTACTTGCAATGGTCAATAGGATAATAAATTATCCACCTGCAAGCATCGACTATTCCTTGATAACGTGCATTGCTTATATAGCTGCATTGAACCACATAATCATTAACTCGCCTTAGACGCATCTATCAACCTTCCATCAATAATTCAGCTCTATCACAATCAAGAAATAACTCTCTAGCCAATGGGATCTCAAAGAACTTTCCACGTGTCACCATTTCATTCGCCTATCGCTGCTGACTGTCATTCAAATTGGTCCAACTCGATCAACTGAGTCCTGAGCACATTCTGCTTCCACCGCGCTACCGCTGAGCTCAAACAACCCCATCGCGGTATGGTGGTGAGCTCGCCCGAGCTCACCCTACCATCTATCACACTACCACTGCCCAAATTGACACTCCTCGCGGTATGGCGGTAAGCCATCTGAGCTCCTTCGAGCTCTAGCCCATCTTTGTCTTCAGCCAACTAGAAGCAGACAACCTGCCATATGCCAACCCGTCATTCACCTACCGCACTACCACCGAGTCCAACTCAGTCAAACTCTACCTTGACCTCATCTGAGCTCCTACCGCACTCCTGCAGCCTAGACCAACATGCCTCGTGGTATGGCAGTAAGCCATCTTGGCTGACCGTAGGCATTCTTACCACAGCCACTGCGGTCAGTCACTTGACTGGCTGTGGTATGGTGGTAACCACCAGCCTGGCCACTAGCGGTTTTACCACGGCCACTGTAGTCAGTCACTTGACTAGCTGTGGTATGGTGGTAATGACCAGCCTGGCCATTGGTGGTCTTACAACGGCCACCACGGTCAGTCACTTGACTAGCTGCGGTATGGTGGTAACCACCAAACCTAACCACAAGTGGTCCCACTGCGCTACTGCGGTGAGTGGACCCACTGCCTGCGGTATGGCGGTAACTACCAAGGAACATGTAGAGAGTGGAGCCAGGCTCGGAGCTAGAACGGGAATAGGGAACCAACCAAGAAAATAGAGACTGAAGTTGGAGCCAGAGCGGGAACAAAAAAAAATAATTTACCAAAATTTTAGAGCCGAGTTCCAACCCGATTCCGCCTCTGCCAAAACAAAGGAAAGTGAGAACCAAAATACGGAAGTGGAGCCGGAACAGGAATGGGAACAAAACTCGGAACTTAGCAAAAGTCAATGCCAAGTTCCATCCTGGTTCTGCCTCCGACAGAACCAAGTAACAACATAGAAAGCGACCAAGTCTTCAAGGGAAACCAGATTATTGAGGTAACAATTTCCCAACAATCTCCCTCTTGACGAAGACATTCAGGCTTCCTCCCAACATCCGAACAAGGACCAAAACCATGCACCCATGCTCCAACCAAGACCCCTGCAATGACATCAAAAATGTCCACCATCTCAGGCTACAGGTCCAAACATCCAACACAAGAAAAGGAGCAAGCCAAGGTGTATATGCACCAGTCTTTGGAACACAAACATCTGATCCTCCAAGTAGAAAAGGCAACAAAACACAATGCGAATACCAAACCATTCCCCAAAACAAGAAACCAACTTGCTAGAATAGCAACCATAAAACTAACTACCCTCCATCCAATTGATCAAACCACATGATTGAAAACCAACACCCATGGCTCATGCTAAACCATCCAATTACCCATACCTCAAAGGTATAAAAAACTAGCAGTAGACTCATGCCATCATAAAAGCACCCATCTCAGTAGCAACCAAGCACCCTGTGTCAACTAGTCAAAAGACCAAACATGTCCAAGTACTCCCACTACAAGGGTACCGTCCAAATGAGTGCAAAAAAGGAACCATAAAAAATGATCCAGGCATACTAAGTCCACCAAACCCTGCATAAATAAATGTAACCATGTAGTTATAAGGAACATCCACATTGATTTGCACCACCTGCAACCACCTGCTGTAGTAAAATTTTCTCTCAACTGTCTTCCACAGTTCTTCCAAGATCCATATCAGACTGAAGAAGGAAACACAAAAACCTTCATGTCATCACCCAAGTGACAACACATGATCACAAACAAGTGACCAACATGGCTCCACATAGACATCCCACATCTAAAGTCAAGAAAATGCAGGAAGAACAAGACTAGATAAGAGAGAAACTGCAAATCAAAACATATGCCCTTCTACAAACACTTCTATATGCCAGTTGTGACAAGAATGATCTTCCTCACATCCCCAAGGGAAAGCCTTAACAACATCCAATAGAATGTAAGCAACTCAAAGAAGATCAAACCAACCCATATAACCATCTCCTGTCAGTCCTCAAAAGGACAAGGAGATACACAATGCTATCCATCTTCCATTATGAATCCTCTAGAATCTAAAACAACTCAAGATTCATATCCATGAAAGATAAATAATAACACACAACTGAAAGATATAATGGGAAAATACCTTTGAAAGTGACACCACTATCGAGCAGACCAAGAAGAAAATAAAAATTGCTCCTCCAAGATATACAAGTCAAAGTGACTTACCCAAGAGCATTCCCCTTGAAGGTCTCTGTTGAATTCACATTCAACCAAGGTGCAGTCTACTCGGAATTCAGCTGTAACAGAAACATTCTCATAAGAATTCCTACCTCACCTTATTCTCCATGCATCCATGAGTATCAACAACCTGTCATCTCATGCTGACTCCAATCTGCAATACTGCAGCAACCATGAAGTTCACCAACATATGACCAATGCACTCAAAACATAAAAAAACCCCAGACCACTGTCAAAGCTTCAAAAATATTATCATGACACCATGATCTACACATCCCCTTAGGAGATACCATGCTTCAAGTGAACTATCCATGGTCTCAAGAGAAAAACAACATGCCAAAACTCTAATGCAAAAGCAAGAGTATACCATGACATAAAGCAAACAAGCTCTAAACCAACATCACCTGTCAAGCACCACCAACATCTTAGCCAAAGACTACTAGAGTCCTCCATGGATCCAAGATGTTGTACATGTTCAAATAGTTACCATGTAGATGCAAATTCTGCAACACCAAAGAAGATCATTCACCACCAAGTGATGAATCTGCAGTCACTGCTAAAGCTCCCACTGAACTGTGACACTGAGCTTTCCAAACACCATGACCGACCACACCATCACTATCAAAAGCTTACACTAGCCAGTGTATCCATCTCTCCATGACATCATGATTCACATGCTTCAGGTCCCCATTACTGACTATTCAGGTACTCAAATGCCATTCCTCCTCTCATCTCAAAATAGCCACGCCAATGCACAAGTGACCATAGACAAGGTCAGCTAACATATTTGCACCACACAGTCACAACCTCATGGATATTGACAGTCCACTTCCAAGTTGTCTCACAACAAACATGTAGGTAAGGACAACCCACAACATTGCACAACTTGTGGATGCAACCAAATGAAACCTATAAATCTATTATTGCACTAGAAATTGCAAAACTGAGATGATAAAAGAGAACAACCAAAGTAGACAAGCATGACCCAAACACTAGATTAGCAGCAGATCCGATTTGCCAAACACGTCCACAACTTAAGCACCATATTCTAGGTGACCAACAAGCAACACCACAAGAATGCTAAAAGAAAAAACATACCAACACTCTTATGCAAAGAAGAAACCCTCCTCAAGACTAGTCGAACTGCAACTATCTCATCCAGTCACACCCCAAACTAGGATTTGGAAAATAGCGAACAACAACTCCACACAATGCAAGTTTTCCTTGACCGTGTAAAACCTGCAAAACCACAATGTTTATAAAACACCCATGCATCTGCATATTCACTGCTCATCTGGATGACTCAGGAATCTACACACAACCATCACAGTTAACCAGAAAATGTAAAGAAACATGAACATACATCATAGAATTTTTATGAAAATCTACACAAAACCTTCAGAGCCAACGACATGAATCTGAATCATGCAAGTGCAAGAAATAGGCACACAGGAACAACAGGTCCATTTCAAACCAGTTCCAATGCCACAGTCATGCATAAGCAAATGAGAGTTAGGCTATCTAGAAGTTACAGACCACCAAGGTCACTTCATAGCTTCCATGCAAGCAGAGCACTAGAGAACCTGCCTTTAGTGCTAAGTCAAAACACCCAGCACAAGCTAAATTCTCAATGGCTTGACAACAACATAAGCAACTCCATACCACTAGGGAGCCTCTCACATAGACACCTAGTATGAAACCACGCTTCACTGCAACACAACCACAAGCATATATCATGCCCTTTGCATTAGGAACTTTTTAACGAGCCAAGAGCCTCAGACCATGTTGCCACAACATGACCAACTCCAGTCATCTCCAATGTCTTTCAAAATTATGTGTTGAATCAATGAAGCACATACTTCCACTCATCGAAGGATTAATCACCAACCAATTTCTCCAGACTTCCTCAAGCTTACTAGGCTAAGAAATCTTCACAGGAGAAAAACCATAACTTCAGCAAAGACATGCTCTGATACAACTTCCTGGTATCATGAGCAACAATCTACTAGCTCTGATACCACTTGCAGGGGATACAGATTCGGTCTGTCATCAAGATATGCATCTAAGATAGCAGTGCCTTAGTGATTTAAATTCAAAATCACATCAAAGACACAAACAACTATGTCATAAAGCAAAAACAAGCACAATTCATCCCCCATTGATCCTCTGAGAGAAGTGGATGCAAACAAATAATAGATTCAACACAAATAGATAACCATGAAAGATAAAACTATGAACATGTAGATATATGTTGGGAAAACCTTTTCAAGCAAAAAACCCCACCTCCAAAACATTTAGCTCACTTGTATTATTCAGTAACTAAAACGGTTACAATACAAAACCAGAGTTATGCTCTTTAGGCTATTACATCTTGTTCATCTAGAGAAAGATACAAGCAACACAGAATAAAATCTCCACATAGTTACAATGTCTTGAGGACATACTATGTAGATTCCCTTCAACTCCTCTCAAAGACTATCACAGCTAGCCTCATGGCTAGCCCAACCTCTTGGCCTCATAGGTTCATATCTTATCAGATCCAAGAGTCAAAGTGTTCACTGTTGAACAACTTGAACACTCTCAGCCTCTCTCTGATATGGCTCATCTTCTGACTCAAACTGCACACAAGATTATTTATAATATTACATCGTGTGCATACCTGTTCTGCCCATCCCTGCCTGCAACGATCAATAGGATAATAAATTATCCACCTGCAAGCACCAACCATTCCTTGATAATGTGCATTGCTTATACAGCTACATTGAGCCACACAATCATTAACTCACCCTAGATGCATCCGTCAACCTTCCATCAATAATTCAGCTCTATCGCAGTCAGGAAATAACTCTCTGGCTAATGGGATCTCAAAGAAATTTCCATGTGTCACCATTTCATTTTCCTATCGCTAGTAACTATCACTCAAATAGGTCAAACTTGGTCAATCGAGTCTCGAGCACATTCTGCTTCCACTGTGCTATCACCGAGCTCAAACAACACCGTTGTGGTATGGCGGTGAGCTCGCCCAAGCTCACCCCGCCATCTACCACACTACCCCTACCCAGACTGACACACCTCGTGGTATGGTGGTAAGCCATCTGAGCTCCTTCAAGCTCTAGCCCACCTTTGTCTTTGGCCAACCAGAAGCAGACAACCCACCATGTGCCAACCCATCATTTGCCTATTGCACTACCACCAAGTCCAACTCAGTCAAACTCTGCCCCAAGCTCATTCAAGCTCCTACCGTGCTACTGTAGCCCAAACCAACATGCCTCTTGGTTTAGCAATAAGCCATCTTGGCTGATCGTAGGTGGTCTTATTGTAGCCACGACGGTTAGTCACTTGAATGGCCACGATATGGCGATAATCGCCAGCTTGGCTGCTGGTGGTCTTACCATGGCCACGGTATGGCGGTAATCACCAAATTGGCCACTAGCGGTCTTACCGTGGCCACGACTGGCCGCGGTATGGCGGTAACTGCCAAATCCAACCGCAGGTGGTCCCATCGCGCTACCGTGGTGAGTGGACCCACCGCCTGCGGTGTGGGGGTAACCACCAAGGAAAATGCAGAGACCGGAGCCAGAGCCAGAGCCAGAATGGGAAGAGGGAACCAGCCAAGAAAATGGAGACCGGAGTCAGAGCTGGAGCGGGAACAAAAAATAGGAATTTACCGAAAGTTCAGAGCCAAGTTCCAACCCGGTTCTGCCTCCACTAGAACAAAGAAAAGCGAGAACCAAAAGCAAGAAGCGAAGCCGGAACGGGAATGGGAACAGAAACCAAAACTTAGAAAAATTTCAATGCCAAGTTCCATCTCGGTTCTGCCTCCAACAGAACCAAGGAACAACATAGAAAGTGACCAAGTCTTCAAGGGAAACCAAAATGTTGAGGCAACAATTTCCCAACAAGTACAATATTGCATGGGGAGAGTTTTTTGTTTGAACTGTATGTTAGAGATAACATTGTAACAGTGAGAGAGTTCTAGAAGTGTTGTTGTGAGGTGATCAGAGAAGACTATATATTGTATGTAACTATTTTTGTTACTGTAATACAATTGTCTTGACTTTGTGTGGTGGGTTTTTTACTTGAAAAGGTTTTCCCACGTATATCTTGTGTCAACTGTGATTTCTTATTTCTGATTGTCTTTTCTATGCTTTTTGTATTTATCTCAAATAGTTTTGAAAGCTTTTGGAATTAGTTTATGCTCTTCTCCTATGTTGTATTAGTGTTAAGGGAATGTATTCTACACTATTGGGTCATTAGATCCTGCATGTTTTTCCCTTCATGAAATACCTTTCCAATGTCGCTTGAATCACAAAAATCAGAGATATAGGAAAAAAGTTATGAGCTTGGAAGCACAAAATGAGGATCTAACTTTGAGTGAGAATAATAGGAACTAATAGAAAAATATTATAATGAGACCTGCACCACTAGAAATTTCACGAAAGCATCTTTTTGACGATATCTTGTTTGCCTGATTTTGACACAGTATGCCCAAGTTATGCCAAAAAGAAAAAAAACTACTTATTTAGGGAAAATGAGGGCTAAGAGGGGGGCAAAGAGGGCCAATCTATATAGTGATTTAGGCATGATTTCATGCTAACATTAGTGATCTTCAAGCTAAAAATTGATGATCTCCTGGTTGTCGACAAAAAAAAAAGCCCTCGTTGCCTAAAAAAATTTCTCAGTTGGAATATGCTGATGGAATCTAGAATATTCTTTTTTTCACTAGAATATTTTCCTCTCCTCAATTTTCACACCACTATTGTCTTTCCACTAGATTTGGAGCCTGCCTGATTTATTGAGCCTACCGGATTGTTGGAATGGCTATTCAAATAGTGATGAGAAGCTGTCGGTGGCGATCTGGTTTGGAGCCACCGACTGGCTATTGAATGCTGCCAGGAATGGGCCCCACACAGGGACAAGGTGCAGAGCGAGTAGGGTATGGACCCTACCATCTGCAATAAACTTTTTTTTTATTTTTTATTTTTAAAAAGATTTTACCTTTTTATATATATATTTTTTTTGCTTTTGATTTGCAGGATAATAATAATGAAAAACCTTGAATTTTTTTTTGATCAATGGAAAAATAAATTAAAACTAGAAGAAACCCTTTCATACCCGAGTAGGAAAAAATAATTGCAGGGGGTGCAGATTGTGTATGGTGGCTATACAGATGTCACCTCGGATATCATGCCCCTATTTTTTTTTTGCTTTTTTGTAACTTTTTCAAATTCTACAAAACGACAGGTGACCCTTAGGTTTTCGATCATTTTGGATCTAATGACAAGGTTCATTTTTCTCTAGAATGCACCAAATTTTTTCTCAAGGCCAGATCTCTTCAGAAATTGAATAGGGAGTTGCAGATCTAGGTTCTGATACCATGTTAGAATTCACCGATTCAATAAAAAATTCCCATGAAACACCTGCAAGAAATTACCTATCACAATAGAGAAGATCTAAAAGAAAGATTGTGCTCAATAATCTGAGAATTGTATTGATGCAACTAACTTGGATATATATTACAAATGAACGTGCAATCTTTATAAAATCATTGCACAAGGAAACCCTACATGTGGTTTGACAAGATAGTGACAAGTGTTCTAATCTCACACAATGAGACAACTTGTCCTAAATTTAGTCCAATCTAATAAAATAAAGATTAAAAAGCAATTCCTAAGTTTAGCTTAAGTGAACTAAATTAAAAAAGTCTCTAATAATTAATTGATGATTAATTAATTATCAGATAATGACTTATTTACTCAATAAATTGGTTAGGACCTTATTGCATTGACAAAGTTTACAGTTTTGGAGCATATAAACTTAAAGAAATGGATGGTACACCTTTAAAAGATCCTATCAACATTGTGCATTTGCACAAATATTATACTTAGAAATATTTTGAATAGTATGTATTTTAAAGCATGTTCTCATGTATTAAGTAGATAGTTTTCTATTTTATCTCACATTGCTTCATTCTTGACAAACATTTTTGTGTGTCTTTAATTATTGTGGGTAATTGTTCATTTGATTGAATTATTACTTTATTTTTGAATGCTATTCAATCATGTGTGTGTTGTGTTAAATTAAATTATTACATGCACTTAATTTCACAAATTAGATCATAAGGGAATCTAGTTTAACATAATTACACTAGGAAAAAAATGTAACATTTACTTGAACACATAGGTGTTTAATTATATAGCACATTCATAACACAACAATTAGATCATGGAGACATTTACTAAATAATCTAAAGATTTTTTAATACATAACATCAACATCTAATACATAGAAATCAAAACATTCTCATATATAGATCATAAAGTTCATATACATCATGGTCACTACAATAGAAAAAAGTGGTGTGCCATAGTATAATACATCTAAGAAGGCCTATGGCTACTAGACTCATCAGGGCCTAGTAGTGGTGCTCATCAAGAGACAGTGGTGCGAGAGCGTTTCATAGAGCTCATTCACTCTCATAGGCCATGTACTTGGCCTATATCTATACACTCGTGTACGAGAGCTATGACACACTCCGGATCTATCTGATCCCTATCCACCTACACCATAATGAGCTCCACTTGTACCCTACCGAGTTTCAACTATAAGAAATCTTGTGTACTACTCTCAGAAGGAACCTAGGTGGCTCAAAGCTCCTCATATGCAACCCTGATCTCCTCTAGTGTAGCTCTCATTCACTCCTCCCTAGCTCGCACCTCCTCAATCTTAGCTATAGATAAATCAATGGTCCTCATAGCATCATCGTAGGATGTCCTCCACTTGGACAAGGGATCAAATAGGCCAACATGGTACCCCACACTAGGTGGTGGCCTATGCTTTGCTTGTGTCACCTAATGTGGGGGCATTAATGGAATAATATCTATCATGACTCAATTGAAGAACCTGAGACACTCCTCTTTGAAACTATGACAAAGAATACATGATAATAAATTAGAACTATACATAATAAACAAACATGAACATAGTTAATGGTGCATAGAACAAAAATAACATATAATATCACCTGGATAACTAGCCCGCCACTCAATATATCAATAGGAAACTATAGGTGTTGTATCAAGTCTCCTATGATGGGTTGGGGGTGTGGTATAAGCTAGATGGTTTCTCTCTCCACGCTCATGAGACAAGATTCCTATGGTGGTTGATGGATTTGATCGAGGGATGTGAGGATGAGACGTAGGTCTCTCCTCAGGGGCATTTGTGGCCTCTACTAGCTCCTTGAGATCCTCTATTGTTGGTTGTTGGTCCTCCTCATCATAAGTAGTATCTCCATCCACACATGTGTCCTCTCTCACATCCTCTTGATATGACAAAGGTCTAGGATTGTCTCTAGGATGATCGTCAAAGAAGATGTGTAGAGTTTGTGTTGTCATCCACCATCTCTCATAAGCTATAGTGGTGCCTACATCATCCAATTTTAGATGCTAGTGGTGCATCCTAGTCCTCATCATTTGAATCACTGAAGGTAATGTCGACAATTATAGGATAGTGGATGTCCCTTGGTTTGACACCACTATGTGCAGATCTCAAGAATGTAGGTCGCTAGGTAGGTGCTATCTATATCTACCAAAATTGAAGTATGATATGATCATAATAGAAGGGAAAGATGACATAGTCATGACATCTAAAAAATAACCTATCATGTTACATCTTAGCCAACTATTGTGTAAGACCTGGCCACTGTTATAGAGTCTTGCACAGTATCCATACTATATCATCCTCATATAGATGATCAAAATTGAATCTCTAGTGCAATTGATCTCTAGACTGCTAGGCTCACCTCAAAGTATAGTAGAAGGCTCATGGATAATCGAAAGTTGTTGTAGTAGGAAATATGGTCAGTTTGGTACATGTAATATGCTTAAATTACCACACTTGAAGAAGGGTACAATGGATAATGCTATGGAGCTCCCAGTGAATGAAATGACTAAGATCATAATAAAGATGTTTGATTATGCTATGTCCCCAAGAATATATTGTTTGGTGCTCCTCCATCTCTTGTATGGTATGAACGAGGCCCCCATCAATGTGTGCACCTAATACATCAAGTGCAAGAGTTAGGGAAGAAATCACACACATGATTTGATGAACCAAGGGAGCACCAAAATATAGAATCCACTCAAGATTGATGCAAGCTCTGGAGTTAGTGGGAGTTATGTGACAACCGATACAATACTGAATATCATCTCATCTGTTAGCCTGTGCAAAACTCATCAAAGTGGATGGTCTCACTTTAGACAGGTAATCTGATTATGTGGTGTATATCATCCAAGGTCATTGTCATCTCCCTTGTTGGGAGATGAAATGTCCAAGTATCTATGTTCCATTGCTCAACCAATACCATCACCATCACTTCATATTACCTCATGGGTGGCATGAGGTATACCCAATGCAACCTAGTGATACACAAAATCTACTCCTCCTCAATAATCAATGTAAAATACTCTCAGAGAAGTGAAAATAATTATCCTCATAAATGTTGTTGAGCATGCGGTGGATCCTAGAAGAAGCATAGGAAATCATCAGTAACATGGTAAAAATAGTTAACCAAATAGTTAAAAGCAAAGAGGGCTGCCATTGGACATTGTCACTATTTTGGGATAGGGGGTATAGGATAGGGTTTCCAAACTAAGAAAAGGTCACCAATTTGGGACAACATCACCAAAAGAGGAGAAGGACACCATGATTTTGAAAAAAATTCAAAATAATGTAGAATACTAAGATAAATAGTAGGGAGAAGGTACAAGGAAATCACCTTAGTTGTAATGGCTCTATTCACAACCTCTACTCATAGGACCTTGAGTCACGAGGGTTGGTATGGTTGTTGTCTTGACATATTCAATCCTCTACACCAAGGTATCTCTCTCGGAATCTCAAAATAGTAAATGTCAAAATCATTGTCAAAAAGATGATTTTGCACTAACATATAGTAAAATTTTCTAGTAGCACATTTTACTCAAATCACTATAATGGGGGGCTAGAGAAATCTGATTTCAATATTGCATGTTGCATTAGATTTGTAGTTCTAGCCCTAATCATCTCCAATGTTTATTGATAGATGGTGTTGTGTTCTCATAACCCTATCGTAAGAATTTCTATCAATACACCAAGAAATTCAATGCACTATTAGATTTCTACCTTGATTCTGTTGGATAGGACAACTGAGTGGGGGGGTGAATCAATTTTCACAGATTTTAACCTTAAATTCAATTTCTAGAACCAACACATAAAATGATTGTGATTAACCATCAAATGTCAATGAAAAAACATAATAACACCAGATTTACATGGAAAACCCAATGAGGGAAAAACCATGGTGAGGATTAAATCACAATATAGAGAACAACAAAACTGATAACAAAAAAGGCTTACTACCTGGAATAAGGCTCACTGCCTAGAATATAGTCTCATTGTCCACAGGGATACAACTTGGATGGCTTACTCCCACAGAGATACAAAGAAGACAAAGAATACTTGTTGCAAAGAGACAACAATCCCGATGCAACAAAGGATTCCACCACAATCATTGATCCACTTGCATGAATGATAGAGTTTTCCTCTTGATCACTACATTCAAAAACTTAGGATTAATATTTTCACTAATCAACCACACACATAACTCACACACTTTCAAAATAGCATCAAATTTGTGTCTGCTCTTTCACTTATCTTCCTTCTTTTCTTATGTACACTTTTCATTGCTAGCACATTTTGTATTTATACCATCTACAACTTTGAAAAGATACAAAGTCGACCATCCAACTTCAAATTAAAATTAGGTTGGCACCAAAAATTCTAGGGTGGAATTAGAATGAGGCTGACCCAAACACATGCTTCATGGGGACCCATAATAGATCCAACACGCTTCATCAACTTCGAAGGTAGTGCTTGACACACGGTCGACCAAACAAATGTAAAACAAATAGATCAATTAAGCTTGATGCTTCCAAATACTGAAACCATCTCCAATAGAACCAGAGCAACACAACTCTCAAACCATAAAAATAAATCCAGACTATTGATTGTTTTTAAAGAACCAAGCTGATCTTCAGAACTACCTATGGACCTTTCCATTTCCAATAATTAGCAATCTAAAGGGATTGGCCAACAAACAAGTAAAAGCTACAAAACTTTCACTCCTGCACTTTGGGCTCTGTGAAACCTGGGAGGATGATCCCACAATGTATACTCAAGAATTCATATGAGCAATATTTAAATACATTGTCAACAACAGATACTTCTCATATAACCACTCAACAACGTAATATACTAAAAAGGTTGGAAACTCCTTTAAGAAAGTACTACACTTGGAGCATGCAAATAACAAAACTCAACATAACTACAATGGTAAATCATTCAAAAGATTTGTAAATAAAGAGTGATTTGTTGATGAATTGACCCATAAACTGTATTATGAATATTTTACTTGAAACAGTTCCTTATCCTAAACAATGAGTCAATAATAACCTATGAGAATTGATAACAAATCTTTGCATAACAACATATAAGCTTCAAGAAACATTGCATTACAATATTCCTATATTACTTTCTTGACCACCAATTCTTACATATATCCTAGCATATAATTCTTATGAATCAACACCTCCATTCAAGAATCTATACTAATTCCTTGAATTAATTAGAAAGAATGAAATCACACAACCACTGGAAATAATGAAGATGAATAAAACAACCCTTGATTATATTATTCATAACTCATAAAACACATACAAAGTAGAGAAAATGGTCATGAAATTAACACCATTCTACTTCATATTTTCTATCTTGTTATCAAAAATCACATACACCACTACAGACTCGGAACCTAAGAAAAAACAAAACTTTTAAAATATGCTTTGTATTCTTTCTACAATTCACTGTTTCAATTTAAATGCAATGAACCCCGCTTTCTAGTCTTGAATTCCTTCTTATAGAAATGAAGGAGAAAAAGAAGCTTTAGACCAAAAGCGCACATGCCATTTTTCTATTGGACCACTATAACATATATTCACTTTTCAGTTACACTTGAGCTCTTAGGTGGTGGGAATAAACATGAAGCAAAAGTATTCTTCATTCATCGTTGAAGATCTGGTCCCACCTTCAAAAGGCATCTTTTGTTGTTACAACATCGTCAAAATATCCTCCACATGCTCAAAAAATGTTTCCACGAGAAAACCCAATCAACAAATTTTAAAAGTATGAAAAGAAAGTAAAGATACAAAGCTGATTTATACACATCAACATTTGTGCCACCATCTTTCAAGTTGAGGAGAAAACAATATTTTTGTAGTACTTCATCAAAATCCTAATCTATACTATTTTTTAGGCTATGCATTGTTGTTCTCCTGTCCATTATTCATCATATCCACTATCATCCTCTTACAAGCTTACTCAGTATATTTTTCACACCATGTGATGTACTCTTCTTTAATATCTCAGGCACATGATGCTTCTCCATTTCTTTGAATGACTTTAGATTGCTTTGGAGCTACATCCCTAGCTTCGCATGAAAATTTGTTATCTCATTCACCAAGTTAATAACTTGCAACATTTCAGGGATATTTTTAGGTGCCTCAGGATCTTCCATTTTAGGTATCATTTCTTTTAAAGCACCTACTTTGGTGCTCCACTTTCTCCATTCATTCTTGAAGGCTTCCTGAACCTATGAATACTTTATGTTTTCTTCATGAATGCTCTTATAACTAGCCCATACATCATCAGCCTTATTGACCAAATTGGTCACTATATATCTTAATACATCTTCAAAAATTTCATTGGCCACCTTTACAGTTTCAATTTTAGCTTTCTTGACATTTTCATTTTATGTCTTTAAATACTTATTTAAATCATCTATTCTCAAGGCCAAGGTCTCCCTGTCTTGTGTAGACAAATCAGAAGAAGAAGATGATGGCATAGAGATTGTCCTTACTGATTGGTTAGCCTGAAGAGTAGCTCTCATCTTGTTCATTTCATCTAAGGCCTTGTTATGTTCCTTCACCAAGGAATCATACTTCTAATTTATTTGTGTAGTGTATACACTAAGCATTGTAGCATGAGCAGTTAATTTAGTAGCCTAGACACGTGTTATATCTATGGCCCTTTTCACCACCAAGGAACCATGACCTCTTCAATAGGCCAAGCAACCTCATGCTTTCCAATATTGGGTGCCATGGACCAAATTGCAAGAGTATGCAACTTCAAACTATGTCCAGATCCAAACACCTTATCTTCAATCTATTCCTTAGATATTGAAGCCTTAGGATCTCTTCTTGTAGCATCAAGTGAAATAGATGAGGTGATAGTGCATCCTAGAAATAGCATTAGTCCACTATCTGCAACAATTTTCTTGGCTTCAGTAGGATTGATAGCCACAATCTTAGTCGTGATATTCTCTTCCTCTGCCTTCTCAACCTCTTCTTGTTGAGAAGGTTCGACACTAGCCCTAGCTTGTTCAAGCCTCTCCTTTATCTCTCCGCTCCTTTGTTGAACCATGAATTCTTGTAATTGCTTATATTATACAAAATTATCATCTGCAAGGAATTCATTATAGTCCTTAATCATAACATTGTCATCATTTTTCTCATCATAGTGCCACTAGATCATCCTATATTGGTGAACCTCAGAATCAAGAATATCTTTAGTATTAGGGAGAGGGAATTTATTCTCCACCTCCCCATCATTAGGCACATGTTCAACCATTTTCTCTACCTCAATTACTTGGAAACTCTCCTTTTTCACATCTGTGGGTTGCTCTAGAATATCCATGGCATGAGGTTGTTTTTCTAAGAGAACTTGCTCTCTCTCAACAACCTCCTTTACCTTTGCTTTGAAATAACCATTTTGGTAATCCCTCTGCTTTGCAAAATTTCTTTCAAAAGGATCTTCAATTTCATCATAAGGACTTACATAAGGGACATTCCTCTTCATGGTAATCTCTTCAATGTCCATTGGATGTCCATTCCATCTTTATAGATATAACAGCCTCATTACTTGTCAAGTTCCTCAATAGATCATCCAAGTACAAAAACTAATGACAAATTCTCAATAATTTTTTCTCCTTTCTCTTTGCAGAAACAAAACCCTCTAGGTCAAAAATCCTAACCTCATCAATAGGTAGTATGAGGTTATTCACCATGATTCCTAATTTTTCATACCCTTCCTAGCTAGTAACTACAAAGTAAGAAAAAGAGCACTAAGGGTTTACCACGGTACCCTTCTTGGGATTTTTGAAAATTTCATAATCCATAAAATCAATTTTCCACATCAAATCCATAAAATCCAATCGATTAGAAACATATAGGGGCAAGTGGTGTGGTGCCACCTTGGAGCCACAAGCTCTAATCAGAGTATACTCTAAGTGCAAAAACCAATCTACCCAATTATGATGCTTATCCAGCCCTGTCACATCCTTTAGATGCATAATATGTTTGATTGATGGGGAAAGCTTATGAATTGGTGTTGTGCCTAAACTTTCCAGAATACCATACCTGATAACATTAGAAAAGATCAAATAATTGGATTTGGGACAATCCTGGTCCAAATATATGTCCAGATCTAGACAGGAAAAACATTATTTTCATTATCCCTCATCCTTAATTTTGACTTTCTTTTCCACTTATAATCACCTTCAAATAGCAACATATGCATTAATAGAGAATAGTGCATAAAATGTAGAGGAAGAACCTCCCTTTGTAAATTGATGAAATCCTGATGCATATATTCTGCAACAAAAGCAACATAATCAAAACCAATGTTCTGATTATGGCCCTATATATCTACAACCATTACCAAAAGGTCAGAAGCTATCCTAGCCTCAAAACTTTGAGCTAGAACATGGTGTAGGCAGTAATATGTGTTCTTAAAATAATCCTCAAATTATTCACACTCAAAGAGCTCAATATCTTTAGGGAGAAATTTCTCCTTGATTTTTCTATGCTAAACTAGCAGTCTATTTCTATATGAAAATATGTTATGCTCATATTCACCATATAGACACACATGCTTGATTTATACAATACAATTGGGATTAAACCAAAATACCTCAACCACCTTATCCCTAGTTACTTTAAGGATTACATTTCCATTTTCACTTTTGATTTTTCTATCCATAGGATCATAATGCCTAGCCAATTCCATTATTACATCCAGCTCTACAAACACATTGGGTACCACCAACATCCCAAGGTTGAGCCCCCATAAGTAATATGTTGGATTTCTAGAATACCTCCTATTAAAAGCATATGTGAACAATTTCCACCCACTCTGGGGCTGAGCTAACTCTCCAATTTATCCAACAATATCAATTAATCTACTTGTCACAACAACATAGCTCATGGGTCTCTTACCAATTCATGACCCTCCCTCTTTTACTTCTCCAGAGGGACTTTCCATAAATCTCTCCTGAGTTTTCTTTGCACCTCTTGACACTGTAGACACAACAAGGGTACTTGGTGTAGGGTTTGTAACTGCAGGTGGCTCCGACTTAGTCATGGATGAAACATCCTGGGTTTTGAGCCTTTTAACTCTCTTTTGTTTTGTTTTTCTCTCCGGCCTAATGCTAGATTCACTAGGCTCTAGTTTACTCATATTTGCAATGTGGTGGGACTAGGGTTTACAGTTATCTTAATTGAAAAGACCCACCCAGTTTCCTTAAAACCCAAGGCACAAAATAGTGAGCAAAATATTTCCAAACCTTTTACAATATATATCATCCCAATTGCATATACTTAAATAAATGAACCACAAGAAAATTGTCTCCACCTTCCTCACAATAATTTAGAAAAGAAAAATTTAACACTTTTGACATGAAGAGATACACAATTTTTCTTACCTGTGTGAATAACTGACACCAATGCTACTATAATTTCCTTGCTAGAATTCTTCACACCATTTCTTCAGCTTCTAGTTTTCTTCTTCGCTCCTGAGAAGTTCTGAATGTGTAGGAAACAAGCCAACCACCTTCTTTATGGCCAAGAAATGGAATGTATCACCATAAATTTTTGATAGAAATATTGCGTGAGAGAACTGACATTTAGCCATTCATATTTAAAACTTGGTCGTTGACCATTGTGTTTTAAAACCACATCAATAATTCTCCTCCACCTCGCTACTTTATTTTCTACCTTAAACAATGTCCTTAGGATGTTGCCACATTTTCCTTCATCTGGAAGTTCGCTCATCACTAATATATTTCATCTTTTACAAGTCCTATCCATGATGTGAACACCCACGCGATGAGATCTCAGTCATCGAATCTAAGAACCATCCTTGATCACATTCCCTTTCCATCGTGCATTGCTAATTTAGGGTTCGTTTCCCAAATCATATCAGCGATGGGCGATAAGCTAATGGAACAATATTAAGATACATGCACCTAAATTAAAATCAAAGGCACAAGCTACATCGATCACAAGATCAACTCATATCAGCGAAAGAAAGTTTGAACAAATGACCTCATCGCTCATCGCCAATTTGAATCTCAAATCTTAAAATGGATTCGTGCTGAGCGATAGGAGGAAAGACAAAGAGAACCAAAGGCTATCACGTATCACTAATCCACATTACAAAACACATGAGCAATTAGTGATACAAGAGATACCAATGATAACATATAAAATAACTCCATAATGCATCGCTAATACAATACTGAACATTCAAAACCAACCTATGATGCGTGAACTCAAAGAGACACCACTCATCGCTCATTGCTTATTTGAATTCACTTTTCAAAATCCATTAGTGATGAGAGATAAAGAAGATGATGAATGGGACTTTAAGTGAATAATTTTAGCATGTTCCCGTAAGTTTTAAAAGGCCTCAGTGAATATTAACACATATTTTTCAAAGGATGTAAATGTCAAACAAGGTCAATCACTTAAACTTGTAAAATAAAATAATTTCAAACCTAGGCACAAGGGGTCGATAATTTCACGAGCTCCTATGACATAATATGTTTTAACATGACTAGGGATGTGCAACAGAAGTTCAACGTTAGAGCTATGGCTAAGACGCAAGCTTGAGAATTTCCTAAGAAGGGTTTCAGGTAACATAAAACCCTACAATAGTGATAATAGATAAAACCCTAAGCTCTGAGGATATATAAATAAAAAAATTTACAGGATGATAAATAGAACCAGAATAAAATTTAGGGGTTCCATCAGTGGCTCTGACTGGGGATGCATGCCTCTGACAAGCATGGAAAGATCTCAAAATCTTGGGTTGAAGCAAACTAACCAAAACATAGTGAACCAAAATGCAAGGAACTACCCAAACAAGGTAGCTAGACCAAACCAGACACAACCAGAACAAACAAACCTATATACACAATATACAAAACCTACAATGTAGATGGAGCAAAACATACTTAGGAGAAGTATGGTTTCAAGAATTTTCCATGTACTAGCAGTTCAAGAAATACACCTGTCAAAATTTGGAGGAAGTATGAATCCTCCCCATGTGTACTAGCTATCAAATAAGGGCCTAACCATAATGCTTCAAATTTACTATGCTTACCCTTATCTTGAGCCCTTGCATTCCAGACTAGTACCATATTATTCACTTCAAATTTTCTAGGAGAAGCTCTCTTTTCATGTAAGTGTTTAACCTACAATTGCATCTTTGCATTCTTGGCCTAAGCTTCTCTTCTAGTTTCATCTAGTTGCACCAGATTATCAATTTTGTATTGCATATCATCACAGACATCTTCATCATATTCTTGCATAAATTTATAAATCCTTAGCAATTTATTCTATGGAAACCTAGCATCTAGACCATACACCAAACCAAATGGCGAATAACTAATAGCCTTCTCTATGGTAACCTTATCTTCCTAGAGTGCTAGCTTTAGCTTTAAATCCCAAGATTTCTTGTTCTTCTCTATAACTCTTTTGATCATTTTCATTAAGCTCTTATTACTAGACTCAGCTTGACCATTTCCCTAAGGATGGTAAGGTGAAGAATAAGAGATATGTATGCCATGCTTATCACAAAAATCCTTCAACTCTTCTGATCTAAAACACATAGCATTATCTGAAATAAACTTCTCTAGGACTCCAAACTTGATTAGAATGTTATTTAACAGGAAATCCACTACCACTTTGCTTGTTTCCTTGCTATTGGGTATTGCTTCTACCCATTTGGTGAAGTAGTTAGTGGAAACAAGGATCCATGAGTTCCCTCCACTAGAATTTTCTAGTTTTTCACTAATGAAGTCAATTCCCCATTGCTGAAATGGAGCTTGAACAAAAATAGGCCTAAGTGGTAAACTTCTAGAAAACTTTATTTTTCCTGCAAAACTTTGACAAGCATCACAATTCTTAACCAAATTGTGAGCATCCTTAAAAATAATAGGCCACCAAAATCTTGCCCTCAAGATCTTATGAGCAGTGGTATTTTCCATGTAATGACCACCACATACTCCATTGTGCATTTCCTGCAAGAGTTCTAATTCCTGCTTTACATCCACACATTTAAGTAGTGCACCATCTGAGCTTCTCCACCATAGCTCATTATCAATAATTATATACTTAATGGCATGCAATTTTAATGTCCACTTGTCATTATCAACCATATCTGTAGGACATTGCAAAGTCTATAAATATTGGACAATCCTTCTACACCATCCACATATTTGTATAATAGATAGGTGCAAAATCAACAATGTTCATTTGATTTATCTGATTAGAATCCAAATTAGCTTCTGCCATCAGCTTAGGTAGGCCTTTCCCTCTTACTAACTTGGTGATTTGGACATCAATATTGAATTCCTGGATCATGTTGATCCATCTACATCTTTTTCCTATAGTTTCTTGCTGAGTGAAAATATCTTTCACAACAACACTTGGTACAAAAGCTATGACTGTAGCTCCCACTAAGTAAGTTCTGAGTTTTTTTAAAGCCTTTACTAGAGCATAAGATTTTTTCTAAATCATATCATATTTTCGCTCTGCAACCTATAAATATTTTCTAAAGAATGCAATAGGCTGCTCTAAGCCTTCATTATTTTTCTATAGTAAGACAACAACAATAGTATGGAAAGAAGTGAAAGAAAAAATATGCATTGGCCTAAAAAAATTAGGAGATTTCAAAATTGGAGCCTCCTTAATAGCTTGTTTAATGCTCTTAAATGCCTAACCAAGCTCTTCACTCCAAACTACCTTTTCTCCTTTCTTCAACATCTTGGAGATAGGTCTTATAATTTCTACAAAGTTGGTTACAAATATCCTCAAGAAGCTGATTTGTCCAAAAAATGATCGAATTCTCTTGACATTCTTCAGTTGAGGGATCTTATCTATGGCTGCTACCCTTTTAGGGTCAATCCTAACTCCTTCTTTGGACACAATGTGCCCCAATAATTTTCCTTTAGTAACCCAAAAGGCACATTTTTTGGATTCAGTGAGATCCCATACTCCAAAGCCCTAATAAATACCTTCTCCAAGTGCGCACAATGATCTTCCTCCTTCTTGGAGTAGGCCATCAAGTCATCTTGATGGATAGCCATGAATAAATCTATAAAATCAGAAAAGGACACATCCATAGCCCTCCAAAAAGTGGCACCTGCATTTTTTAAGCCAATGGAATCCTTAAATATACATAAGTGTCCCATGGAGTAGTGAATGCGGTCTTGTATTGCTCTGACTCCTTTACTTTTACTTGGTTATAACTAGAAAATACATCCATCAGAGGCAGTAGCTCACACCAGTCACCTTTTGCAACATGGCTTCCATATTCGATAGAGGATAGTTGTCCTTTAATGATGATATGCTGCGATTTTGAAAATCCACACATAACCTTATATCACCACTTTTCCTAACTAGCGCCAGATTGGACACCCATGAAGAATGCCTAATAGGTTTTATGATACCAAAATCTCTTAGCTTCATTAGTTCTTCCTGCATCTTAGGAGCTAAGGTAGGATTAATTGGTCTTTGCTTCTGCCTGAAAGGCTTAGCATCTTCCTTTAGAGGAATCTCATGCTGAAATAATTCCTCTCTATATGCCTTTAGGTCATCGTATGACCAGGAAAAGACATGTCTATATTTTCTCAATAAGGCAACCAACATTGCCTTAATCTTACGTTTCATTTTATTTCCCACATATACTTTCTTAGGGGAATTCGTATTCCCCAAATTCACTTCTTCTAGATCATCTGGATGAGTAACACTTGCTTTAACCTTGCTCTTATCTTGGCTATCAAAGACCATTTCTAGTGCTACAAGACCCTTAGAGATTTTGTCTGTTTTTCATTTGGATTATCTCCTTACCAAAAATTGTATCCTTACCATATATATTTTCTATAATTGTTAAATAATTAATGAAGAAGTAATAATAAACAATACTTCTTAATAAGACATTATATCAAGAGAATTAATAAATATTAATCTAATTAAAACAATAAAAATCCTCAAAGCGTCATATTGCTCTCTATCTCCAAAGATTTATTAAATCATAGGGCTCTTAGATTTGGTAAGCATTGTGATTGTTAAAATGGCAATCTAGAGAATGAGATGCTGCTAAATGCAGGAATCTAATCCTATATGATGATGGTTGAATGATATTGATGCATCTATTGTAATCTAAATGGACATGAAACTGTATGGAAGAAGCTACAATAAATTATGATACAGCAAAATGATTCTATGCTAAAATGTTATGATAATTCTATTGCTATATGCTTGATGCTAAATGATAAAATGCTTGATTGCTCAATTGCTATTCCTGCAGAGTAATTTTGCACAAAGTTGGGATCCTTTTCCTATAAAGAGGGGTTGTATTTATAGATTCTCAGTAGCATATTTGTGAAGGGGAAACAAAGCAAAGGTCTGGATTCAATCTTGAGGATTCAATGGTGAAGGATGAAGGATTTTGAGTTGATTATGGAGATTGTTTCTCCCCACAAAAACATTTAGCCAGATGATAGAAAAATCCATGGAAGAAGATGGAGGAGTTTCTTGCAAATTTGTCTCCAATTTGTCTCCAAATTTTCCCATGAAGGTTGAGATGAATTAAATTAGACATTTCATATCTAATTTGGTAGGTGGATATGATTAGCTGTAGAATATATTTCAATTGAATATTAAGATTTATTCAATTTAGGAAAAGAGGATATTTAATTTAATAAAACAAACTTTAGAAGTCTATGTTTATTAAATAAATATGGAAGAAATTTGATAATTAATAGAAGAATTTAATAATGATAATTAAATAAAACAAAGTATAAAATTTGTTTATTTAATTAAGAAGACATAATATAATTAAGATAGAAAGTGAACTATATAAATAAATATTTCTATTTATTTAATAGTAGAAGAATTAAAGGTTAATTAATCAAATAAATCGTGTTTAATTTATTAGATTATCAAGACCATTTTTAGGTGTATACATTTTCCCCCTCTTTGAAGTGATGTGTTTACGCATTGCTTCAAAGAAATTTTTGTTGCTGCTGCTAGTATCAGCAAAATTTTCAGATATGCCCGAGATGTTGATTTTGTTGTGATGATGGATATATGCCCCCTCGGGAGATAAATTGATGAATTTTTTAATTTTTTTTAATATTTTTTTGGAAATTTTTCTTATTTTTTAATGATTTTTTTTTTTGATGATTTGATAAAGGTTTTTGATTATGAAATAATTTATCTTCTGACAATCAGTTTGAAAGATGCCCCTATGATGAAGTATGAATTCACCTCCAGTAAATAAAAATAAATAATCCCACCTAAATCCCATTTAATCACTCTATAAAAAGCTACAAAGGTGTGGATTAGAATTCATTTGTGCAATTGAAGTTTTCAAATTTGAGAGAGTGATTTTGAGCCTTTGGAGGAAAATACCAATCCCTTACCACACTCACCATTTCGAGTGTGTGCATCGACACAGCTGCCCGACCACCTAAGGACCTCCGGTACATACCCGTGAACCTCATTTTTTGTGTTTTTTGATTTTTGTGCGTTTAATTCAGATTTTAAAATTTCAAATTATTTTATCGCATTAGAAGCCCGAAGTAGCGCATATGATTGTTGTTTTAGCATGTCGATTAAAATAGTGCATAGGTCATTTTTTTAGCGCATCGATAGGTTAGATTAGCGCACTAGTAGTTTTAGCACCTGGATGAGATTTTGTAGTGCATAGAATGTTATAGCGCGTAGGGCAGATTTTATAGTGCGTATGTTAGATGAAATGACACATCTGGTGATTTAGCACATTGACCACCTGAAGTGGCACATTGACTTGCTGAAATGGTGCATTGAATATTTTAGTGCTTTGACTTCATTTTTTAGCGCATCGAGTCATTTTAATGGTGCATTTAATATTTTGGCACATCAAAACTCTATTTTGGTGCAACTAAGTTAAAATGATGTATTTTGTCAATTTTCGATCATGTCAGCCATTGGTTTGATATGATTGATGATCTTAGTAGAGTAGATGATGTTTAACCTCATGATAGGCGAGGTTGATGATTGATTGACGATAATTAACCTCATGATAGGTGAGGAATAATTATAATTTGATTGATCTACCTCATGATAAGTGAGGTTGATTTGATTAATTAACCTCATGATAGGTGAGGTACAATTTTTAAGATTGATGATTGACCTCATGATATGCAAGGTTGATTGATGATTGTTCATGAGATTTGATCAAAGTCTCACCAGATCTATTTAGATTTGATAGGTTGATTGATGTTTGATGAATTGACATAGATTACTGATTTTCAACATTTCGTGATGATAGGAGCCATTGAAGAACCTCTAGGTTTGTGATCGGTTGCCTAGGACTTTTGATTTGATACCGCAACTAGTGTAACCTGAGATAGCAGTGATCATGTGTTGTGGTTTTTTCTCTCTTATATATGTCGTAGATTAGGATTAATTGGGGTCTCGTAACAACCCTAGTAGAGAGGTGGCATAGCGAGCATAATACCTTCCACCTTCCTACTGGCAAGATGACCATCACTCCTGAGGATGTATGGTAGATTTTGAGGATTCCTATTGTTGGTGAACTTTTTCTATATGATTCTACAGAGCAGGGTGGGATTGATGCTCTTTGTAGAGTATTTTAGGATGATCATATTTGTGGGTATGAGATTTCATGGCCTGATATGGTGGATGTCTATGCTACCATGCCTTCTATTCTTGTTGGCTTTATTGGAGGGTTCCTTTGTCCTAATCGTAGGTCAAAGGGGCTTTTTGTTGGTTGGGGTCATGCATTGGAGAGTATGATTTTGTATGGTACCAGATATGCATGGGGCATGTGTATGCTTTCCCATCTTTATCATGATTTTCATTTGGCTGTTTACCTCTAAGGTCGTAGTTTGTTGATAGGGATTATTTTATTATAGTTTTGGGTGTGAGAACATATAGCTATTACACATCTAGTGATTGTGAGACAATGACCAACCATGAGGCCATATGTGCACATTTATACGGGTCATCTTACTCAACCTAGATTGGGTAAGTTAGAGCATTGGAGGAGAGTATTGTATGATGTTGAGGTTTTCTTATGGCATCCTTATCTAGACTGCGAACACTGGGATGATGATGATATTCAGATGCCATATCTCTCTTAGTCGTTACTACTGATTGGTTGGACTCATTGGGTGTTAGAGAGATTCTTATTCAGGAGGGTGCTCAGGTAGTTTGGTATTGTATAGGGCATGCTAAGGGTGTTGCCCATTATGGTCGTCGTCAGATAGATTTTGCAAATTGGGGACCCTGTCTCTCATTTGATGTTGTCATTCAGCAATACTAGGATCTACAACCTTTAGTCTAGAATATTCGTCTGGATATTACTGAGGCACCTATCACAATGGATTATGCCGATTATCTGGCTCTACATCCCTTTCCACAGATTCTTGTTCCTGATGAGCTAGTGCACTTACCTTTGGAGGAAGAGTGATGGGGAGTGTTATCTCTCAAGAGCTCATTTTCTCTCCCTAAGACCTATTCTTTGGTCTTGCTAGGTTATTCTTCACTACCCTACTCATAGGTCACTCCTAAGACCCCTATCTCCTTCTAGAACTCTCCACCAATTTCAAATGCTCACCTTTGCTCTCAAATCACCATGAGCTTCCATGGACTCAATTTTACTACAAAGTTCCCAAACCTTTCTTGGGACTAGGAATAGGTCTTCCAAATATTCCTTGGGTGATATTACTCCACTCTGATCCATCTTGTTGGATTCTTTCTTCTTTTGTTTATCAAATTCAAGAAAACCTTGTTTTTAGGCCTTGTAGCGCTTTTTGGTCAATCTCCTAAAAACATTGTTCTTGGAATAACTCCAAGACTCCCTTAACAACCTCCCAAAATCTTTAAGGATTCTCTATAGACCTCCTAGGCTCTAATATTTACTAGGTTTTAGGCCTCCTTGGTGTCCGTACATAGGTCTATCACCAAATCCCTATTTTCAAGGGTTTTTAGGGTATGTAACATAGTCCGGTTTCTTTAGCTTAATTGAGTACTCTAATGGCCTCCTCTACACTTCTCCTTGCATACAAATATCTAGGTCACATACTCCTACAATTATACACCATGGATTGGCACAAACCAATCCATTTAGCAAGTCTTCTTGTTGCTGTTTTGTCCAAGAAACTAGCCAGAATGCCTCTGCACTCGCCTAGAGCTTGATGGTTACATCAACTCCCCTGCACACAAAGAATCTTAAAGCTATATTTACACTATTTACATAGTCCCCTACTTGATTCCAAGTGGCCATGGAAGATTTTCCATGGGAATTCAAGTGGGGATCATTGTTTACAAAATTGTCCCTGAACCGAGTAGTGAAACCAAGAACCAAAAGAACTTGCAAAACCTTAACCAGTAGAACTAAATGGCTAAACCAATGCTACACAAGGTAGGAATAGGTCACAAATGAAATAATCAAAGCATTATTTCAGTCCTTTCAATCCATTAATTGACTGGATGAATGCTTTGACACAGAAAACCAAACAAATTTGCTCTTTTCCAAGTCACAATCTCTACTTTCCAAATCTCAATCCGTACAATATCTTTCCCACATGTCATATTAGGGTTTTTATAACCTTATATACCTTATTCCCACATGTTAGGACCCTTAGGCTGGGCTTAGAACATCATTAATGCCATTTTCCAACTTTTAGGACAAATTTCCAAGACAACATTGTCAAGATTTCCCTAATCTCCTCATTAAGACTTTCCCAAACCTCAAGACTCTAAAATAGCCTAACTTGCCACAAAAAACATCAATTCAACCTTGGGACTTTATAACCTAGTCCTTATTACCTTGGTGGTTGGCTAGAACCACCTACAAGCCAAAATTTGCAAAGATCTCTCCAAAGACCTTAAGGTGCTCCTGTACCATTCTCCCCCTACAACAAAGAAGTTAAGGAACCTGTGGTGTTAAGAACTTATCACTGATACCATGCTTCTTGAAATCACTCTCTGCTATCCAAGTAGCCTCTGACTCTGGTTGGTGTCTCCATTTCACTAGGTGCTCCATGTATGTCTTGTGCCTAGTCTACTTCTTCACCCTTGAATCTAGAATCCTGTCAACTTGTGGTCTAATCAGATCAGGTACCTTGAGTCCTTCCACATCCTTACTCACCTCAACACTATACTGTTCCTCATCCATTTCTGGTCCTTTATACTTCACCAAGTCCTTCACAGTGAAGATAGGAGAAATGGACACCTCCTTGGGTAACTCCACCTTGTATGCATTTGATCTATACTTAGCCAACACTTTACATGGCCCTATCCTTTTCATCTATAGCTTACTTGGTATGCCTTTTTACAGTCTTACCTTGTTCAAGTATACCATCACCAAATCACCTATTTCAAATTGTAGATCTCTCTTCCCTTCATCTCTTTTAACCTTCAACTTCTGGTTAGCCTCCATTAATGTCTTCTTTACCTGCTCATGAACCTCTCTCATTGACTGAGCAAAATCATCAGCATGTTCACTGATTCCTTCATAACCTTTTAGGTCTCTTAGCTCAAGTACACCTGTTGGATGTAACCCATATACAATTTCAAATGGACTCTTACCAATAGACCTGTTTGTGCTATCATTATAGGAAAATTCTTCTTGTGAAATGACTTGTTCCCATCCTTGTCCATACTCCTTAGTTAGACACCTCAACAAGTTACCAAGTACCCTATTTATCACCTTTGTCTATCCATCCGTTTGAGGATGATATGTTGAACTATGAGACAAGTTGGTTCCTAACCTCCTCCAAAGAGTTTTCCAAAAATGTCCCATAAAATTCACATCTCTGTCTGCAACTATGCTCTTTGGCAACCCATGTATCCTTACTACCTCCTTGAAGAATAGGTTTGCAATCTGACTTGCATCATGTGTTGTTTTGCATGGGATGAAATGGCTCATCTTGTTGAATCTGTCCACCACCACAAACACATTGTCAAAACCAGTTGGTGTCCTAGGTAGCCCTACTATGAAGTCCATGCTTATGCATTCCCATGGTCTATTTGGGATGGGTAATGGCTGATAAAGACCTACATTTGTTGATGTTTCCTTTGCCTTTTGACACACTCCACATTGCTCCACATACCTTCTTACATCTCTTTGCATCTTAGGCCACCAATAGAACCTCTCCACTAAGTCTAGGGTCTTGTTCAATCCAAAGTGTCCACTCAAACTGCCATTGTGATTTTCTTGGATAAGATTCTCCCTCATGGAACCTCTTGGAACACATAATTATTTCCCTCTAAACAATAGACTATTCTGCAAAGTATAATCTGCATATTCACTGTGAAAATGGTTTTCAAAATTAGTACATACCTTGTAGATCACTGAGAAATCAGAATCTCCTTTATATAGTTCTTTGAATCCTTCAACCCCTGTGCTCTGTAGCTGTATCTCTTGAATGGTAAGAAATCTCCTACTAAGGGCATCTGCAACCCTGTTGTTAACCCCTTTCTTGTGCTTGATAGTAAAGGTGTATGACTGCAAAAACTCCATCCATTTGATGTGCCTCAAACTGAGCTTCTCTTGAGTATTGATGTAGCTTAAAGCCTGATTGTCGGTGTATACCAAAAATTCTTTGGGCAATAGGTAGTGCCTCCATTTTTAAGAGCTTCTACTAAAGCATACAACTCTAAGTCATAGGATGAGTACCTAGACTTTGCTTCATTTAGCCTTTCACTAAAGAATGCCACTGGCTTGCCTTCTTGGCTTTGGAATGCACCCACTACTATGTTGCTTGCATCACATTCCACTATGAATGGTTTGTCAAAACTTGGTAAAAATAGGATTGGTTGGGTATCTATCTCCCTCTTCAATCTTTCAAATCCTTCATTGGCTTCTTTGGTCCACACAAACTTTTTTTTCAGTCCTCCTTTGATGGTGTCAAGGATTGGTGCACATATTTCACTAAACCTTCTAAAAAAATTCCTATAGAATTGAGCTAATCCATGGAAACTCCTAACTTCAGTCCCTATCTTGGGAGTAGGCCAACTGAGAATGGCTTCAACCTTGCTCTTGTCCATCTTCAAGTTCCCTTGAGATACTACAAATCCTAGGTAGACTAGCTCTTGCTTCATAAACTCACTCTTCTCAAGATTTATGGTGAGCTTCTCCTCTTGAAGTTTCTTCAACACAAGTTCTAGGTGCTTCATATGTTCTTCTTTTGTTTTTCTAAAGATGAGGATATCATCTAAGTAGACTACCACAAAGACTCCTATATACTCCTTCAAGACCTCATTCATCACCCTCATAAAAGTGCTAGGTGCATTTGTAAGCCTGAATGGCATTACTAACCACTCATGTAACCCCTCTGTAGGTTTAAAAGCTGATTTCCATTCATCTCCCTCTTTCATCCTAATCTGATAGTAGCCACTTTTCAAATCAATCTTGGAGTAGTACTTAGCACCACCTAAACAGTCCATTAAGTCTTCTATCCTAGGAATAGGAAACCTATATCTAATGGTTATCCTATTTATGGCCCTAAAATCAGTGCACATTCTCCACTTATCTCCCTTCTTAGGTGCCAACACCATTGGAACAACACATGGGCTTATGCTTTTTTTGATCAACCCTTGGTCCAAAAGTTCTTGAACTTTCCTTTCTATCTCCTTGTTCTGCTCCAGTGTCATTTTGTATGCAACCTTGTTAGGAAATGTTGCTCCTGGCACAAAGTCTATTTGATGACTGATTTCCCTCTTAGGTGGTAGTGTAGCTGGTGTGCCTTCACAAATGATATCCCTAAACTGGTCCAACAATTGCTTCACTTCTACTCTCATAGGTAGCCGACTAGGTGACTCCTCCTCCTTTGGCTTCAACATGATTTCATAGACAACTCCTTCTTCCTCCTTCATGCCTTTTAGGAATTCCTTTCCACTCATCAAAATTACACTGGATTCTACCTTCTCCACTGTGCCTTCTTCTATCAAAGACTGGATTTTGTAAGTCACTCCATCCTTCTTGAATGAATACTTGTTCTCCTTGCCATGGTGTACTGCCTCCCTATCATATTGCCATGGTTTTCCAAGCAACAGATGGCATGCATCCATTGGTAACACATCACATAGTATCCTATCTTGATACTTCCCTATAGCAAACTCAACCCATACTTGTTCATTGACCAATATATTCTACCCCTTATTCAACCAAGTAACCTTGTAAGGACACACATGGGGTATCTTGATGAGGTTCAACTTCTATACTGCCTCCTCTGATATGACATTATTAGTAGATCCTGAGTCAATGATGACCTTGTAGACCTTACCTAGTATCTTGCACTTGACTCTGAAAAGAGCTCTCCTTTGTTTGTGTTCATCCTCGGTAGGTGCTTTGATCAAGATCCTTCTCAACATGAGATTCTCTCCTTTCTCTTTATCTAAACTCACCTCTGAGTGCTTGGAACTTTCCTCTTCTTGGACATAAGTAATCTTCCTCTCACCTTGTGAAGATGCTGGCTTGTTAGAACACCTATAAGCCAGATGACCCAACTGTCCACAATTGTAACACTTCATGGAAGAAAAATGAGAACTTCTCCCAAATCCTCCTGATCTGCCTCTTCCACCATTATTAGAGCTTCTACCTCTGTATCCCCCTCTACTATTTGTCTCATGGGATTGTTCACTCACCTTAGAATCTCCTTAGCTTCTATTCTCATTGCTCCTTCCACCAAAACCTCCTCTATGTCCACCTCTAGGGTCTCTGCCCCTTCCTTTACCCCTGGTATTAGAATCTTGTTTCTTTTTCAGTTTCTCTTCCACTTTAATAGCCATTTGATAGCAGCTATGGAGGGTAGTAAGTGTGAAGAGACTCAACTTCTCTTGTATGTTCCATCTAAGGCCGTTCAAATACATAGAAACCTTAATGCTTTCAATTTCTTGCACTCTAGACCTAAGGCTTAGCTTTTGGATCTCTTCTGTGTAGGAAACTACATCTAGTTCTCTTTGTCTGATATTTTTCCTCTTCTCATGCAATTGGATGTCATAGTCCTTAGGTAGATAGTTTTCCTTTACTTTAGCCACCATTGTTTTCCAATTTCCTATTGGCTTCTTGCCTTCCCTCTCTCTTTCTTCTTGCAAGAACTTCCACCAAGTTAATGCTTGTCCTCTTAACCTTGATTTGGCTATCTTCACCTTTTGTACCTCTGTAATCCCATCACATTCAAAGTGATTTTCCATTCCCTCAATCCATTCCATAACTAACTCTGCATCCATTCTTCCTGTGAAAATAGGGATTCCTTCTAGTGCCTTGCCACTTAATGCCTTCAATGCTTTGAGGAAGGGTTCCTCTGCTAAAGGAGGGTCAGGTTTTGGTTCTATTTCTTCCTCAACTTGATCCTTACACTTGTCTTTATCCCCTGCTAACTGCACTTTCATCTTGCCTACAGTCTCTATAACCTCTTCTAGTTTTTGCTTCATTTCCTCCACAACTTCTTCAAGTCATCTATTCTTTTCTTCTTGCTCTGTCAAATCTCTAGCTAGCTCTGCATTAGTCACCATGGTGCTTTCTCCTACAGATTCACTTCTCAATTCCCAAGCCTTTTTATGGCTCTGATACCAATTTGATGGGGAGTGCTATCTCTCAAGAGCTCATTTTCTCTTCCTAAGACCTATTCTTTGGTCTTGCTAGGGTATTCTTCACTACTCTACTCAAAGGTCACTCCTAAGACCCCTATCTCCTTCTAGAACTCTCCACCAATTTCAAATGCTCACCTTTGCTCTCAAATCACCATGAGCTTCCATGGGATCAATTTTACTACAAATTTCCCAAACCTTTCTTGGGACTAGGAAGAGGTCTTCCAACTATTCCTTGGGTGATATTACTCCACTCTGATCCATCTTGTTGGATTCTTACTTCTTTTGTTTATCGAATTCAAGAAAACCTTGTTTTTAGGCCTTGTAGCCTTTTTGGTCAATCTCCTAAAAATAGTGTTCTTGGAATAACTCCAAGAATCCCTTAACAACCTCCCAAAATCTTTAGGGATTCTCTATATAGACCTCCTAGGATCTAAGATTTACTAGGTTTTAGGCCTCCTTGGTGTCCATACATAGGTATGTCACCAAACCCCTATTTTCAAGGGTTTCTAGGGTATGCAACATAGTCCGGTTTCTTTAGCTTTATTGAGTGCTCTAATGGCCTCCTCTGCACTTCTCCTTGCATACACATATCTAGGTCACATACCCCTACACTTCTACACCACGGATTGGCACAAACCAATCCATTTAGCAAGTCTTCTTGCTGCTATTCTGTCCAAGCAACTAGCCAGAATGCCTTTGCACTCGCCTAGAGATTGATGGTTACACCAACTCCCCTGTACACAAAGACTCCTAAAGCTCTATTTACACTATGTACATAGTCCCCTACTTGATTTCAAGTGGCCATGGAAGCTTTTCCATAGGAAGTCAAGTGGGGATCATTGTTTACAAAACTATCCCTAAACCAGGCAGTGAAACCAAGAACCAAAAGAACTTGCAAAACCTTAACTAGTAGAACTAAATGGCTAAACCAATGCTACACAAGGCAGGAATAGGTCACAAATGAAAGACTCAAAGAATTAGTTCAGTCCTTTCAATCCATTAATTGACTGGATGAAGGCTCTGACACAGAAAACCAAACAAATTTGCTCTTTTCCAAGTCACAATCTCTACTTTCCAAATCTCAATCCTTAGAATAGCTTTCCCACATGTCATATTAGGGTTTTTTTAACCTTGTATACCTTAGTCCCACATGTTAGGACCCTTAGGTTGGGATTAGAACATCATTAATGCCATTTTCCAACTTTTAGGACAAATTTCCAAGACAACATTGTCAAGATTTGCCTAATCTCCTCATTAAGACTTTACTAAACCTCAAGGCTCTAAACTAACCTAAATTGCCAAAACACAACATCAATTCAAACTTGGGACTTTATAACCTAGTCCTTATTACCTTAGTGGTTGGCTAGAACCACCTACAAGCGAAAATTTGCAAAGATCTCTCCAAAGACCTTAAGGTGCTCCTACACCAAAGAGGGTAGTGATGATGAGGAGGTAGATGATGAAAATGGTGGTGGTGAGGATGATGAGGGAGATGATAGTGGTGGAGATGATGATAGTGGTAGAGAGTTAGGTGGAGATGTAGATGTGTGAGATATTATGGTGCCTCATAAGAGGTGATCACTGGTAGCACCTTCTGAGTAGTGTGTGTGTATAGGGGTACAACTGCAAAAATTGTCACCTTAACAGTCTTTTTATCATGCTTTTTATCATCATTGAGCCTTTAAAAGGTTGAAAGTGAGTACAAGCATCGATGGTATGAGTTAGACTATGATGACCTGAGTACTACTTTTTATGATTTTTGATATTGCAAGTGAACACAAGCATCTAGGTATAATTAAACCGTGATTACCTAAGAATTTCTTGCGTAAACAGACAAGAATTGAATCATTATACTATGTAAATTCAGAATGTCATCAATGATACTTTGTAGAGCACATCTCGTGACAATTTGCACAGTAAATGATCAATTCACATACAACAGACAAAGAGAATACAATTCTCCTTCCTAACTTCTCTATTTCAATACATCATCAAGTTGCTCCAAAGAAATTATAACAATAATCAAAGTACCACATGTTGAACATTCAAGCATATAGTGATAAAATCATAATTCCAAAGAATATCATCCCCCTAAAGTTTGTCTTGACTTGATTTTGATTTCATTTGTTTGATATAGATGGTTCATAAATTTCTAAAATTTTCTGATGTTTGATATATGTTTAACGCAGCGTTCCACTGTGATCATTGTGTTTACTGTGTTGTCATACTATTGTTTGCCTATTTGTTTAAGCTCAAGTTTATTTCCCCTAGTGAGTTCAGGATTTTTCCCTCAAGCAAGGGTGAGAGACGACCACATTTGCAATGATATGATATTGAATGGAAATGATGATGAAATTGAATGACTATGACATGCCTCTAATAGATAGAAATTTTTGTTTAAATCACAAGTAACGCCTATTTCCATGTTTTCACCATATGTTTTTATTGCACTTTTTCAAACTTTATGATTTTTTTGTATTTTTGTATTTTTTTTATTTTTATTTTGTATTTTTTGTATTTTTTGTATTTTTATTTTGTATTTTTCTTTTTTTGTGATTTTTATTTTGTATGTTTTGGTCACCAAGACATCTGTTTGCCAGGTTTTAATCAAGGCAACCATTTTTCCAGGACTTGAACCATGCACTAGGTGATTCAGGTGTAGAACTTTCTGAGATGGATACTATTGATAGGTTCATCGAACATATCTCCTTCAAGTGTTGATAGTTGATAGGCTCCAGATTCATAGATTGATATGACAACAAAAAGACCTAGCTGGTTAGGTTCAAATTTCCCTTTCTTTTCTTTGTCCTGTTGATTTCTAGGGTTTTCCTTTAGGACCAAGTCACCAACCTGAAAGACTCTAGGTTTTACCCTGTGATTGTAGCTTCTGGACATTCTCTATTGGTATGCCTTTAAATGATTGATAGCTTGTTGACGATGTTCATCCAAAAATTCCAGTTCTTCTAGTCTAGACACTCTATAATCCTCATCTAAAATAATTCCCTTCAGTGACACACAAAATGATGAAATCTCAACCTCAATGGGTAGGATGGCCTTTGATCCATATACCAAGGCATATGGTGTAGCTCCTGTAGGATTTCTGATGCTAGTTCGGTATGCCCACAAAGTAGGGTTTAGTTGATTGTGCCAATCATGTCCAACATCATTGACCATTTTATTTAGAGTTTTCAGAATTATTTTTTCGAAGGCCTCTTCTTGGCCATTTCCTTAAGGATAGTACGGTGTTGAAAAATGATGTTGGATGTGAAACCTTTCACACAGTTCTTGGACATCCTAATTTTTAAAGGGTCTACCATTATCTGTGACAATGGACTAGGGTATGCCATACCGATAGATGAGGCAATTCAGTATGAAAGAAGAAATCTGCTTTCCAGTGATTGTTGTTAAAGGAACCACTTCTATCCACTTTATAAAGTATTTTGTTGCTGTGATTATGAAATTGTGTCCATTGGATGAAGATAGATTAATCTTTCCTACCAAGTCCAGTCCCCACTGACAAAAAGGCCATGTTGAAGTAAATGGTTGCAATTCTTGTGCTGGTGCGTGGATTAGGTTACCATGGATTTGGCACTTCTGGCACTTCTTAACAAACCGATACAAATCCTTCTCCATATTTGGCCAGTAATACCCCAAATGGAGGAGTTTATTTGCTAGAGTTAGTCTGCTTGAATGAGTTCCACAAATACTTTCATGGACCTCACGTATGGCTGTCTCAAATTAGTTATGTTCTAGACACCGAAAAAGAGTACCATGTAGACCTTGATGGTAAATTATGTCGAAAATTAGGGTATGTCATGTAGTTTGGCAGATAAAATTGCGTTTCTAGTTTTTGGAAAGATCGAGAGGAAGAATATTGTCTTTTAGATAAGCATAGGTCTTTCCATAGATGGAGGAATCAATGTCATATAAATGGCATATGGTTTGAGATTCATGACTAACATAAGTAGGATTAGACACTTGTTCTACCATAAACTCATAATGACCACATTTTTCTGGAAACTGCAAGAGAGAAGTAATTGTCGCCATAAAATCTGCAGCTTTGTTTTCTGCCCTTGGACTTTGTTCAAACTTGATATCCACAGAGTACTTTTTGAGATCATCAATCAACTTCTTATATGGAATCAACTTCTCATCTTTCATCTGATATTCATCATATACCTAGTAAATGAATAGTTGTGAATCTCCATATACTTGTAGCTCTATGATCTTTCATTCAATGCTACCTTGATGCCAATGATTAGTGCCTCATACTCAGCTACATTATTGGTACATGGAAACATGAGTCTATAGGACCTTGGAATGGTGTGTCCTTAAGGTGTAACAAACAAGATTCCTACACTAGACCCTTGTTGTGTGTACAACCCATCAAAATAAAGCCTTCATTTTTGTGTTGCCATGGTAAGAATGTCTGCATCAAGAAACTCAATTGTCATAGGAAAATCATCAATTAATGGAGCTTTGACTAACTGATCGGAAATCACTTGAAATTTGATGGCTCTCCTATCCATATACTAGATATCAAATTCACTTAAAATCATGACCCACTTGGCTAGTCTCCCTGTTAAAGTAGCCTTGCTGAGTAGATATTTTAACGGATCAATCTGTGTTATGAGCCTAACTGTGTGAGTCAACATGTAATGCCACAATTGTTGGGTATCAAACACCACTGCCAAACAAGCTTTCTTGATGAAGGTATAATTTATTTCATAGCCATTCAGAGTCCTACTGATATAGTAAACAACTTGTTACTTTCCCTTAGGATCTTCTTGTGCTAATACTGCTCCTAAAGAAATGTCTGCTATTACAATGTATAGTAACAATGGTCTCTCTTTTGTAGGTGGCATGAGTATGGGTGGCGACATCAAATATTGTTTAATTCTGTTGAAATTTGTTTCACATCCTTGATCCCATTTGAACAAGACATTTTTTATGTAACAAGTGATTGACTGGATGACTTTTGTCTGCTAATTGGGAGATAAACCTCCTGATTGATTGTAGCCTGACTTGTAGAGACCTTAATTGATTGATATTCTTTGGTGGCAGAATTTCCATTATAGCCTTGATCTTGATGGGATCCACTTTGATACCCTTCACTGAAACTATGTATCCTAGGAGTTTAGTCGATGTAACACCGAAGACACATTTCTTAGGATTTAATCAGACCTTGAACTTCTCTAATTTGGTAAAGATCTTTTCCAAGATCTTTAGATGTCCTTCTCTAGAATATGATTTTTCTAAGATATCATCCACATAATCCTCCATAAAGGTATGCATCATGTCATGGAAGATGGTGGTCATTGCTTGCTGATATGTGGCCCCTACATTTTTCAACCCAAAGGGCATGATGTTCCAACAAAAATTTCCCCATGGACATGTGAATTTTGTTTTCTCCTAATCATCCGGTGCTATCTTGATTTGATTTTATCCTGACAAAACATCCATTATTGATAACATGGCATGTCTTGTTGTTAATTCCACAATGATGTCAATGTTTGGTAAAGGAAAATCATCCTTTGGACATGCCTTAATTAGATCTCAAAAATCAGTATATATTTTGATACTATTGTCTGGTTTAGATACAGGTACAATATTAGAAATCCACTCAGCATAATTGATAGACTTGATGAATCTTGCATCTAACAACTTTTTCAGATCGACCTTTACCATCAAGGCGATGTGTGAGTGCATTTTTCTTAGTTTTTGCTTCACAAGTTTTATTCTAGATGGTAGAGATAAATGATGCATTAGTAGATCTTTATCTAAACCTGGCATATCAGAGTATGACCAAGCAAATTTAATGCTTTTGTCCTCAAAGAATTTGGTGAATTCAAGCTTTTCCTGTTCTATCATAGATGTTACCAGATTGTAGAGTATTTTTGTGTTGATGTTAATAGACTATGTAGGATCCACTAGTACTGATGAGATTTCATGATAATTCTCTAGAAAGGTGACAAATCTCCCATCTTTCAGTGCCTTAGAGAGTTTTTCACCATCAAATGTGTTCTTTATGTTTACTTTTTTGAGATTTAATGCTGCCATTAAATGGTTTTCACCATTAGATCCATTATTCCTATTTTCAATTTTGCAAGTGGAAGATTTGACACCCTCCTGAATAGATGTGTCGTTATGAGATTTATGTTTAGAGCTTATGCTAGGGTCATCACAACAAAGGAAATTTATTATTGCGACATCATTCGCAAAGCTAGGCACATTGATAGGTTCACTTGGTTCCCAATCGATAAGTTCAGGATGTACTAGGGGTAAAAGTTCATCAAACTGACTAAGGTAGATGGCAGTGAGGGTTCCAATAGTTATGTTATCAAGGTTGTTAATAGTGATGTCGAGTTCTATTATGTTACTTTCCTCCAAGTCATCTAGCTCACTCGATGTCTGTACATCCTCACTTGAGTCATCGATATTTTGTGATTCAAATACAACTGGTCTAGTCCCCAAGCTTTTTCCCTCCTCACGTGTGTGTGCATACTCCTTTATGATGTCAATTTGTATGTCTGTGTATGATACATCAGAAAAAATATCCCACTCATACTCATTGGAATCTATTTCAGAACTATCTTTCATTTGAAGGATTCTTTCAACAACTTTTTGAGTCATTTATTGTTGTGTTTCCTCTGTATAACCCAGTCCTATTTTGTCCTTTGACTGAAGTGTAAGGGGTTGAATGCATTCTATGATGTCTTCCTTTCTTTTGCCTATAGGTCCTTTTCCTTCATACCCCATTTTCTCTAAGATAGCTTTTCCTTTTCCATACTGATCTATCTTTATGCTGATATTTGTTGATGTTGATGCTTCTTCATCTTTGTAGAGCTAATTGAGGATGGCCTTATCTTCCGATTCTCTTCTAGAGTACCTTCTTTTACAAATCTTTCATCCAGAATTGTGGTAGGTTGTGATGATTGTTGTGTTATTGTTGATGGTTGTCCATATGACCTTGGAGATGGTAGTAACTATGAAATAAATAGAGATTTCCTAATGGAATATTCTCCCATGCCTTTGTCGGTTAACTGGATCTTTTCTTGAAATTACTAAGATAGAGAATTCAGGTGACCCTCATTGTCTAATAAAGTGGAATCAACAACATTTGTATCTTTTGACAGGCCCTTTTTCTCAACCTATTTAGATACCATGTTCAGTTTCTTTTCACCATTGGATGAACTAGAAGTGCTTGCTTCTCTATTATGGGGCACAAAAGTGTCTTGAGCTATTTTAAGCATGTTACAATATTGGGGATTGTTGTAGTCCACTAATATAGTCACTTCTTGTCCATTGACTGGAAATTTTCAACACTGATGATAAGTTGAAGGTACCACTTTCATTTCATGAATCCATGGACATCCCAAGAGTATATTATATGTTAGCTCTTTCTCCAACACTTGGCAAACTACATTCTTCACAATTGGTCCCACTTGAATAGGCAACATGATCATTCTCTTGGAGGATCTCTCTTCTTATTCATAGGATTTTATTGTTATTTTCCTTCTATCATCAATAGCATTATCAGAACAACCTAGTGCATAAATCAATTTCAAAGTGCAAATGATTAAACCAACTCCACCATCTACTAGGAAACATTTAACATGGTGTTTATGGATTAGGACTTCTATATGAAGTGCTACATTGTGTGGATGATTAAGTGATACATCATCCTATTTGGAGAATGATAGACAATGAGGTGTGGTTAAATGTCCCACCATAGCTTGAAATTGATAGACATCCAAATTATTGGGTACTGTGGTGGCTATAAGAGCTTGTTTCAAAACCTCCTTATGGGATGGTGATATTTTAAGGAGTTCCAATATCGATATTTGGGCCAGAATATTTTGAAGTTGATCAACTATGTTGTATTGATTTGAAAGGGCAGTAGTGGTTTTAGATGCAACTCCTTTCAATATTACCATGGATTTCCCCCTTGTTGTCACGTTGACCGGTTGGTAGTCTTGCTTTTCCCTAATTTTTATGGCATTGATCTGATTGTCAGATGTGTCTATGTTTGGGATAAGATCTAATGGTATGATGTCGTTGGTTCCAATGTTATAAATTTGATTATCAGTGACAGTATCACTCTCAACTACTGAAATACAAAAGATAGTGCCATCATAAAGGTAGTTTACATTTTTACCTTTACCATTTGTAGAAGAAGATTATACCATTTCATAATTTGGTAAAGGATCCTTAAATCCAGTATGATCATTGTTGGTTTTATGTCCTACGAATATGTTTTTACCATCAATCAAATCTTGGACTAGATTTTTTAACTGCATACAGTCAATTGTTTTGTGTCCTTTGTTTTTATGAAAGTTACAATAGTCTGCATCATTCCACCAAGATGGTTTCACTTTTGGTTCCCAGTTTCTTGCTTCAAGCAAGGTGATAAGTCCATTTGCAATAAGTTCTCTCATTGCTAATTCTAATTTTTGTCCCAATGGTGTGAATCTTCATCAGTTTGATGATCTTTGGTATGATTGTGATTTAGATTATCTATTGTTCAGATTGTTGGTTTTGAGTGACACTTTAATTGATGTTTTGGTCATTATTTTGATTGGTCTTTGCAATAGTTGTCATCAAATTAAATATTGGTTTTGCATTTTGTGTGTCATTTGTAGCATCATTGTTTCCAGTATCTCTATTCTTTTACCAAAACTTAGGTTTATCATTGTTGCCATAGTGATTTGAGGAATTTGTATTGTTTGATCCTTCATTGTAATGTTTTATCACCCCTATTTTTACCAAATATTCTTCAATCTTGAGTCCATTTTCAATCACTTTCTCAAATGTAGGTGGACATTGTAATTCAATCCTATAGCTCATGTCATCAATTAACTTGTCAATGAATAGTTTCATATTTTCTTCTTCAGGTATAGCACGAGGATATCTAGCAAACAACCTTCACCATCATTGTAGAAATGAGAGGAATGCTTCACCTTTCTTTTGTTTCATGTTGTAAAGGTCTTTTATTGTTACCTCATGTTGAATGTTAAAGGATAATTGTGAGATAAACATGTTGACTAGTTCTTCAAAAGTTTGAATCCCTGGTTGTAGTTTAGAGAACCATTCCATACATTGACCTCCTAAGCTCCTTGGAAATAACCTCATTAGATAAGTATCCTCTTGTGAAAATTCTGAACTCATGGTTCTGAATTCCATCACATGGTCAATTGGATCTATTTTACCATTGTACTTGTCATATTTTTGGGAATTCACAATGTCTAGGAAATGGTATCATGTCCACACTTGGATCAAAAGGATAAGGACACATGTACTATAATGAGTATCTTTTAGTGTTTCCCTTTTGCATATCTTGAATTTGTTATTGCAAGTTTTTCATTTGATGTGTTAGGAAAACTACTTGATTTGTGTTTTGTGTGTTTTGTGGTTCAGTTTTAGTTGCTCTAGGTGTCTCTTTTAATCGATTGATATAAAATTCTTTTGGAAGTGTTGCACCTAGGCATTAAAAGGTATTTTTCTATATCTTGTTCTAAGACTTTTTCCATAAATTTATGAAAATTTGGATCTTATTGCACGGTTTGAATGTCCTCTTGGGTTATTTCATTTGTGTCATTTTGGTGGAGTCTCTTCCAAGGATTTTCTTTAGCCATAATGTATGGTGTTTCAATTTCACTTTCTCTAAGTTTATGTCTTTCTAGCCTCGTCAAAATTGGCATACAAGTGTTTCTTATTCTCACTAAACTTTGATATTTTTGCTTGGATGAGTGTTAAGGTATTAACTTAAGTCAAATAGAATTACAAATTATATTGATGAGACTAAGCTAAAAATCTGATTATTTTGTTTTGTTTCTTGATTGTGGGATGAAAAAATATTGATAAAGAAACTTGATGTAATAATCTAGAATTTGTGTTAGATGGTTTAGACACTTTAAGGTTGCAAGATCTTGGTTTAATTTGATAAATTTTTACTTGTAAGTCCTATCTTTCTAGGTTTAAGACACTATTTGGACTGAGAAAATGTTTATGTTTTGACAAAGATCCCAGTTTTGATGTTGTAAGTCTAATACCAGTTTTAAATAGCTCTTTGTTTTCTTGTTTTGTGGATGTGATATAATAGGTAGACAATGCGCTAAAACAGGTTGTGTACACGCTAAAAGATATGGTGTATGCATTGTCAAAAAGGATATATGCACTGAAATAGACTATAGATGCATTAAAGTACTAGTAAATTATGATGACAGACTGTGCATATGCATTGTAAGATAAGACAAATGCATTGAAACAGTGGTTTTATGCACTAAAACAAATAGTGGATGAGCTATAATAGGTGGTCAATGCGCTAAAACAAATTTTGTATGTACTAAAAGATATGATGTATGTGCTAAAACAAACTGTGGATGCACTAAATTGGAAGTTAGGATGTTCACAGTTTTGTCTGTTTGTTCTAGTTTTTCTCAGCAAGATGATTAATTCCAGGGTTTAATTCTCTAACCAATGAAGATAGTGGATAAGTATTGTTCTTGTAAATCTTAGATTTTGATAATCTATTGGGATGATACCTTCAAAAATAACCTTACACAATAAATCTAGATTGTAAACAACTGTTTCAAATTCTATTCATTAAACATGTAGTGAGTGTTCTTGAATCTGGTCCGATTCTTTCATTTCCACAAGTTTTGACACAAATACAAATAGTTCAAGCACTTTTCTATCTCAAGTAGGTCACTTAGAATATCACAACCCATAGCTTGCAACTATGTCAGCTCACACAACCTTGTCACCCCCTAGAGGGTGCACACGTTTTTGCCTTTCCCCAGTCTTAACCAAAGTTGAATCCTCCACTTTTGGCCAGGCTCTCTGATAGTTATATGGTGAGTGTCTTGGGGGAAAATTCTTCCCTCCCATTGTACCGTGATATAAAAAGTGTTTAGAAACTGACACAGTTGGATTTTACACTAAAGTTCGTAGTTAGGGTATCCGTTCAAAGCAAAAATTGATAAACTCCCTCAGGAGACCTCCTAATCTTTAGAACAAATATTTTGGGGATGGTTATCTTGCACACTTCCATTGAATTGTGGGTTTCCCCAAATTCACTTTTGATTATAGTGGGTTGGAAAACTTAGCTTTGGTTGTTCCCACTTAGGTCGTTTGGATAGGGTGAGTACTTTTTCCCACTACGATAGGCCTTCTAAAGGATTTAATAAAGCGAGAATAGAAATGCTAGCATTCTGATCACCCAGTTAAGGGGAAAGCATAGGCCTATTGCATTCAAATCACATAAAACATGGGGTTCAAACCATTTCCTTAATTAATCTAGATGCACTATTTTAACCAAAGGAAAACAAAATAATTGAACTTAAACCCCTACAAATATCATTATTAATTTTTGTGAGTTTTGTCTTTGACCGGCATATGTTTTCTAGCAAATGTCTTTGACAAGCGTATTTCATACCTGAAACATAGAAAATAGTGATTAGACTTCGGATTTTTTTTAATTCTGCAAAAGTAATTTGATGCGCCACAACAATGGCCAGATGCACCAAAACATAATTTAAATGCACCATAATAAAAGTCCTATGCACTACAAAAATTAATGGACGCACTAAAACAATAGGTCTATGTGCCAAAAGAAAACTCCCTGGCTGGTGACATAGAAATTTTGATGCATCAGAACAGTCATTGAATGTGCTAGAATATTTGGTGAATGCACCAAAACAACCATTGAACATGCTAGAGTATCTGTCGTATGGCCTTAAGATCTCACAATCATGCTAAAACAAACATGTCAGAAGCCTGTAAGGACACTTTTTAGAAATAAATGTTAAATATGGGGTTTGAGCCCCATGATGGGCACCAAAATGTAAGTGTGAAATAAGTAATGAATAAGTAATAATAAACAACACTTCTTAAAAAGACATTATATCAAGAGAATTAAGAAATATTAATCTAATTAAAACAATAAAACTCCTAAAAGTGTCATATTGTTCTCTATCTCCAAAGATTTATTAAATCACAAGGCTCTCAGATTTGGTAAGCATTGTGACTGTTAAAATGCCAATCTAGAGAATGAGATGTTGCTAAATGAAGGAATCTAATCCTATATGATGATGGCTAAATGATATTGATGCAGCTATTGTAAACTAAATGGACATGAAACTAGATGGAAGAAGCTATAGTAAATTATGATGTAGCTAAATGATTCTATGCTAAAATGTTATGATAATTCTATTGCTAAATCCTTGATGCTAAATGATAAAATGCTTGATTGCTCAATTGCTATTCCTGCAGAGTAAGTTTTCACAAAGTTGGGATCCTTTTCCTATAGAGAGGGGTTGTATTTATAGATTCCCAACAACATATTTGTGAAGGGGAAGCAAAGCAAAGGTCTAGATTCAATCTTGAGGATTCAATGGTGAAGGATGAAGGATTTCGAGCTGATTATGGAGATTTTTCCTCCCCACAAAAACATTCAACGAGATGATAGGAAAAATCCATGGAAGAAGATGAAGGAGTTGCTTCCAAATCTGTCTCCAATTTTTCCTGTGAAGGTTGAGATGAATTAAATTAGACATTTCATATCTAATTTGATAGGTGGATATGATTAGTTGTAGAATATATTTCAATTGAATATTTAGATTTATTCAATTTAGGAAAAGAGGATATTTAATTTAATAAAATAAACTTTAGAAGTCTATGTTTATTAAATAAATATGGAAGAAATATGATAATTAATAGAAGAATTTAATAATGATAATTAAATAAAACAAAGTATAATTTTTTTTATTTAATTAAGAAGAAATAATATAATCAAGATAGAAGATTTAAAAGTGAACTATATAAATAAATATTTCTATTTATTTAATAGTAGAAGAATTAAAGGTTGATTAATCAAATAAATCATATTTAATTAATTAGATTATCCAGACCATTTTTTAGTTGTATACATTTTCTACAAATTCCCCATAATCAATTTCATTACCTTCATACTCGTCTACACATTTCAAAAATTAAGAATATCTTCATCATCATTGAAGATCTACCAATTGTGCACATTGTCAAGAATTGAAGGCCTTGATTATATCTCAAAATTTGAGATACATGAAAAAGTTATATCATCTGGTCTCAAGGAAATATTAGCAAGTAATTCTACCACTTTTTTCTACCCTCTCTCCATCTAGTCAATTCCAAAAGCATCAATCTACTTTATAGAATCCTAGACAACATTTTTGTACTGCTTCAATCTATTGTTTTTGCAAGCATACCTAGCTCTTACTTGGGATATTACTAGCTTAGAATCACCAATTACCATCAATTTTTTTATCCCATGTTTCTTAGCCAACCTCAATCCAAGTAACAGTGCTTCATATTCTACCACATTATTTGTGCAAACAAAAGATAAAGTGAAAGATAATTTGTATGTGTTACCACTAGGTGAAACTAATAGTATTCCTACCCCAGATCCTTCCTTGGAACTTGCACCATCAAAATAAATTTTCCATAATCCATCATTTTTGGATAATTTTTTTACTTCATTATCTATAGGTGCAGGGCACATATCATTTTCTCTTGGCACTTCTTCCACCTTGAAGTCACTGATATCAGTATCAATAAAAATAATTGCATCATCTTCAAGAGCATGCTCCAACATATGTGGCACCTTTGGTTCTCTTACCACTTTCATATACTTTCCATCAATAGGAAAGGTGGCATAGGACATGTCACATTGCATACTACCTCCCATTGAAGCACTCCATTTTCTAGATAGTAACATTCCATAATTAGGTGGGATATCTACAACCACCACACTCATCTTAAACTCTTTCTCTGGATATGCTACCAATTTGCAAGGGAGTTAATTAAACACACTAGTGATAGGGACCTCTCTTGAATCCATAACATAGCACTTACCATGAGTGATGTCAACTTTAAGTCCCAATGCCCCCATGATCTTGGTTGGCATGATATTGTTGGACGCTCTAGAATCAATAATACATTTTTTTAGAAATTTTCCCTCAACAATCAATGTAAGGAAGAATGGGTCTATCTTCCCAGGGCAAGCTATTATTGAGTTTCTTAGAAAAATATTAGGGATTTCAATAATCACTCCCTCAAATTATTTATCTTTCTTATCCTTTTCACTTATTGGGTGGAGTGGGGACCACTAATTCAGCATAGGCCACAGTAGCACCATTGATAAGGGCTACTACCTTTTTGTTTGTGTTCATCAATCCTCATCATCTTGAGGAAAGGAAAAAAAAATTCACTTGGATAAGTAATTGAAACATATCAACAAGAGTGTAATTAGGTAATTCAAACAATAGCATAGCTTATTATGTACTAATCTCCTTCTGTTGAATTTTTGTTGTCTCGATTTTAGGCTTGACATATTTTCTCACAACATCATTATTCTGCCTCCATGTCTTTGTCTTAGTAGTAGGGGTGTTGATCTCTTCCTCTATTTTTGGTTTATCTACCTTTCTTTCCTAAATTTTATCTCCCCTACCCTCCTTAGCTTTGACTACTATTGCTTTACCATCAGACTTTTTCTCTTTGCCTTTGACATTTTGTTCCTTGATGAAAAGACTAACAAGATTACCTCATTCACCATCAAATATCCTATTTCTTAGGTGATATGAGCTTCTGGATTGAGAAGCCAAAGCCATTGTATATCTTGCAATCTCTTCATCTAAAGGTTTTCTTAGGGATACATGATATTTTATTGCTTCCAAATTATAAACTTCATTATCACTATCCATATCCTCATCTGAGAGAACTTGCTGGTGATATTTACATGCAATTTTCCTTTGTTCATCTACATCCATTTCATAAGACTCTATATCAAACAAGCATTCATTGTCAGAAAAATTAGAATCATCCATAATCATAAGTACATTAATATCCTCCTCACTTGGTTGGTCATAATATTTAGGTACATCTTCATCAACTTCAACCATCCATGCAACTTCACATTGATGAGGAGAATGTGGCATCTGAAAAACCATACACTAGGGATCTTCATCAGTGAAATTCCTTGAATTCTTTTGCAAAGGATCTAGAGGAACCTTGTTTTGAGTATTTCTCTAGTTGTTAAGGATGGGCTTCCCATTATTCTAGTTGGTATTATATGGGTGATCTTGCAACCAAGGAGGTCTTTCATTCATATGATAATTTTTTGACTAAGCCTTATCTTGTTTTGAAATCCTATCATTCATGCTTTTCATGAACTTTTCAATCTTATCTTCAACAGTACCTCCTTTAGCACCAAAATCCTTATCATCCTTTTTTGGATTTTTGAGAATGTTTGCATTATCTCTTCTTTCAACTTTACTAGTTTCTCTACTAATGTTATCAATATGGATAGCCACCTTATAAGCCTCCAATAATGTTTGAGGATTGCTATCAAGTAAGTGGTAGCTCATCTTTGCATCAAAGGCATTGTAGTAGTTCACCAAGCATACATTATCATTTAGTTGTAGATGGGGAGGCAATATTTTCATAGCCTTTTGGAACCTCGTATTAAAATTAGTGACACTCATTTGAACCCTTAGAAATGTTATTAAATTGATTCAACAAATACCTTGAATCTATCTTATCACCATATTGCTCCCTAAAGAGTCTTTTAAATTCTTCCCAAGAGCCAATAATCTCAGCGGGAAAACTCTTGTACAACTTCTTGGCATCTTCAATAAGTGATTGCATAAACAACTTCATCATTGCATCCTCTGATTCTACCTCAAAATCATCCATGACATTAGCAAAATCTTTGAGATGATCTTCACCACTCACAACATTATTTCTAGAGAATCTTATTAAGGCAAGCCTAAAATCCTCAGGAAATGGGTTAGGATAGCCCAATATTCCAACACAGCATAACTGTTGATACCTCTCTACTTGGATTTGTCTCCTAGTATGTCGATCTCTATGAGAATTTCTAGGCTCATCATCTTTTTTGTTATTTAATTTAGTCTTATCCTTACCTTTTCCATCTCTAGTATTTTTACCATCTCCCTTCCTTTCTTCCTCTTCATCTTTAGAATAAGAATCTTTACTATTCCCACTTCCTCCACCACCACCACTTCCACTAGCAATATGTTCCGTGGACTTTTTCTTATGTGATTCACTTAGTATTTCTAGAGGTTGAAGCCTCTAGAGTTGGAGTGGAGATCTTAAGAAAGGCAATCTTCCTAACTAGTTCTGCATTAGCGACTTCTATTTCATCTTTATTTAAATCTTCTTGTAGTTTATCATTCTCCAACTATAATTTCAAGATCTTAGGGTTTGGGGGTGTAGCAGATGGGGTAGGATCAATCTTGAAAATTTGGTTGGTGGTATTGGAAGATGAAGTGTTGGTATTGAAAGTATTGAAGGTATTCTTCTTTGTCTAATCAATGGGTTTATTCTCATGATCTATAAATGATTATTTCCTAGCAGTAGCAGAAGGATCTAAGGCTTTGGTAGTTGCAATAGATGTGGTATAGGTATTAGTAGCAAAGGTCCAAATTTGGACTATTTCCTTAGGAATTTCAAGGGTAATGCTAGCAATCAACTTAGAGACATTTTTAGTGAAGGCCTTCCTCCTAGCAGCATCTTCTCTCATCTTCTCTATTTTTTTGTTTTCGAGCATCCCTCTCAAGTTTCTTAGCTCTAATCATATTACTTCTCTTTCAACCCCTTTTGTCTTTGTTCTTCTTATTTCTTAAGCCTAAGTTCTCCCTCTTCTAAGGCTTGCATGTCTTTGTCAATATCTTCTTCATTTTCCAAGATATCTCCTCAAGGGCTATGTGCACTTCTACATTGGGTCTTCCTCAAGGGCTATGTGCACTTCTACATTAGGAGAGTCACCACTTGGCTTGAAATTCCTTCCATTAAAAACAAACCCAACTCTAGAGGTCAAAGCTTATGAGAATTTCTTATCCTTATCCCAGAATCCCCATCTATCCTCTTCTCTTGAAATATCAAATTCATTATCAAAAACTTGCTCAACAAGAAAACTTGCTTAATCTACCCTAGATACTTCAACTTCATGTGACATTTCCTGGGTATTTGCACTATTTACTTAATTTTTAAAAGTAGAAGATGATTCAACAAGGGATTCAATAGACTTACCCGATTCAGTAGTTTTCTTCACCCATAATGGTTGCTTATCCTTTGCAAGCTTGGAATCTAGTTTCTGCTCTATTTGATTTTTTGTATAGCTTTTGGTCTTCTTCATGGTGTCAAACAATATGTCAGAATCCTTCTTCTCTGGTTCTCTTCAAGAATTTATCTTTTCACTTGTAAATGAGACTTCAGAGTCACCACCCAAAATACTAGGAAATAGAAAATGATTATATTTTGATTTGGTACTTGTAACTTCACACAAGACTTTGAACATAACCTGACATAGAGTGAAAGAAAGGACCAGAACCTAACGCATAAGACTAGATGTGACTTTTTTTACTTAGAAATTTGAACCGGTTATCCTTCCAACAATGAAGAATAATAAAATACTTGACTATGACCGTACCACATCTGAACTAGAGACTTTGGATTTAGCAAATCCCCAACAGAGTCGCCAATCTATTGTTTTTTTTTTAAGAACCAAGCTGATCTTTAGAATTACCTATGGACCTTTCCATTTCCAATAGTTATCAATCTAAAGGGATTGGCCAAGGAATGAGTAAAAGCTAGAAAACTTTCACTCCTACACTTTGGGCTCTGTGAAACTTGGGAGGGTGATCCCACAATGTATACTCAAGAATTCATATGACCAATATTTAAATACATTGTCAACAACAAATACTTCTCATATAACCACTCAACAACGTAATATACTAAAAAGGTTGGAAACTCCTTTAACAATGTACTACACTTGGAGCATGAGAATAAAAAAACTCAACATAACTACAATGGTAACTCATTCAAAAGATTTGTAAATAAAGAGTGTTTTCTTGATGAATTGACCCAAAAACTATATTATGAATATTTTAATTGAACTAGTGCCTTATCCTAAACATGAAGTCAATAATAACCTATTAAACCTGATAAAAAATATTCACATAGCAACATATAAGCTTCAAGAAACACTGCATTACAGTATTCCTATATTACTTTCTTGACCACCACTTCTTATAGATATCTTAGCATATAATTCTTATGAATCAACAAATCCATTCAAGACTTTATACTAGTTCCTTGAACTAATTAGCAAGAATGAAATCACACAACCAATGGAAACAATGGAGATGAATAAAACAACCCTTGATTATATTATTCATAATTCATAAAACAAATACAAAGGAGAGAAAATGGTCATGAAATTAGCACCATTTTGCTTCATATTTTCTATCTTGTTATCAAAAATCACATACACCACTATAGAATTAGAACCTAAGACAAAACAAAACTTTTTAAAAATGCTTTGTATTCTTTCTACAATTCACTATTTCAATTGCGATGCAACAAACCCTACTTTTTCATCTTGAATTCCTTCTTATAGAAACAAAGGAGCAAAACAAGCTTTGGACCAAAAAGCACACATGTCATTTTTCTATTGGACCGCCGTAACATATATTATCTTTTTAGTTACACTTGAGATCTTAGGTGGTGGGAATAAACATGAAGCAAAATTATTATTCATTTATTGTTGAAGATCTTGTCCCATCTTCGAAAGGAATCTTTTGTTGTCAAAACAACATCAAATTATCCTCCACGCCCTCAAAAAGTGTTTCCATGGGAAAACCCAGTTAGCAAAATTTAGAAGTATGAAAAGAAAGTAAAGATACAAAGCTGATTTATCCACATCAAAATTTGTGCCACCATCTTTCAAGTTGGGGAGAAAAAAATGTTTTTGTAGTACTTCATCAAAATCCTAATCTATACTATTTTCAGGCTATGCATTGTTGTTCTCCTATCCATGATTCATCATATCCACTCTCATCCTCTTACAAGCTTACTCAGTATATTTTTCCAACCATGTGATGTACTCTTCTTTAGTTGACCATTTTATATCTAAAAGCTTTTTCACCTTCACACTGTGTTGAGTGTATCTAGCATCAATTAAGGCCTTGGCTTCCTTGACAAAAGTATCCATTATGGTTTCAATCTCCACCATTATATCAACATGTGGATTCAACATGGTGTAATCACTTACAATTAATGAAATCTTAGCTCATGTGAGCATGTATCCCAAATCACTCCTCCATTCATTAAGAAATTTTAACTCACCTTTGTGATTCAATATCTCAAGCATACAACACTTCTCCATTTCTTTGAATGCCTTTAGCTTGCAATGGAGTTGCATCCCTAGCTTCCCATGAAAATTTGTTATCTCATTCACCAAGTCAATAACTTGAAATATTTCAGGGATATTTGTAGGTGCCTCAGGATCTTCTTCCATTTTAGGTATAATTTCTTTTAAAGCACCTACTCTGGTGCTCCACTTGCTACATTCATTCTTGAAGGCTTCTTGAACCTATGAATACTTTATGTTTGCTTCATGGATTCTCTTATAGCTAGCCCATACATCATCAACCTTATTGACCAATTTGATCACTCTATATCTTAATACATCTTTAAAAATGTCATTGGCCACCTTTATAGTTTCAATTTTGGATTTCTTGACATTTTCCTTTTGTCTTTAACTGCTTATTTAAATCATCTATTCTCAAGGCTAAGGTATCCCTATCTTGTGTGGACAAATAAGAAGAATAAGAGGATGGCATAAATATTGTCCTTACTAATTGGTTAGCTTGAAGAGTGACTCTCATCTTGTTCATTTCATCTAAGGCCTTGTTATGTTCCTTCACCAAGGAATTATACTTCTTTTGATTTACTTGTACAGTGTCTACACTGAGCATTACAACATGAGCAGTTAATTTAGTAGCCTGGACAAGTGTTATATATGTGGTCCTTTTCACCAACAAGGAACCCATGACCTCTTCAATAGGCCAAGAAACCTCATGCTTTCCAATATTGGGTTCCATGGACCAAATTGCAAGAGTATGAAAATTTGGACTATATCAAGATCCAAACACCTTATCTTCAATTTGTTCCTCAGATATTGAAGCCTGAGGATCTCTTCTTATAGAATCATGTGCAATAGCTAAGGTGACAATGCATCTTAGAAATAGCATTAGTCTACTATCTACAATAATTTTCCTAGCTTCAGCAGGAGTGATAGCTGCAATCTCAGCCATGATCTTCTCTTCCTCTACCTTCTCAGCCTCTTCCTATTGAGAAGGTTCAACACTAGCCCTAGCTTGTTCAAGCATCTCCTTTATCTCTCTACTCCTCTATTGAACCATGAATCCTTGGAATTCCTTAGATTGTACAAACTTATCATTTTCAAGGAATTCATTATAGTCCTTAATCCTAGGATTTTCACCATTCTTCTCATCATAGTGCCACTAGATCATTCTATATTAGGGAACCTCAGAATCAAGAGTATCTTCAATATTAGGGGGAGGGAATTTCTTCTCCATCTCCCCATCATCAGGCACATGTTCATCCATTTTCTCTACCTCAATTACTTGGACACTCTCCTTTTGCACATCTGTAAGATGCTCTAGAATATCCATGGCCTGAGGTTGTTGTTCTAAGAGAACTTGTGCTCTCTCAGTAGCCTCCTTTACCTTTGCTTTGAAATCACTATTTTTGTAATCCTTGAGCTTTGCAAAAGATCTTTCAAAAGGATCTTCAATTTATTATAAGGAATTACATAGAAGGCATTCCTCTTCATCATCTACTCTCTTCAATGTCCATTATGGATGTCCATTCCCTCTTTATAGATATAATAGCCTTAGGGTGATCCCACAATACTGGTTTACAATTTTTGGCCAAATTGGACACTGAACTGATTTTTTATAACTAAATCTTCACTTTCGGGCACCTATAGCGGCTAAACCGTGAGGAATTTGAAGATGATGCGAACTAGTGATTTGTGACATTTTGTTTGTAGATTCTAAGTAATTTTTTTAAAAAAATTTGGAATCAAATTGCACTTCTTTTTCCATCTCCTTTGAAAACTAGTTTTTTTCAGTAAACACCATTTTTAAGGAGTGATGCTCACCGTATACAACATAAATTTTTTTTAATGAAGGATATATATATATTTTTTTGAATTTAGATTCGTAACTATGATATCTAGCGCTTTCATTTGGCTTCATATTGTTTTATTGAATATTTTTTCCTTAATCAAGTTTCAAAGTCAAACCAACTACAATTCAAACATAGGCAGATTGTATACAACATAACTTTTTTTGTATGTATTGAAATTCAATTTTTTTTTTTTGTTGGATAAAGGATTTCAATATCTAGTGCATTAGTATTTTTCAAAAAAAAAAATTGATAATTTTCTATTTTTCCACATGTGCAGAACATAGAGCTTGATTTTCGCAGAAAAACCTACATTCACAAGAAATAAAAAATAAATATAATAATAAAATAAAATTTATTTAAAATTATACTTTTTGGGAAGCTTATAATAAGGACTACATACTTAAAATAAATAAATTTTAAATGAATTCATTTGATCCCCCAAAAGGTAAATCAAAAGTGATTTTTTATTAGCATCTTGATAGGTATAAAGGAGACTTTGTTATAGGTATGGTTTAAAAATAGCGGGGTTCTATCCAAGGGGGCTTGATCTAAGGTGGTTTGATCAAACCCTCTTCAATTAGAATCCTTCAAATGGAAATTTTAAAGGCTTAAATCATTGTATTTTCTAAAAATAAGTGATTTCAGCAAAAAATAGAATCTCCCAAAAATTGTAAACCAGCATTGAGGGATCACCCCTCATTACTTATCAAGTTCCTCAATACATCATCCAAGTAAAAAAATTGATGAAAGATTCTCGATAAACTTTTATCCTTTCTCTTTGCAGAAACAAAACCCTCTGGGTCAAAAACCCTAACCTCATCAATAGGTAGTCTGAGGTTATTCACCATGATTCCCAATTTTTAATACCTTTCCTGGGTAGTAACTACAAATTAAGAAAAAGAGCATTGAGGGTTTACCACAACACCCTTCCTAGGCTTTCTGAACATTTAATAATCTATAAAATCAATTTTCCACATCAACTCCATAAAATCCAATTGGTCAAAAACATACAAGGGCAAGTGGTGTGGTGCCACCTTGGAGCCATAAGCTCTGATCAGAGTATCTCTGAGTGCATAAACCAATCTGCACAATTATGATGCTTATCCAACCTTGTCACATCCTTTGGACGCATAATATGTTTGATTGCTGGGGAAAGCCTATGAATAGGTGCCACACATAAAATTTCCAGAATACCATACCTGATAATATTAGCAAACATTGAAAATAATTGAAATTGGGACAATCCTAGTCCCAAATATATGTCCACATCTCGATAGGACAAAACATTATTTTCATTATCCCTCATCCTTAATTTCAACTTCCTTTTCCAATTATAATCACCTTCAAATAGTAGAATATGCATTAACAAAGAATAGTGTATAAAATTTAGAGGAAGAACCTCCCTCTGTAAATTGATGAAATCCTAATGCATCTATTCTGCAGCAAAAGCAACATAATCAAAACCAGGGTTCTGACTATGACCTTGTATATCCACAACCATTACCAATAGTTCATGAGCTATCCTAGCCTCAAAAATTTGAGCTAGAACCTGGTTCAGGTAGTAATACATGTTCTTAAAATAATCCTCAAATTCTTCACACTCAAAGGGCTCAATATCTTTAGGGAAAAATTTCTCCTTGCATTTTCTATGCCGAACGAAGAGTCTATTTTTGTATGAAAATCCATTACTCTCATATTCACCATATAGACCCGGGTATGTGCAGGATCATCATGGAAAAAATAGGCCCTTAAGTGGCGAAGAAAATTCAAAAAATTAGAGTTAGGCAACTCAACGTAAAAATTTCAATAAGTTATCTATATTATTTCAAAAATATGTAAGAATAGAATCTATAGAAAATTGAATGTAGTTTCTAAACTACTAGGTTTATTTTTTTTTTTAAATCTATTTGGTGAAAATTTGAAATTTCAATGCAGTAGTACTTAAATTTTAGGGAAAAAATAAGAAGTAGGTGTCTGTCTGACCACCCTAACCACAATAAAATGATAATATTTTTTTATAAGATTTTAAATATAAGTAGAGGACTCATGTCCTGATGTACTTAGCCTTGCATCTAAATCACCCCGCCTTGGATCGGATTCTCAAAATATTCTCAATAGGAAGCAGTAATTAGCCTCGCATCTACTTCAGCCCCATGTGCTATTGTGAGTAGATTGCTTAGATTAGAGATCATAGCCTTCATTATCTACCATACCACTTAGGTACACCCACCTAGGTTTAGCAGAGCCTAAAGAGTAGGAGGTAAGCAACCTTGTTTTCCTAGTTTGCTAGCCAAGAGTTTACTAAGATCCTGACACCCTCTTACGGTCCAAAACATGCACTTTTGAGACCTAACACCTTAAAATCATTAGATTAAGAATAGTTTACATTCATTGCAATTGTGGATAGATTTAGATTCCTATACTTTTTATTTTCAACATTAGTTCATAGATCAATTAGAATTAGATTAAATTTTTCATTTGTTAGAAAAAAAAAAACACTTAGAAACCAATGAACCTCTTGGAGAAAGCATAGTTATTTGTGTATGTCAAATCTCATTTTCAAAGCTAACCTAACCCTCAAGCCTTTTAGTAGTGATGGCTTTGACATGTTAGATGAAGCCCTTGAGGAATTCATCTCACAAGTTTCATCCACTAAGCCTTATAATGATAAACCGAAACCAAGAGAAGTTAATGTGATTCAACCTCAACTTATCCTTTACCCACCTTCACACAAACCTCAAACTAAAAAAAATCCTGAGTTTACTCTATACCCACTTAAGAACAATGTTTTGTAGAAATTAAGTTATAATACCATTGCTCATACATACAATAATTGAAACAATCCACAACCAAAATAACCAACTCTGACAACCTTACCTTTGCCTAATCCCATTTTTCCTAGTGCTCCTTGTTTAACTTCACATATTGGGAAGGAATATGATCTTGTTAACTATCTTAAGAACACTCCTGCAAAGATATCCCTATGGGACCTAATTCAAAATTCACCTAATTATCACACTATGCTTCAAACTGACTTGCAACAAGTAATGGTTCCCTCTGGTACAAATGCAAATGATGTGGCAACTCTCATACAAGGAATGAATACAATTAATATAGGGGTATGTGTAGGATCATCATGGAAAAAATAGGCCCTTAAGTGGCGATGAAAATTTAGAAAATCACAGTTAGGACACTTGACGTAAAAATTCTTATAAGTTATCTATATTATTTCAAAAATATGTAAGAATAGAATCTGTAGAAAATTGAATGTAGTTTCTAAAATACTAGGTTTTAAAAAAAAAAAAATCTATTTGGTGAAAATTTGAAATTTCAATGCAGTAGTACTTAAATTTCAGGGAAAAAAGAAGAAGTAGGTGTCTATTTGACCACCCTAACCACAATAAAATGATAATATTTTTTATAATATTTTAGATATAAGTAGAGGACTCATGTCTCAATGTGATGCATATTTTTCTATAATTTTTTTCCAAGTAAATAATTAATTATGAATTTTTTATTACAAATTTTAAAAAATATAAAAACTCGTATGTTTGACCACCTTAACTTCGTCAAAACTTCATGAAATTCATTTTTTTTAATCCTATAGTATGTGAAGCATAGAATGTGACACATGCTTCAGATTCAAACAATGTGATACCATTTGAAAGCTATAGATGTTTTTCAATCAACCTATCAATCAGGACTTTAGTCATAATTCAAATAGAAAATGAATAATAATAATTTATTAAATTCAAAGTAAAGAATAATTTATATTGGTGGAAAGCTGGGAATCTCCTTTAAAAACCCTTTTTGTTTCATCAATTTTGGGTAAAAAAAAGTCGACAGCGACATGGGCCATCATATCACTTACATATCGCCACTTTTTGGCCCATCATGATCCTGCACATACCCATAGACATTACTTTTTATCAACATGAGATACCTCCTTCTGGGAATGAGAAAGAGAAATGATTCCTTCATGATAATTGCTATCCATAATAGGCTAGGAATAAAAAGAACCCTTGTTGACAATGGCTCCACTCTTAATATGTGTAGTACAACCCTTTTGGATAAACTCGATGTGGATAAGTCCAAAATTTAACCTGATTCCTTGTCAATTCATGGATTCGATAATATAGGAAAACAACGGTTGGGTGTGATTACTTTACCTATTACATTGGAAAGGCTACCTTGCAAAATCCTATTCATGTAATGCTTGATAATCTTTCATATAACATTATTTTAGGGTGACCTTGGATTCATGAGATGCATGCAGTTCCTTCAACTCTTCATTGTATAATGAAGTATGTCTACAACAATAAGGTATACCAACTTGAAATAGACCCCGAGCCTAAAAGTTGTTTACAAGTTGAAAAAGTAACAACAATTCCTCTAAACACATTAATTCCAACATCCAACATAGAACCTATGGAAGAAGACAAATAAGAAATGGAAACAGTGTGAAAGTTATTGGAAGATGATTGGGGTTCCTTGGAGTTCACACCTTTGTTTATGGGAGAATATATAATCACAAGAAATAAGATGAAAAAAAGCAACCAATGATTATTTCAACAATAGAACTCAGAAGAAAACTCACAAGAATCTACCTCATCTACCCTTGAAGAAGATACAAGCTACACAACAGAATTTGATGAGATAGATTATCAACAACCACCAAACTCGGAAGAAATGGAAAAACTTTATGGAAGAGGTTACGAGATTATGAAACAATTGGGTTATAGTGGAAAAGGATGTGGAAAGAAGAACAAGGCATTCGTCTTCTTTTAAAACCTAACACATAAGAAACAAAAAGTGGTTTGAGATATTGTCCTTCTAAGATAATGCAAGCAAACAAAAGACCCTCATTAAACATCAACACCATCATGTGTAAACCTAAAATCAATCTCACCTTGAAGCATCCTAAATTTCTTGATATGACTTGTGAAACATCATGGGAATACTTCAAAAATGATGAAGCCTTGAAACAAATGCTACGAGATTACGAAAAACCATCTACTCCTCCTCAAAATAAATGTTTTACATGTGTTATGATTAGCACCAAACAAAAAGATGAAGAAAAGGAAAGTAGTGAGACCGAAATGAGCAAAGAAGAATACAACCCTGAATTTCCAAAACCATGTTCACTTCCTCTAGGAGATACAATCAACATACCAATGGATATTAATGATAAGGAGAAAGTAATTAAGATAGGAAAGTTCCTTGATGATGAAGAACAAGAAGATCACACAATTTTACTCCATGACTTTCCTGAGCTTTTTGCTTATTTGGATACATATGCCAGGAATCGGTGGTAAGATAGTGACACACAACATAGTCCTTGCTGAAAATGCTAAACCAGTTAGAAAAAAAGACACGAAAGATAAATCCTAAGATAGCCTTGCTAGTTAAGGGAGAAATTGAAAAACTCCTTGAAGTTGGTTTCATAAGATGTATAGATTATTCTCCTTTGATCTCAAACATTGTCACAATCGCAAAACCTGATAATCATATTAGGATGTGTATGGATTTTCATGATTTGAATAAAGTGTCTTTAAAGGATGAATTTCCCCTTCCTAATATCGACATGATAGTAGATTCGACTACGAGACATGCTTTTTTTTCATTCATGGATGTAATTTCTGGGTACAATCAAAATCTTTATCAACCCTCAAGATCAATACAAACAACATTTACAACTGTTTGGGGAACTTTTTGTTGGGTCATGATGCCCTTTGGATTAAAAAATATCAGAGCAACATATCAACGAGCCATCATATTAATATTTCATGATTACATACATAAGATTTTGGAAGACTATGTTGATGATATTCTAGCCAAATATTCAACCAAACAAGACAATGTAAATATCCTTCAAAATATCTTTGAGCGAATGCAAAAATACAACAAGACACATTTTTTCAGATTCAATTAAAGGAATTAAAGGAAAAGACTTAACTGACCACTTAGCAAATTCTCCCTTGCCTCTGGCATTACCTAATACATAAAAATTCCTTGATGAGAATGTGTTGACTATTCAGAAAGATGGGAAAACATGGGAATTATATTTCGATGGATCTAAGTGTAGAACAATCTATAGCATCGGGGTCATAATAGTCCCACCCATAGGAAAGCCTATTCCCTTATCCTATCGCTTAAACTTCCTATGCATCAACAATACAACAAAATATGAAGCATTAATTGTTGGTTTACATGCTATTTTATCTTTGGGAGTTTGAAATATTAAAATATTCAGTGATTCACAATTAGTCATTAAGCAAATAAATAGGACATATCAAGAAAATCATGACAAATTAACAAAATACAAGGATCTCGCAATGAATTTGTTAGAGAAGTTTGAATCGTTTACCATTGATAACATCCCACAAAAGGATAATCAACATGCAGGTGTAATGGCAAATGCAACTTATCTTATATCCCCTCAAGATCCTTCAAAGGATTTCACATTTATTGTCCATACAATTATGAACCCATCAATCGAATCCAAAGCCGAAGAAATATTATCAACAACTACAAAAATCTCTAGTGAATGGTATACACCGATATTTAATTATTTAAAGGAAGGTACATTTCCTGAGCTAACAACTAAGAATACTTGAGTTCATCTTTGAAAACTCGCATCTAAGCATATAATTCTCGTTAATGTGTTATATCGAAGATCCTTTAACGGTCTTTTACTTAGATGCCTTAAAGAATCTGAAATCCCTATAGAACTTGAAGAAGCTCATGCAACTGCTTGTGGAGGTCATTTTGGAGGAAGAAAATTAGTTCAAAAACTCATCCGCATAGGATATTATTGGAGACATATGGAAAAATATTGTTTCGCATATGTTAAGAAATGTCACAAATGTCAGGAACATAGAAATTTGATTCATGCTCCCACTTCTGAGCTTCGGGCCCAAATTCCTATTTGGCCATTCTCAGTGTGGGGACTGGGTCTGATTGGAAAAATCTCACCCCCTTCTTCCACTGGGTACACCTTTATAATAACCGCAAGAAATTATTTCACAAAATGGGTGGAAGCAATTCCCCTTTTTTCAAAAACTGTTGATGTGATATGTCATCTCATATTGGAACACATTATTGCTCGCTTTGGACTCCCTTCCACATTGGTTTCAAACAATGGGACACCATTTAAGAATAATGATGTGAAAAAAATCCTAGAAACATTTAACATCCAACATCGTTTCTCAACACCTTACTACCTAAAATCTAATGGTCAAGATGAATCAACTAATAAGACTCTTGAACAAATCCTAAGGAAGATAGTAAACAAACACAATAAATATTGGCACACACAGTTGACATACACGTTATGGTATTACCATACTAGTATAAGAAAATCCATCGGGACTACTCCTTATAACCTTGTCTATGGTACCGAGGCAATAATGCCCTTGGAGTTACAGATTCCTTCATTAAGGATCACTTTGCAAGGACTTACTGATGGCAATACTTATAAAAAACAATGACTACATCAACTTGAGATGCTTGATGAACAATGCACTAACACTCTTGAACATCTCTAAGCCTATGCTAGAAAATTGCAGCGTAGTTATAGAGACCATGTCATCCCCTGTGTATTCAATAAAGGTGATTTGGTGTTATTCAAAAATCAACATAACGTTAATGTCGATGATATCGGAGCATCTGAAAGATTCAAAATAGTTGTGACAATAAACATTCAGTTGCAGATTACCAAAGTGAGCACCTTTTACCGGATTTGCATGTTAGAGGCTATAGAGAGAGAAGGAATATTATTCAAGGAAGTTTAGGACCCGACCGACCTTCTGTGTGAACTGCACAAAGTTCTATGTATTTACAAAACCATGCCTTATGTTTGGGGCCAACCTATTTGAGTTCACACATTACCTTTCCATTCGTTGCAATTGGGCCAAATTGATAATGATTAGAAGAGTTACAGACAATATAAATAGGAGATAGAGGATTGATGTAAGGAAGTAATCGAAGAGTGGTTAATAGAACGAAGTTATGAAACACAGTGATGAACTATTTTGATCTGGAAGAATCACAGAGAAAAAGAATTGTGGAACATAAGGAGTCAATGGAAGAATGTTATTGTATTATTTTTTTGTAATCATCTGGGCTACAACCTAACATCTATAAAGCCCAAGAGGCATATGTAATATGTTTTGAGATCATAATATAAGGAGGAATGAGCTTTGAAGGCCGGGTTTTTCCCTGTTAGGGTTTTCCCAGGATACATCTTGTGTCCTGTGTTCGTAAATACCTTTTATCTTTTTGTTGATTAGTTGTTAGTTGTTATGATCATGGAGTTAGTGGATTAGGTTGCAAGGATGGATAGTCCTTCATTGGACCCTCCTACCTTGAATGCACCTGTCGACCCGATTGAAAAAAGAAAACGCACTTTTAATTGGTTGGGACCTTATATAATTAATGAAAATTATCAGTTTGGAGCATATACGTTAATAAAAATGGATGGTACACCTCTTAAAGAACCTATAAATGTCGTGCATTTGTGCTAGTATTATGCCTAATATCCTTGAATAGTGTGGATTATAAAGAAGTGGTGTTAGAGTTACTAGATGACATTCTATGTGCTCTCACATTGCTTCATTCTTGACAAACAATTATTCAAGTGTGTCTTGAATACTAAAGTAATCATTTAAATTAGCTTTTTAAGTGGTTACTTTAGGTTTCATGCTATTCAATTGCATCTTGTGTGTTATGTTAGATTAGATCCTTACATGCATTTAATGTTCTTTAATTAGATCATAGGTGCATTTAATTTAGCATATCATACTTAATCACAATGTTGCATCTAAGAGAAACTAGAATAATTTTTAATTAGACCACATAAAACATGTTAAATCATGGAGAAATTTATTAAATAATCTTACAAACATTATTTGATCAATCACATCTCCATTTAACATTAAACACATAAACATAAATAACCAAACATAAAATGATCATATACATACATATATATATATATATATATATCTCAAAGTTTCAAGTACATGTCATTAATATATACAATGTTGCTATGGTCTATGACTACTAGATCTCTCAAGATCTGGTGATCGCATTTGTCTAGAGGTAGTCCATCGAGAAACGGTGGTATGTGATCATGATTGTGAAATGATAAGTGCATCCAGAGAAAATTGTAGACCATGTGCTCGTCCAATAGCCTCCCGACAATCATCTACTAGGTTGTCTCTCTTTCCTATAGCCTAGCTACCTTTGCATGGAGTCTCTCAACCTCTGCTAGGGCTTGAGATGACTAAACCTCCTCATAGGTAGCCTCAGCTTAGTGGGTGCTCCTCCTAAAACCCTCAAATGCTTCCCTCAGTCTGACATATGGCTTGAACAACTCTGGATCTTGCTCCACAATGGGTGGGGGTATACAGTCTGTATTAGTAGCATCCTCGTAGACTTACAAAGGCACTATATCTATAGAAACTTGGCAATAGAGATAATGTAGGTCTCTCACAACCCCTGCAAGATAGAAATCATAAAAATAATCAGTACACATCATGATATATATATAGACATAAAATTAAAACATAAAGCATGAGCATAAGCATAAAGAATAACTGTAAATAAAATATCATCACCTAGCTCTCCGACTGGTTGTGTAAAGACAACCTCATCCTATGTAGGATTCATGGAGGATGTGCTAGCCTCTCCATGATTGTAGCTTGCCTTGGGCTCTCTCCTCCTGCAAGACATCTAGTCTCGAAGGCTTGTACTCTCATCGGCTCAATATCTTCAATCACTCTCCACCAAATTCAAGCTATAAGAAGACCTAAAAGACAAAATAATTATAAATTATTCCACTTTTACTTTTATATATGTTAAAAATTAGGGTTTTACTATATTAGGGTTAAAAGTACCCTTTTTATTTAAACTATCATACTAAGAGATAGAGAACTCCATTTTTGATGTCGTTTGTTGCGTTGGAATCATGATTCTACTCTGGTCCTCATCATATGTTTATCATCATGCAATATGGTACTTGGAAATACCCTATGATAGGACTTACCTTATTTGATGTGGTTAGATTACTACCTTAATTCCACCTCTATAAAGCAAGCGGAATCAGGGGGCATACACCCTTGAATCAAATTTCTAGAAGAAGTTAGAGGAGTTTTGGACAACTAAAGAGTTCGTGTTGTAGGATGCGGTTCCTAACGTTGTGGTTTTGTAGATAGCTACAGTGGGGGCTTCATTCTACCGTGTTGTGAATGAACCTATATGAGTGTCCTTTTATGAAACAAAGTTTATTGTTTGGATTCCTTTAGCTTACATATGCACATAGAGTCATATGGGTGCTAAAGTGGGGGCTAAATGTAGTGTAGGAAATTGACACTCTTGAAAATAGTGTAATTTCACACTTAATTTGGACCTGTTTTAGCACCCTTGCATTAAATACCCCTTTAAGTCATCATTAATAGGCCCCTAAGACTCTTTATTTTAGATCTCGAGGCTTATTTTAACTAAAAACCTAAAAAAATCATTAAAAGCACTTAAATTTCTAACAACCCACCCTAAAAATCTAGGGTGGGACTCATACACCACCTTGGGCATATGAGTCCCCCTAGGTGGGACCCATATGCTAGAGGTGGGGTATGAGTCCCATTTGAGGCAATTTTTAGGGTTTGAGCGAGAAATTCAACTTTTTAATTCAAATTTTTGGTTGATGTTGGCTTTTGAGATCTAAATAATGGTAAATTAGGTGCAAATGCCTATATAATCAAGATTCTAAGTCATTATTTCATCTAAGCAAACATTTTAGGAGAAATTTCAAGATCTAAGCATTCACAGGCACTCAAGCATTCTTTCACAAGAGCATTCAAGCACAAGTAGCAGGCAAAGTTGAAGTCTTAGAGCAACACTATAGTGTTTTTGCAGGTCTTCAAGCTCACTTTTACTCAAGATCTAGCATTGTCAAGGATTGATTATGGTTGCCTATGGTGAATCATGATGGATTCTAGGTTAGGGAGATGCAACTATCCATCAAACCAAGCCTAATGACTTGTTTCCTAAGTGATTCCATCCTCCATTATCATTCTATATTCAGTCTAAGGAAGGTACATGCATTATTAGGGCTCATTTGGGTGATTAGAGATTTCTCAAAGTGATTCATTAATCTTCATGTTTCATTCATGCATCTCATTCTAGCACATTAGAATAGGGTTGTATTGCATTTCAGATTTCCTAATCTTAGACACACTTAAGGTCTTTTTACAAATTCGGATCTAGAAATTAGTTTGGAAGGGAAGAACAAATATTGGAGCACAGATCTGAACTTTGAATTCTTGAAAAAGAGAAATGGAACTGATATGCCAGAAGTGACGTATGAGTCCCACTACATGCATTTTTCTAGACTTTTGTAGATCTTGACTCTACACTGCCAAAAACCCGCTCCAAACCAGAAACCCTATTCTGGGACTAATATGCATAGACTGGCGTATGAGTCCTAGTGTGCCAAAATTTCAATATTTCAGAGCTCATTCCAGCCTTCTTTAGGTTTCTAGGTGCACACCTCTGATCTTGCAGTCCTTTGTTCTCTTTTACATGCATTTTTAGGTCATTTAGTGAATTTTTGCATTGCATTAGGTTGAGCATTAGGTCTTGCATTTAATTTATCTTTCCAAGCCCTAGCTTGGTGGTGAACCCCTTTTTAGTTTACAATCAGACCCTAGGACAACCCTATTGCAAAATCTCTTTCTCCTTTGCATATCTTAGATTGAGATCTGTAGGTTTTTCCTTGAATGAGAGTGTGTGAAGATTATTGTTCTATCTCCCAAGTATAGAAGCAATAAAATTCAACCTTTCAGTATCATTGCATTTTCAAATTTATTTGGGGTGTTTTGACTTCTCCCTAACTCAATCTTACCATTATCATTTAGGAATCACACTCTAATGCACTTCAGTAGGATTTCTTTACATCTTGTCTCATAACAACCTTAGACACACATAAGGTTAGGGCTCACACACTATTTTCTATCAGATCTTTAGATTTTTGTTGATGTATAATTACCAAAATAAGGGTTTGACTGAGGCAAACCCCCATATAGCCACCTAAACAATTTATTTTATAGATTTATTATAGGTCCAAGTTTGAAGACAAAAGATTTGCAAGTACACGAACAAAGATCAGACAAAGGGTTACATGATCAAACTTTGAAGTTTTAGAAAGGTTTACAAAGACACATTCCCCCATGGGCGACTGAGTCCCTTCGTACATGTTAAATTCAAATTTTGGTGATAAGTACACATTAGTCTGTACTTTATAGATCCACTTGTAAATCACTTTTTCTATTAGTTTATCTTCAGGATTTTGCATTTATAATATTAGGCCATATAGTCTAATTAGGGAAATCACTCCAAATCATTTCCAATTCATTCCTTAGACTCAAAAGGATCAGATCCAGGCCTGATTGACTCACCTTGGAGGTTGCATGTCAATCTATGCACCTTGTTGATTTACATCCTAATGAAATCCTAGAAATGATGGAATTAACCTTAGAGTTTGGAGATTAAACTTAAGGTATCCACATTTTTATGTTTCAATTCTTTCAATGAATCTAGTGTGCTAGAATAAATTTGTGTTTCAAGTTCTTATGCAAAGCCTCTATTAAGGTAGTGTAATGTTATGAGATATTTCTTAGTATGATTATGACCATTGAAAATAAACTTGATTTTTTTTCTAATCAATATAAAATACAGTAATCTAGGAGGCTAATTGGCACACATGAAAAATTTAAGGGAGAAATTATTACAAAACATGCAACAAAATTGATAACAATCTTAAAATTCACTTAGGTCAACAAAATTTTAAGATAGTCCTACTTTTTTCTTCCTAGGAATCTTTTAAGAGACTATGATGGATCTTCATAGCCCATAAGTACTGGAACCCTTGGGAAATAAAACAAAACCTCAACTAGAATTTACCCTCCCACCCTAATGTGTCGACATTATTATTTTTTTCCTACAAGGTACATAAAAAAAAATATGAGTCTTGACACCCTTACACTAAACTTAAAATATTCATAGCCTTATCCAATTCTCGAAGGAGCTATTGTGCCTAGATGGTTGTTATGGAACCCTAAATGATCAACCTTAGCATTTAACCCTATATAGAAAATATAAAATTTTAATGTTAAATAATTAACATTAGATTAAAAAATTGTATATAAAGACAATATTCTTTGAATTAGGAACTCAATGAATTGATATTAAATATTGGACCTTAAACATTGAACAATGAATGTTGAACTATATATGCCAAATATTAGACAGTATATGTGGAATAAAAAAAATTCAACCAGGAAACCAAATCAATAAACCTTGAAATATTATCCCTATACCATAAACATTGAGAACTAAGTCATAAATAGTGAATAAAACTTGAAACATAAACCTTTGATGAACAAAGAGTGCTAAACATTGAATATTGAACAATTATAATTGAAATTTGAACCTCAAAATATGAACCCTAATACCTAAACCCTAAATTAACTAATATTAAACCCTTAAAAGTAAACATTGAGCCTTAAATTTTTAAAAATGAATTTTGAAGCATAAATGCCAAATATTAGATGCTAAATCTTAAATAGTAAACCTTAAGTTCTTAATGATAAATCCTATACCTTTAGCCTTAAACCTTATACCTTAAACATTGAGCCTTGAGGCATAAGACTAAATTTGTAATATATGAGTTATATGAGAGTTTAAGTCATTGATGTAAGAGAAAATATATTATCTACATGTTATATTAGTCATGATTAGTGTTGAATAACAATCATTGCTAGCAAAGATGACCATGTTATCCATTAGTTGCTCAAATTATTATATATTATTTACATTACATAAAAAATGATCATAAAAGTCAAACTAATCATCACGAAAACATGTACAAATTTCAAAAGCAATATACTTGTCAATCTTGTGGAAGAAATTTAAAATCTACTCCATGTCATATCTATTTTTTCTTTAACACTTCTACCAAATGGAATGTCTCTTCCTCAATGTGATATGTGGTTGATATTCTCAAAGCAACATTTGTAAGAATAAAGACAAGGTTAGCTTTATGCTCTACAAAGCTGGGAAGGAATGATATCAACTTTGTTTTCTTACTATTTTTAAGGATTATTTATAATTTTACTAAATAATTTATGAGATAGGATAGATGGGGCTATTCTTGCACTCTTTGGCCTTTATATTGAAAAACTTGAAGAATGGTTTAATTTGAAAGGTGTAGATGTATTCTTATGGGGGAATACATTGCAAGGTTTCTCTTATACATTGATTACCTGATTTTGATTCTAGGTCTACTTAAGGGTAACAAGAGCATTTTTTTTGTCTTTGAGCACTTTTCAAAGATGCGAGTGTGTGAGTTAATACTAGAAAGACTAAGTCATGATCTTCACCAATAGAAAGAAAAAGAATAAGTTTGACTTTTATTTTGAAAGAAGTATTTTTTAGAAAATAATGAAGTATAAATACCTTGGGATTGACTTCGACTACAATACGAGTTCGGAAAATTCTAAAGATGAAGAGAATTTTGGGGAGGGTGGGGAGTGTTTCTTTCTCTTCCAAATAGATGTAGAGATGCAGAGTTATGGCATTGGAAAACTATTCATACTCTATTTGGGTATTAATAATTTGAATGGTGCTCTATGAGTATGAAATATGGGCTAGTAATCATTTAGACATCAAATAGATGTAGATAGTGAGAATAAAAAAATGCATGATTACAAGAAAATTCAATTTAAAAACTAGATTGTCCTATGAGATTCTTCTAGTTGAAATACAAAGAATTCTTATTGAAGATATTGATGCATCTTTCAAGAGAAAAAGTGAGTAAAAAGAGGTAAATTTGTAGCCCAATGTTCTCTTTAAAGATGTCTTAAGTGAAAGAAAGAAACCGTGAATGAAGCAAAATTATAGGTGGATGAACAAATGACACATTCACTTAAATGCTATCTTTAATAATGAAAAATAAATTAAGATATTTGTTGTACATAAGTTTCACAAATCTATGTAGGAAAAGGACAATAGAGAGAAAGAAGAAATATTAACTTGAGGAATTTAATCCCTCTACAACCATCAATAAAAGGCATGTTTAGATGCCAATATCTTTTGGAGAGCAAATATTCTCATTTCACAATTGAAAACTCTCACATCAATGTGAAACATGTAGATAGAAAAGACCAAAAGGAGTATGAGAAAAGAGAGTGTGTCTTTATGTTCAATTGATATAGTTGAATAAAAAAATACTTTATTATAGAATGCAAAGCTTATAATAACATTTAGATCAAATATATAAATAATTTAACAGCAACTTCATTTCAAAATTTATCCTATGATTAAAAGAATAAAAGAAATCATTTTCAAATTGAATAGGGGAAAATCAACACTTAAAAAAAAAACAAGCTATTCACAATTCCCCCAAAAAAACGAAAGATTTACAATTCCATAGAACTTCTTTCCCGTGTGCGCTAAAAATCTTCTGTGCTATTCTATTCCCGTTGGGATACGCAGACGGGATCGGAGTTGTAGCAAGAATCTGACCCACGACACTGGCCTTGTCCCGCCCTTCCAAGCTCACATCATTGCACGGTCGTAGGACGGAAACAAATTACGAGATAGAGAGACGGAACACAGTCGTTAAAAAGCTTCCAAGCCCACTCATCTACGATTACAGGGCCGAGTATTTGTCCCGGCACTTAGTGGGGCCTCTCCCCAACACTTCACACTGATAATTCGGGGGAGCTCGACGAAGAGGTAGAATTCGACGAAAAGAGGCCATCGACAGTTTCGGAAAATATAAGCCATGTAAAGTTGCCTCTGTTATTCAAGGAAGATTCGAGGTCCAACTCCATGCTATGTAGTGCAGAGATCATGTTTGGCGAAGGTTGCTCCAAGCCTTCGAGAATGAATAGCACCTCGCCGATGGAAGGCCTGAACCCAACTCTCGGGTGGGCGCACCGCAGGGCCAGCAACAACACCTTCTCCGTACACTGCTTGTAATCGGACTGCCGAATCCTCTCGTCTATTATTTCGGGAAAGCGTCCATTCTGACTCATATCCACCACCCAGTCGGAAATGAGGACGTGCTCAAGACGATCAGTACTCGAGTCGAAAGCCCGGCGGCCGGTCAAGAGCTCGAGCACAATGATGCCAAAGCTGAAGACGTCGCTTTTGTCGTTGAGGTAGCCGTAGAGCGCGTACTCGGGAGCCACGTATCCGAGCGTGCCCACGGTGCGCGTGGTGTAGTGCGTCTTGCCTGCAGTCTTGATTTTGGCCATCCCAAAGTCAGCCACGAGAGGGCTCAGGTCCTCGTCGAGCAGCACGTTTGCCGCCTTCACGTCCCTATGAAGGATGGCCGGCTTCGCGTCTTCGTGCAGGTAAGCCAGTCCCCTCGCTATTCCAACCAAGATCTTGAAACGTTCCGGCCACGTCAGGCACGGCCGGGTGGAGCTAAAGAAATAATCCGCCAGGCTTCCATTTTCCATCAAGTCGTACACCAGAACCTGCTCAAGCACTTGGTCGATGACCCCTACGCTGTAGCCTTTCAGAGGCAACAAGTTCCGGTGCTTCGTGTTGCTGATCACCTGTACCTCGTGGCTGAACTCCTCATCCGCTCTCTGCCGGAAGTCCTTAAATCTCTTTACAGCTATTCGCCTTCCGTCTACCAGAGTGCCTCTGTACACCATACCGAAGCCCCCCTCCCCAATAAGATTCGACTCCGAGAAATTCCCTATGGCTTCTTTTATCTCGGTCATGTCGAAGAAGATCAGGCCCGTACTCTCGCTGAGGATCTCATACCTACGGATCAGCTTCCTCTCTTGCCTTTCCTTCACGTTGCGCAGCCTTCTCAGGTACCCTAACACGGCGGCCAACACAAGGATGAGTACCGCCAGCGAAGGAACAAGCGTCATGATAAGCGTCTTGGAAACCGCGCTGGGAGCTCTGCTATCTCTTCGAGGAGGCGGACCCAAGGCGGTTGGCACGGAAGACAAATTGCTGACACTAAGAATGCAAGAAGCGGCATTGGGGCCGAGGGCGTCGTAGCAGTTGATGCCGCCTCCCACGTAAACTATGACGAACGCCGGGCACCTGGATTTCCCTGAGAGGGGGCTTTGATTCAAGGAATAGAGCGCCCCGCACATAGCCTTCACACAGTTGGTGCACTGGAAAGCGCCCGGCCCCGATGCGTTGCAGTTTCGCCGCAGGGAGGACACGTTGATCGCCTTCTCGAAGGTCTGAAAATCCGTAATATTGTTGCAGGTTGAAGAGTCCGTCAAGAAGCTATCGACCCCCAGCCCGCAATTTGCAATGACTTTGGGGTCAACCCCGCGGCCTATGAGCTGGTTCGTCAATTCATTGACGCAGGAATCGGCAGTGAGGTTGTCGGTTAAGAGGAAAGAACGATAGTTGTGCATCCGGGAGAAATGCAGGCTTTTAATCAAGTCGGTGATGCCTTCGCAGCATTGAGATTTGTCCCGTACTAAGCATTGCTCATACATCCATGAATACGCTTCAATTTCCCCTGTTATATTCATCGGGCATACTCCTGCTGCGGCTGGCACGACACCCGCGAACAAAATTAGCGCCACCACTAACATCCCCGTCCTCTCCATCCTGTTTTCAGAACTGAAATGTACGTTATTCCTTTTTATCGCAGTGATCAGTCTACGTAAACATTATATTTTCAAGGAATAAACAGCCTCTACCAAATAAGTAGTTGGGTACTTTTTGACCATTGAAGTAGTATCTATAGGTAACATCCGTTGACAGGGAAAATTAGGGCAAAAAGACCGAAGAAAATGTGGAGCCTGTGGAGAGCAAAACACAGTTCGGGTGAATAAAAAGCAGCTAACAGAACAAATATGAAAGGGTTGTAGTCGCATTAAGTGTCCGTATTCAGCAGCGTGGGATTGATTCCTTCCTTCCAACTTCCAAGAGTCTTTCCCACGTGTCCCACCTGTAAAGGTTTTCTGTTTTTGTCATGTTGCGAGCTTTCCTCATGGGTACCGACAAAATTAGGACATTCCCCTCCACATTTACCTTTATTATTTTAATTAATTGTTATTATCATTCTAATAATTAATTATTCTTATCATTCTAATGTGCATGCAATTTGCCAACAACATTGTCTTTATTGTTGACCCCCATGTCATATTAAGGTGAGAGTAGGTGAAGGGCTTATCATGTTTTATTTTGAGGTGATATTATAATAGTATATATATTCTATATTTTTTAACATTTATATTTAATCAAGTTTAGAAATGATTGATTTAGAAGTTATTTCAACTTTATCTATTTTGGTATTTTGATTTATATAAAATTAATTTTATTTTTTAATATGCATGTAATATGTAAATAGGCATTATCTTTAGTGTAATCTTTCTTCATATCAAGGTGATAGTAGGTAGAATGCTTCTTTAGTTTAGTTTTATTTAGAGTTAATATTACTAGCAATCACACCTTAGTGTGCAATGGGTACGTCAAAGAGGTGTTGAAGGTCAAAAGGGAAAATTTGTTCTGATTTTTGCATATATTTGTGTAGCGCATGAGATCAATTGGTAGACCATTGAGAAAATGATGGTGTTTGTGCAACAAATGTCTCAATGAATAAGTGATAACTTCAAATGAACTATGCATCCACATATATGGATCCATTACATTTGAATCGGGAAGATAATCAATCTCCATTACCAAAAGGCTCATGTTATGTTTACCAACATTAGGAAGAGAGGGAACTTTGGTCTCCATTACCAACAAGCTTATGTTTACAATAGGAAGAGAGAGAGAGATAGGGATAGAAAGATGAGAGATAGAGGAGGAAAGAGCGAGAGAGAGAGAAAGGGATAATGATGCAGGAGCATTGGCTATCGGCATCAACCAAAAATATTTTATGTTCTCAGTTTTGATTTTCTTGGCATCTTTTAGCAATTTGGTGAAACTTTAATATTTTGAATTTTGTGAAGACCGAAGCAAAACAGGTTGGTAAGAATATTTGTGGCATTATTATGAGTGTACTTGCCAATTTTCATGTAAAATAGAGCACTTTGCATTTTCTGCCTGCCAACACCCATGACACTTTAGACAATGTCGAAGTCAAATAATGAATTGTCTTTAAATTGTGAGGCTTCAAGAATGAGATGTCAATTTTTATGGGAGATAAATGCATATGAAAATAAAGTAGAAGCCTCTGATATAAAAAGGGGAAGAATAAATGTTAAAAAAAAAATGAAATTTTAAAGGCAGGGAGGTAGCTTCCTAAGAAAATAAAAGAATTGAAAAAATAAAATAAAAAAGATAGAAATTTTCATATCCGTGTTGAAAGGCGAAGGGATGCAAAAGGAAAAAGTGGAAGAGACAAAAAGAAAAGAAGAGGAGGCATGTAGCTAGGAAGAGAGGGAGGGCAGCAAATTTCTAAAGGGGTTGTTGTATCACATTCTTTTTTTTTAATTTGTAAACAGTAGACAATAAGACAAGTAGGGGCTCCACGTAGAGGAGAAAGGAGGGGTTGTGAAAGACAAAGAGAAAATGCAGATTTAATTCAAGATAGAGAGGGGCAACAAAGGTCTAAAAAATAGTAAAAAATAATTGCTGGCAAATTGAGAAGGAAGGTGCGCCACATTGCCTAAGTGAGGCATTTAATGATTTTAAAATAAAACATATAATAGTAGATTTGGACTGTGTGAGAGGAGGCGATTAGTGAAGCTCACTTTCCAAAAGGCAAAGGAAATCATGGAAGGAAGAATAAAGTAGAGAGTGTAGCATTGGAAATGGAGGAGGTGTTGCATAACATATTTATTGAGTAGTTGGATATTCAAAGATTGTAATTATTTAAATTGTCTGATAATTATGAAATTGAAGTTGCATAGTGAAATTGTTCATTGTAATTGAGTTGCTTCTATTTGTATAAATTCATAATTAAGCTTTTGATTTGACAAATGAAATTGTCTAATAATTTCAAATTGTCTACAAAAAGAGGGAATAGTTAGCTTTCATTAATTGGTGTTTAAATTGCGAGTTTGAGCTTGTTTGCATTAGAGAAGGAGATAGAGATATAAAGAAATATAGAGATAGAGATGGAGATGGAGATTGAGGTGGAGAAGGAGAGGGATATGGAGAGAAGTGAGAGAGATAAGGAGAGAGAGGAGAGAGGGATAGATAGAGATGTAAGAGATAAATATATAGAGAGGGAGAGAATGAGCGAGAGAGAGAGGGAGAGAATGGGAGAGGTAGATAGGAAGTTATATAGAGAGAGAGGTAGAGAGGGAGAGATATGGGGCTAGAGAGAGATGGGGAGGTAATAAGATAGAGATAGACGAAGAGATGGAAGAAGAAATATGGAGAGATAGAGATAGAGAGGCAAAGAGATATAGATATAGAGGTCTAGGAAGAGGGAGAAGGACAGAGAGGGAGACGAAGAGGGAGAGAGAGAGAGGGGGCGAGAGATGGATGGATAGAGAGAGGGGGTGAGAAATGGATGGATAGAGAGTTTGAGGGGGAGAGAAGAAGATAGAGGGAGAGAGGAAGAGGGAGAGAAATAGATAGAGAGATGGAGAGGTAGAGGGAGAGATAAAGATAGAGAGAGATAGGGATAGAGAGGGAGAGGTAGATAGGAAGAGATAGATAGACATATAGGAAGAGGGTGAGTGAAAGAGAGAGATATATAAGGATATATAGAGAGGGGGAGAGGGAGACGAAGATATAGACACACAAAAAAGGTAGAGAAGTAGAGATAGAAAAATGGAGATACAAATATATGTAAGATCAATTGAGTTTTTCTTAAGTGTAAGAAGCATATAAATAAGCAGAGATGAACCTGGATTCATTAATTATGTAAATTTAAGGGTATGTGTATTTGAAAATAGTAAATGCTAATTGGAGAGTTTTTCATACAGGGACTTTTCAGTGGGTTGGAGAGGATGGTATCCCTCATGAGGTGTATAACTTACTAAAAAGTATATTTCATATGTATTTGGTCAAGTGATCCTTAACCCTCATATTATGAAGGAAAAGTGTAGAACAAAGAAGATTTTATGGTTATATTTATGGAATCAGTCTGGAAATGAACACAATTCAACCTAGCATAAAAGGTGTAGACTTGGTGTAATGAGGTGGAAATAAGAGAGCAATTTTTTTTGGCTAGAAAAATCTCCACTACCATGGGAGGGAATATCAATTTAGTGGAAATCCCTTCTTGTGTGATTATGTGAAAGTAGACCTTAATGTTCGGTATATTCTCAAGAGGGGAGGGCTTGCCAATTATATGGAGAGGTTTAATGGGTTCAAACCCATGCTTTTGGTGGAGTTCACTAGAATTGGAATCCCTGAGAGGTAAGAATATGATAATTTAAATGAGATTTTTTTAAGGAGTTTATTGCTCAAATATTTGGTTGATTGAAGGAGGGAGGGAGGTTTATATGGGCTGCAAGAATATGGAATAATTATTAATATCATATATTAAGGTTGATATGATATATCATTCTCATTTGTGCTCTCTAGAAATGGTCTTTTCCTATCCTCTCAACCCTAAGTCTCCTTTTGAGGGTAGTCTTTCCTTTATATCTACTAACTTTCTAAGGATCAGAGTAGAAGAAATTTGGGTGGTGGGGAATGTAGTCATGGAGCTAAAGTCCCTTGCGAGGAGAAGGGGAAAAGGTGATGGTAAATGACCCTATAGTGGAGGACAAGCCATAGATAGGGGAGAGGAGAAAACACAATATTAAGGGAAAAGGTAAAATGTATGAGGTGGATGACATTCATGTGCATGGTAATATTTATAAAGTAGAAGGATTATGTATTGACTCTTCTAAATTTCTTATCGATATTTCATAACCTTCTTCATCTCTTGAAATCATGGCTTCAATTGAAAATTTTCTTTCTAACAAAACTAATGAAATGAACAAAAAAAATTATTATGTGCCATAAGATTTTCAAATGGTTCTTCATTAAGATAAACAAAATGAATTGAAAAACCTATTTAATAGATAAATGAAAAATGCAATGGAAAATGAAAATGGAAAAACACCAACTGGAATGAAAAGATTGACGTGTTAGAGAAGAATCTTATTGAAACTAAAACTAATGAGGGTGACGTATCTCAATAAAACCACCATTAAGAACTTTACCTAAATCATCTAATGCAAGGATGCTCTCAAAATCTGTGAGTGTACATGGTTGACCTCCTTTCCTGTGCTTGTTGTCTTGAGGAAACCCTAAAATTTATCAGTAAGATGCCATTTAAATGACCTGTGCCTGCAAATCACATATGAATATAGTCTTAGCAGTATTTACAATGATTTTGCATTTTGATTTGGATCCTAAGAATGCAACGACTGTTGTTTTTTTCTTATAAATCTTTGCAGAAGTAGGTAGGTGGCATGAGGTTCAAATGGTAATGAGATTGATGAATGATAAAGGAGTTAAAAGATACTAGATGTAGTGGGATTGGTCATTAAAGGCCATAAAATGGTGTAGGAGACAAACCACATCCACAAACACAAGAGACAACAAAACATACATATAATTTATTAACAAAGGGAAAGAAAAGCCTTTCGCTAGACAACAATCTCTGGTGATATGCCTTGACCAACCCAGTCAGAAAACACATTGAATAATTAAAGTAATTGGACAATTTGAAGTTTTAAAAATATGATGAGAAACATCAAAAACACTTTTGTAAAATGCCCAAAACTTGAAACTAAAAATTCAAGATCTTAATATTTATCCATCACAAACCATTGCATTAATAAAAAAACTATACAGTGTTAATAGTTTACAAAAGAAGCAACTCTCTTTGTAAATGGTCAAAAAAAAAAAAGAACAAAAACCTATGATCGTGTAGTTAAAGGGAATTTGGTCTCTAAGCCATGAGAAGTGAATAGATTCAAAGCCACGGGCGGGGTCACAGAGTGATTAATTTCAGCCTTTCATTAGTTCGTTTCGTATGCCACTTCACTACATCTTTCTTCCAATTTTGGCATCTGTATTTCTGGATACGTTCTCAACTGCAGTGCACTCGTGACCAGAGGTGAGTCGTCTCATCTGCCCAAGCAAAGGGCAATTTCCACCAATCTCTTGAGAAGAAACTGAATGACGTATGTTATAGTTGGGTTTTATAAATGCAGGGAAAAGAGTTTCGACGGGGGAAAAAATGACGGTGAAAAACATATCCTGCAATAAATGGCCACGATTAGTTCAATCGTTGGCAAGGGCTATTGATAAATATAAGTTGGTTGATCTTGTTCATATTGGATACGCCTTTGGCGTAAATTAATAAATAAATTAATTAAAAATAAAAAAGTATGGCCATGGGTCCTCCTCTGTCGACAACACCAATCTACTCACTATTTGATGAAAACCAGTCTATTGGAAGCTGCTGGTTTCTGAAGAATACATCAAGGTGGGCCTTCAAATGCAACTATTCCCTTGTCTATTATGACACTGTTCATTGTCCAATCTCTTTAGGGTCTTAGAGTTTATCTGATAAGCGTCAACTCGGCTCCTTCCGGGTCAGAAATCTTACAAAACGTGCGTTTTCACGAGTCAATGGATGAGCCATCCCAGTCAAAGCAGAGGAACTTGGCTGTGAATTGCAAACACGGCAAGAGCTTTGAATTCAAAGTGGATCCGTACGTGCATGTTTTACAAATACAAAAGCATTATAAAAAACCCATTTTAGTGAACACTACCTAATGCTTCACGTGATCAAGTTTAACTAGTATGATTATGATATAAGGATTTTTAATATTTTGGAGTTAATTTTAAAATTTATATGTATTTTTAATATTATATTTAAGAGAAAAAGTATTAAGTGTATATTTATGAGATATTTTTAAAATATTGATATGTGAAGAAGAGTTCAAGTTTTTAGATTAATTTAATAAAAAAAAAATTTAAAATAGTGTGTATTTATTTTTAAAAAATTGTGGCATGTTTTTATATGTGAGAGTTATTTGAAAGAGATTTTTTAGTATGAATAGTGTACTTTTATATTAATATATAAAAAATGACATATTATAGTTAGTTCACAAAAAAAAATGGTGAAATAACATCAAGCTTTGAAACATCAAAGCATGAAATTTTAAACATACAAAAGTAGTCAAATTGATATGCAACTAGTGCAATTACAATGAGTAGAGGAAGTGGGGCTCTATTAGAGGAGTCACCCCAACCATCTAGGAGCTCTTGACCATCATGGGTTGGCTCTCAACTCATAAGGGTACTATGATCCTCTTTTCCTTTTTCTTATTCTTGATTAGAGGGAACTGTATGAGCATGAGAGATAGAAAGAGCTAGTAAAAGGTACTTCCCACTATCTTGCCACCTAGAAGTATCTTCGTCACAATGCTAAGAAGCAATAGATTGGCCCTAGACTAGGTGCATGTTTGTGGGGGACAACCACGTCCTCTATGCTAATAAGAGCCATGAGAGTGGTATCTAAAATGAACAATATGGCTATGACCATGTTTGCACCCTTAGGGAGGAGGAGGACTCTTATTGGAAGGAGAAGCTGACACACATGCAAAAACACATAGGATATTTGCCCAATGCTTAATAAGATTTTGCAAGGGGGAAACCTCTAGTGCAACTTCATTAACTCTCACCTAAATTTTTAGGATAACAATAGAGCATGTTATGGATTTATAATAATGGAAAAATAAGAATCTATGATAGCTTAAAAAAAGATACATTTTTATCTTTCCATCTACTGAAAAGAATATCCACTCTAAAAGCATGCCAAATTTGGATAAATTTAACTAGTAATTTAGACCAATCACCTAAAATACTTCTATGTTAAGAAAGAAGATCAAGCTAAAACACTTGAAAAACTCATGAATCTAGATATCCACAAAAATATAGAGATGATTAGAAACACCTAGATGGATCAAATGGAACTTAATGGGGACACCCTGATAAATGAGATGCTAAGAAAAATAAGGAAAATTGGGCTCCAAAAAGACAAACCAAACTAAATGAAACTTGCATAGCTATGGATTTGTTGAAAATTAAACATGTCACCTACCATTAAGCTTTTGAATAATTAGCATGTGTAGATAAATTCATGAATGATAGTTGTGTTACTTGTAATTCCTAAAAGGTGTTTCTCAATATCATTTCCAATCCTTTCACCAAGGTTTGGTGCACCTAATCCCAATCTTGTGAACCATTTATGGAGGAATAGACTCCACAATGGTTCAAAATATTTCAAGATCCTAATTAGAGAGCCTATATTTGGCCTTAAAGTTAAACCAAGATATCTAATTTTTGGTGGTTCTAGGAAAGAGGTCTAAAATGAACAAATCCCTCTATGAAAATATTCAAGGAATGAACCCAAAAAAAAAGACTAAGGTTGCAAATTTTTTATTGCATTGAGAAAGAAAACAATTACAAAGAGCCACTCAAAGAGAGTTATCCATAAGTGAAAAATAAAACATAGCAAAAGCATCAGAATGATCAACCAAAAGGGGAACTAAATACATCACAACAGAAGCTACCAACCGGACCAAGCACTAAGTATAGCTAAGACAATATATTCAACCAAAGATAACCACCTTCAAATTAGATCACAACTCCAAAAGAATGGGGAAGATAATTCCACTTAGAGCCAAAATACATGTAATTAGAATACTCGCCTAGGAAATGTAAAGATTTCCCAACAAAAAATCTTGACCTATATATCACTTCAAACACCACCAATTCCAAGTAGTCAAATAGGAAAGTCGTCCCAAACTAATAATGATGAAACCAAATAAACCATTAACAATATTTTTTATTATTGATAAAATAAAACCAGTAAATAATGAATTGCTTCAAATCCACACTTTTGAATTATTCCTCTTTCCCTCTACAATGAAATGAAAACACTCTTATATCTAAAAAGTTGGAGAAAAAACAAAACAAAAAAAAACCTGAAAAGTACCATTTTTGACAATTTTTAGACAATTGTCATAATTTGTTATTTTTGGTAATTTTGCATGCCTATCCCTTTGAGCTCAGATTTTCCAAATATCATCCTACCACTATGGTGGCACAATTTGTCAACTTACAATTCAAATTGGAAACATGAGTTCCAAATTATTAAAAGTTCAACAACTTTCTAAAAACCTAAAAAATACTAAAAGTTTATTTTAAGGGCCTAGATGAAAGATTTTGGCCCCAAAAAAGTGTCAAAATAGCCACCAACCAACACTCCCCATTAAATTTGAGCCCAAACGAACTATCAAATCAAAATTTATGACTCCCAGAAACCCCTACATCAAATAAAAATTTTAGTAGAAGAAGAGGCCATAATAGAAAATGCACTTCTCCATATCCATGAACCTCATAGTAACCAAGAATTACATCATCCTATAAAATAATAGTAGTCATTAACATCACTTGATCAATCAATATTTTTAACATTTTTGTCATCAAATTTATCTTTAGATATTTCCTCAATTGTATTGAGTTGAACTTATAGATCAACCAAGGTAATTTTGAGGTCAAAGTTGATTTAGAGAGAAGATCACAAAAGGAAGATATATGGGGAATTCAAATAGAGGATCATGGATTCTATTTTAACTAAAAATAAATATTGAGAAAAGGCAACCAAACATCAAAATATATGCAAATGTGCTTAAGGATAATGTGTTTGAAAGTTTGAGTAACAATATTGTGATGTGAGGAAAGTCCAAGGAGAGCCACTTTCGAAGACCAAACCTAAGGAAAAAGAGTAGGGAGAGTGGGGAAGAAGAAGTTCTATAGGTGATGCGAATGGGAGTAGAACAAAAATGCATGTTTAATAGTCTCTTTTTTGGTGTTAAAAGGACTTCAAGGAGAGAGATATGAAGGAAATTTGATCACTAATAGGAACCTTAATAAGTTAAACTTTTCAAGAAATCAGTTTAGCTTGAGTGTCAGATCTAAATTTCCAAATAAGGGTGTTTAACTTGTTCCATCTAGATCGTATGAATTTTTAGTGCAACTAGAGGTTAAGGCAAGGAGACAAGATATTGTACACAAAAAATTTCTTTAATAGTTTTAAGAGGGAAGACATGGAAGTTTCAATTTCTGGGCCATTTCCAATCTTTAAGGAAGTTATCATGGCAAGGGGTAGACAACATATTGGAAAGTTTAAGTGTAACTAGTTGTTGGATTTTCTAAATTGGGATCATGGATGAAGGGGAAAACATGAATTGAGACTTGATTTGATGTCATGGTTTCCAATTAAATATAATGAGATCCCATAATTCCCAAAAAAAATTAATGCCTTTTAAAAAGAGATGCTTATCTTTAAGGTTTTTTATATAGTAAGAGGAGTATTGTTTTGTTGAATCAAGTATCTCCATCAAATGGGGGAGGAGGCAAAAATAACCCATGACTCAATGCTTGATCACACCAAGATAGTTTTCTTGAAGTAGTTTACTAAGCACTTCAAATAGAATTGAAAGGATCAAAACTACAAGTTATTTATTAAGGGGCAAGAAGAAGATTATCCTTCCAATTAACCAAGTCCCGAGAGTGGCCACTAGTAGTATTTCTCTGAATACAATGATAAATTAGATGTTTCTAAGGAACATCCATCAAGGCCATAACATTTAATTTAATTATGAGGAAAATTTAATTATAATGATCTATGATTCCCAATCCTCCTCTTTTGATCAATATAGTGAATCCAAAAGTAGTAGGTAGGGAGTTTTTTTCCCAATTATCCCAAAGGAAGTTCTTGATTAACCGAAGCCATCTTCTATAACAAGTTTTGAAGGAATCCAACAATAAGATATATATAAACATGGTTATCCAAGATGATTTGGCAACTTGATTTCTACTAGTCACGATAGAAAGTTTTTTGATCCAATTCAAGAGTTTATTTGGCACTTTAGACAAGAACCATTTCCACATTTCCTTTGAGAGACCTAATACAAAATTTTATAATCGTAAGGAACCTCTGATAGTACCATGTTTCACTTATCTCCATTCATATGGTTCTCAAGTTGGTTTTGGGTTAGAAATTGTTATTATTATAATTCATTTTTATGCATGACCAACTTGGTGCTTGGGAACAAGAGAAAAAATATTCACATGTTAGAGTATGAGTCACTCTTTGTTGAGGCTTGAGTGAAAATCATGCTTTCATCTACACACAAAATGGGATTTATATATTGTAGTACTGCTTAGAATAACAATGCCTGAATAATCTTTTATTAGCCAGTGCATGTTGCAAAATTTATCTATAGCAGAAGCAACAACGACATAAAGGAAAGGAGCAAGGGGAAAACCTCGACGGTAATGGATTTTTTTAAGAGTAATTAGGGAGAGCACACTATTAATCCACAACTTTGGAATTCAAACCCATATAAATAATGTTTTATTCTTCTCACAAATTTTAAGCTATGTTACCTATTTTTTCTTTCAACTCAATCAGGTAGAGCTAGAACAACATTTAAAACTAAAGATAAAAGGTACACAAATTTCTACTAAGGTTTTCATCATTACACAAAAGATTCTTTCAAATGAAATTTCTAGTTTCATTATGTAAGTATTTACAAGAGAATAGATTACACAAATTTTCATAAGATTGCTTTCTATTCATTGTACAAAAGTATGGTGTCCCACACAAGTCATGGGAGTGATTGATGAAATGATAAAATGCAACATAAGGAAATAGACTATATATCTGATGAAATAAAAGAACATGAAAACATAATGGATCCATCATTGCCTGAATGGTGAATCTTAAGGTTGCTCAGATGTGTCTTCAACTCTAGCTCCTTTTGTTGGTTGCTCCAAAAATACCTATAAAAGATGAAATAGATGGTGTTGAAGCTAGGGATCAAACTCTCCTCATATGCCAAAATCAACAGATATATAATCTATTCTCATGAAGCATTTAATCAAGTATACATATTTTTACAAAGTTTTAGGACCAGAAGATCCAAATCATCATTGGTAGATTTTAGCTTCATTGTTTTATCTAACATGATTTTTCAATGTGTATGTATGAGTGCAATTGCTATTCCAAGTTCATCTTATTCAACATCACAACATGTGGAGTGAAATGGGATCCCACAAGGGTTGAGCCTAGCATGTTGTCCTCTCTTTTTTTTTAAGAGGGATAGGATATAAACTCATCACACTTATATCAACTCTTTGAGTAAGTACTCATCACCCATTATAGTGAGTTAATAGACATTAATACCATAAATGAATTTAGCTATTTACCTATCGAATCACAATGGCATCAAAGGACAACAGAAAATCAATTTAATAGTGATAAGGTTTGCAAAATAATCATAATGCAATATTGATGATAGACCTTGAACATGAAGTGTTTTGAACATACTCATGAGCACAAAGATTTAGTGCAATCTTATGTTAAGTAGTCCTTAAACTATAGTGGCATGGGTTTGAAGATAGTATTGATAAAAGGTAAGGAGGACCCTTTAGCACAATGAGGGAGGTGCCTTTAGGGCTATTAAGATAGGGTTTAATAACTCAAAGACACACTGAGACTATAAAAAATAGCCCTTAATAGGATTTATTAGTACTCACATCCGTAACCTAGAATACATGAGACCCCAAGGCATTTGGTAAGAGTTAGCTGTCAGATATTCAAGGGTCAAGTGTAGACATGAATTTTTTTCTTTATTTTTTAGAAGGTGTAACTAAAGAAGCTGCGACCATAACCCAGAGGGTTTCCTTTTCATTTTAGATAAGGGTTTTTTTTTCACCATTTCAAGTGATATAGTTTGGCCTACAAACAAGTGAAACCCTCGTGTTTTCCAAAAGTATTAAGGTTAAAACACAAAGATTAAAAACCTTTCGCCGTTTTTGTAGAAGATTCAAAAGCATCAAGTCAAAAGAGAACACACAAAAAATCAAGTGTCTTTTATCATTTCTGCTATATAAGAAAGTAAAGAAAAGCATTTTTCTTTAACAGAGAGCCATTTTCATTCATAGAAGAAGTAAGAAACAACATTTTAATGCAAGAGTTTGTGCTTACCATGCAGTTTCCAGTTGGTTTTGCATAGAACCTCCATGAAAACTCCCGATGAAACCCTATATTCATGGCTTGAGTAAAGTTTCCAGAAAAGTAAAATGTAAAATGAAATGTTTGCAAAGTGTTTGGCCATGTTTTTGTGTTAGATTTTCGATGAGCTAAATTTTGGCAGATAAAAAAAATGACATTTTTTCCTTTGTTTTAAAATATTTTCTTCATGAATTAATGCCCTTTGCATTATGCGTGTATGCTAAGTGACTAAGGGTGTCCCCTTAATGACTTATGTATTTTGTGTTGTTTCCCAAGCCAAGGCTGAGTCATGCCTTATTTTCTCACAAATGTGAAACTTATTTGAAAATGTAAAGAAACATTATTGGAGTGATAGTTTATAAATCACTTTAATCAATGTTACCTATTTTGTAAAATAAAGATAAGAGGTGTTGGTTTTCAATATTGAGTCAAAATGGAGGGAAGTAGTTTGAATATTGATGTGCAGGTGCCATGCATCTAGGGGAGGTTGAAGAAGTTGACAGAAAAGTGGAGGGAATATAGGACCTATTTTGACTTAGTTTTAGAGGGGTTTGAAAGCATCTAGGAGCATTTTTAGGTTCCTTTATGGTAGGAGAGGTTGAGGCTTAACCTTTTCTTCATTCATAAGCCTTTTTGGAGTTGTTTTAGGGGCTAAAATTTAGGATTTTTTGTTGTGCACAACCAAGGGAGGTTGAAGCCCCTATCTTTGTGCAACTACTTGAAAAGCATAAAGTAACTTCAAACAATAGTTTTGGAGTTAGTTATTTTCATCTTCTTGCTACATTGTAACTTTTTTTTGGGAGGTTCTTTCAGCAAAGGATAGCATTGTAACTCTTTTACAGGAATGTATAGCAGTATTACACCTTTTTAAAATCAATAAAGTTAAGAAAACGTTGCCTTCTCAAATTCTATTTCATTGTTTTTGTTTGAATGATTGATGCAACTTCATGTGAAGTATTTCATCCTTGTTGTTGTGTCTCAAATTAGTAGCACATTTAGACAGAAGAAATATGTATGTTGCAGGTTGTAGGTTGTTTTGGTGATACAAACAAATTCAAAGTTGTGAAGAGAGTATATTTTCCTTCTAGGACTATGAGTATTATAGCCTTCTTATGAGACATTGATGCAAGAACATATGAGCCTCTGGGTTGTGTATGTAGAAGCTTGGTTGTTGATCAATTGCGTGTTTAAACAGTTGTGCAAGTTTTAGATAATCATTTTGTTGCATCACCTTAGGAGATAGTTTCATTTTTATGTTTCCTTCTTCCCCTTTTCCCAACAAATGCATTAATTTAGTTAGTTTTTAGGTGAACACCATAAGATCCAACTTACTATGGAGGTTAGCTTCCACAATATGAGCCCATAATCAAGGAAGCTTTCCCATGTTTCACCAATAGGCTGAGTTTACTCAGCAAGGGTGGACTATTAGTAGATAACAATAACTACTTTTCAAACCCAAATGACCGTTGGGCTTCCTCTTTACAACCTTTTGGCATTCTTAATGACAACTTTTCATAATTTGCAATATTTTGCAACTTCCTCATTGTAATGCACAAAATGACACCAATGACTCCCTAATGACCCTAAAACATCATGTAGTGTGAGACAATGAAATTTGTGTATTTAAACTTTAAAGTTAAAATGTTAAACTTTACCATTGTTCTTGTCTTCAAAGTTGTTTAAACTATATAATATAACCATAATATAACTAAGCAATATATGATATAATTTAACCATTATTCATTATTTTTTATTGTGAACTATATAATATAACCATTATTTTTTATGCTATTGTTTATTGATATTTAACCATTGCTCAAGATTAAATTTTCGAACAGTTTAAACATGCACATGAGGAACAAATTATTTTGATTCTCAACTTCTATATATCAAATTATCCAATAATCAAGTGTATGTCCATATACAAAATTGGCATCAACACCAACTCAAACAAAGTTTTACAAAATGTGGCATATGCCATCTTGATATCTATTCCAAATATACATGCCAAAATGTCTATCTCATCCTAAACTACTAGTGGATCATCAAAATGGAGCATCTCGATATCTATTCAAAATATACATGCCAAAATGTCTATCTCATCCTAAACTACTGGTGGATCATCAAAATGGAGCCTCTTTGAAGCACTCTTTGGCTTTGAAGGAAATTGCACAAGAAAAATTCAAACCATAATTGAGATTAGTTATATTATATAATTTAAAATTGAATAATTAACATCAAAATCAATATACATTGAATTATAATTGAACTCTAAAATTGAAATCTTGATTACCTCATATATACGTCTCTTCAAACCATCAGGAGTCCTAGAATATGCCCCTCTCAAAGAACCAATCATATCAAATTTTGCAATGTCAATCTATATATGTGAAAAAAACATAAAATTGATACAAGTTAGCATACAATTGTTGGTAATAGGAACATATTTACCAAACACAAAATAAAATAAACACATACCTCTTTAGGCATCTCTTTTTTTTTATCTCCTTCAAGTGTTTTGATAACTCCTCCTTGAGGTGTTTCAACACCTACTCCTTCAAGTGTTCCAACACCTACCCCTGCAGGCATTGTGACACTTGTCAACAAGGATGTGTAGCTCATAATCGCCTGTACATAAAAATGACAAGTATATGAAACTACCAATCTATGTCGATGTATGTATAATCACTAATATCATAAAACACTTAATTCAATTGAATTTGAGTTCAATTACCTTTCTGTTATCTACCATTGCGCCTCCAAATTTTGGACAGCCTTGCACCTCACTCGCTCGAGGTGTTTCCTACAAGAGGAAAATAAGATAAAAATATAAGTTAATATATAATTTCATTAATGACAAGCAAGTATATAATAAAAAAATGTAAACGAGTGAGTGCGAAAATATATACCGCATGCATGTCGAGGCCAAATTAAAAGGCCATGAGGGTGCTATTAGTAACCTATGTAATCTCCTCCTTAGTCATCAACTGTTAAATAGACCATGTAAATAAATACTAGTACTTGATACTATCTCTTATTAATATTCATTTAAAAAAAAATGCAAGTTATGAATTTACAACTTAAATCTTACCTATGTAACTATTCCAACATCCTCCTCTCTAGCAGCAAAGGGCTCTATAGGGTGTGCTCCAATATCCTGTGTCTGATCTCCTATAACGACCACATCATGGAGGTCATAATCATATGTCCCCAAGGGATGCTTAGCAGGTTGTACAAGAGTACCCACGCATATCTGGTGGCACATAGTAGAAGTATGTGGCACACAGATATGTGGGCCTGAGGAGGATGATGCAACAACACTCGATCCATTGCCAACATCACCAGCATGTGGCTAAGATACTATAGCAGTATGGGAAACGAAAAGATCACTCAAAGAGTGAATAGCTTGAATAGTCTGTGTGGTTGCATCTTCGATAATATTTGGATGACGTACTGGAGGTGGCTAAGGAAGGGGAGGAGGGGGAACATATGGGCCCTGGACTACTCTAACTGCCCCTAGTCTATCCTAGGGCATACCTCCACCTACGCCCTGGAAGGGTTTAATGTCAAAATAATTGACATGATGCCCTAACAAAAACTCAGCATATAATTTTTTAATAAAGTAAAATGGTACATCACTATTGTTGTTGGGTGATTTATCAAAATCAGTGCACCAATGATCCCAAAAGTTATCCGCAATGTCCTTATTCATGCACCAATTTATAAAAAGTTTTGGTTTATTAACATTAACTGGAAAATCGGTGCAGGGGTTAACAAATAAAGAGGCTATTCGGGATTTTTTATTCCAATATCTTTTACATCTTCATAAGACAATCCACTGGAGTAATATTCCCCCATGTTTTCTTGCCACAAAAGAAAGGCATTATGTTGGGTGGACAGGGTCTCTATATTTTTTAATTATTTCTTTCAATGTGTTTGTCATATTCCTTGATCGAGGGATTGTCTTATAAACATCACAAATGCCCCTCAATTGCTCCATTTTTTCACTAGTTAACTCTTCAATTGATGGGCACGGCTTAGTGGTGGAGGGTTTGGAATTTTTGGGTTTTGATTCTCAGCCATAATACCTGATTGAAGTTCAAAACAAATTAATCTAATTGAAATTACACAATATAAATGAAATTATTATAAAAAACCCTAGTTTTTAATTAAAATCTGTAAAACACCTTAATTTTTAATAAAAATATGTTAAAAACTAGTTAAAATTATACAAAACTCAAACAAAAATTGATTAAAACAAAAAAACAACCAAAGACTTACTTCAAAATTGGATATCAGCTAAGAACGGATATCGGATTTGTGTCCACTGTCATTTTTTGAGTCATTGTATGTTTCAAAATGTTAGAATGAATTTGAAATGACTTTTTTTCATTTATATTGCCCGACCCCAAATCAGATATCCGATTCAAATCAAATATCCGATTTTTTTTTACTTTTAAAAATTGGATATCCGATTAGTAAAACTTAGGCTTGGGAATTGTTATGGAGCAATGTACTGAGACCCAACCCAAAAAAAAGTCAACTCAAGATTTTCAAATTTTTTGGCGAGTTCAAAACGCTACTTTTTTCATATCACCACTTTTTGGCCCATCATGATCTTGCACATGCCCAATCTAGAAAAGGTTTTGAAAATATGTAAAGAACATAACCTATCATTGAGTCGTGAGAAATTTTTCATGATGATGACTCAAAGGATTGTTCTAGGGAAATTTATCTTAAGTGTAGGAATTCAAGTGGATCCCAACAAGATTGAGATCATCTATACACTTCTTGTGCCACGAAAGTAAAAAGATGTCAGGAGATATTTGGGACATGTAGGCTACTATAGGAGATTCATCCAAGATTTTAATAAAATTACAACACCCTTATTTATCTTGCTCACCAAAGATAGAATTTGAATGGACTGTAGAATGGCAGTGCTCCTTCAAGGCACTTAAGGTAGCTTTGACATAAACACCTGTCTTGAGAGGGCCAAACTGGACACTACCTTTCCACCTACACACTAATGATTCATATTTTTCTATAGGAGTAGTCTTGGGACAAAAATAAGGTAACAAGGAATATTTTATTTATTATATCAACAAAAAATTACAAGGAGTCGAGCTTAACTACACTGTCACCGAGAAAGAGATGGTAGTTTTGTATGCTATCAACAAGTTTAGGAATTATATCACTAGCTATCAAGTCTTTATCCACACAGATCATACAACCATGAGATTTTAAGTTGGTGGGACATAGTATATATCTCAAAAAAAAAAAATTCACAACCAAAATATAAACACAGAAAAAAAACATGTGTACGCTTTTTGCCTTCATACCTTTTTGCACCTACAACCTTTTACCTATCAATTCCCTAGATTCTAAGCCAATTCAAGATGATACAAAGGAGGAAATGGATGTAACAATTGTAGTTACATTGAAAAATTTCATGTCAGTAGAAGAATAGAGAGGGCTTTAGGGTGGATGAATCAATTTTGAGCTAAATTTACAAGGATTTGAGTGGAGTTAGAGTATTTTCACCATGGGAGGTGATATAATCATAAGGGAGCCATCAAGATACACAAAAATATTGGAGGATGGGTTAGTTCTACCCATTTTCATAAGGGTAGGATGGTTGGACTACTTCCTAAAATTGTTAGATTTTAACAAAGACATGATGAGGCAATTCACAGCTACATTACATCATGATGAAGCCATTGTCAAGGGTTTGAAAGTGGATGCCTCAAAAGTTGCAATTACTGGTATCTGGTTTATCAAGGAATGGATTCAAATTCCTTGTTAGAGAAAATGTAGTTTTTGTAAGGGATGGGTTTAGGGAGGTAGGATATAATCTTGATTAATCATCACAAGGTACAAACAGATTGTCACTTTTGGATATGGGCCTCTTGTGCTTCCTATATTATTAAATATATCACCTATGATGGGAGAAAATACCTTCTATAAATTGTGCATGTTAAGTTACTTAGTCATCTTCATCACCATAGATTGGTAAATATACCTAATTTCCTTTACAATTTTCTAAAAAGAATGGTGTTTGAATACCAGAGAAAGATAAATGATTCAGTTTTGTCACACTACTACTTGGTAACCTTGTTAGCAAAAAGGAGCCTTAGGGTTCAGCATCCACAAGTGTCATGGGAAAGCTTTGTAATTTTTAGGGATATTAATCATATTCTAGAGGAACTAGTAGTTCTTGAAAACCTAGATTCATTTGTTGCTTCACCTACCTGCAGTAGAGGTGAACCATAGGAGAAAAGTGTGCAAGGATCACCACATGCAAAAATTGACCAACCTCCAACAAAAGAAACCCCAACTTCCTCTAGGACATGTCTGAGACTGGGAAAAAGAAAGATAGTGCATCCTCTACACCTTACAAGGTACATAAGAAAAATAAGGATACCAAGAAAATTAAATCTACCCCACCAAGGCGTTCAAGCCACTTGAGGAAGAAACGTGTCATGAGAGGGAGCATTGAGAAGCCAAAAGAGGAAACACAAGATGAGGAACAAAATGAAGAAGACATTGTAGCATTAGGTACTGATTCAGAATTGAAGGATAATGTGTTTGAGAATGTACGTGTACCTACAAAGAGAAAATGGTATATATCTAGTACCTCTGAGTCAAATTCAAAGGATGTTTTTGTTGCTAGTAAAACCAAGGGAGCCCCAATTAGCCCTGATAGTGAGGGTTTTGAATACACAAGGGTTGGAGATGAATAATTTTTAAAGGATAAGGAAAGTTTTTTGGAAGAAAGAAATGTTAGGAAAGAGTTGCAAGAAGCCTTAGAAAGGATAAAACAGCTAGAAGAACTGGTACAAACTTATGAGAAAGGGGACAAATAAAGGGAATGAAGATACAAGAGTTGGAGGGAAAGTTACACACATATGGACATGGGACCAAGTTAGACCTATTGACACAACTTACCTTGGTCAAAGTAGGGAATGAAGAGCTTGCAATAGTAGAAAATAGGAGCCCCCCTACTATACAAACTCTAGCTTATCATACAAGCTTGTTTGTAGGACATCAATTGTGGAAGGTTACTCAAGAGTTTTATGAATACAGAGAGAGCTGGAAAAAGGAAAAATAAATCATAATTACATAACATACTAGAATACTAGAGGGTAAGGATATGGAATTGAAAAGGTTAGAAGTTAAGGTATAAGTAGTAGATAAAGCTGCCCAAATTGTTAGATGCAGATCCCCAGCTAGAACCTATGCTCTATTTTTACAAGAAAAGTTTTTAAGTGTCTAGTTTAGTAGATTGATAAGTAACCAGTCAGTTTTCATGAGCATAAAATTGGATGTTTGTAGGGGATTTGCAATTGAGAGCACTAGCATCCTATTTTATAAATGAAAAATTTAGGGGTGAACTTATGGAAGAATATATGCAGAGAGAAAAAATAGTTGCTCTTCCAATAAGGAAGGAATCCAAGAAACTTGATATGATCATAGATGAATGGATAGAACTTTTGGATCACAAAGGTGTAGGCAATAAGATTATGAGTCTAAGAATGAAGGACTACAAAATGATGCACAAATTTTAATGGTTGGACTTGTTCATCATTGCTATAGGTATATGCAGGAAAGATGGGATAGCTTGACTCCTGAGATACAAAGAAAAGAGCCCCAGTCAGTCTACAATTTTATGGAAATGATTGAAAGGACACACAAATATATGGATGTTTCCCAAGACAAAGCAGATGAATGGGTATCACTCGCTTTTTAGCCACCAATAATTCTTTATCCGGTACCACACTGGATAGGAGATAAACATGAGGAATGTGAGAGGGATGAAATTATTAGAATGAATAGACTTGCACGTTACAAAGGTTTTTATTTGAAGTAGGTCAAAAGAGTGGATATTGTTGCAGACTTCAGAGACATTACCTTGCACTACAACCTTCGGCCCTAGCTAATTTTCTTGAGGACAAGAAAAAGGGAAGTTGGGGGGAATGATGAGCCCAAACATTAGTTAGTTTTCTTATATTTTTATGTAAGTTCACAGACATTACTAAGACATTTATCCTATACATGTTCATACATTATGTTATCTTTTATACTTATTATACAACCTTGAACCTACTATAAAGTATATGTAAATATAGTTATATGTGATGGTTAATGTATAATTTATGTGTGGATATGTATGAAATTTGATTGATATCTATGCTTAGCTATGGTTGTTAGTATTGTGTGCATGTTTTGTGAACTAACTCTTGCAACTAGATGTGGTGGACTATAGCTTGCAGCAACTTTGAGGTGCAACCTGTATCCAAAGGAGTTCCTAGACAACAAAATAAATGAAATGCAACAACTACAATATGGAGGCACTTAATAAAGATGGTTTTGCATCATTATGATGTCCAATAAATATATTGGAGGAGAAGAAACCTATTATAATTGGGATTCTAACATAGCCGATAGTTTGAGTGCAATCAATATTTTAGTTATGTTACAATAGATTTATAATCCTATTAGGACTCTTCATCCTTTTCAGTTGGGACTTAGATTACTGAGTCATTATCACGCTTTGATATCTAGGGAGTGGTGATTAATGGTTTCAGTTTAGAGTCTCGTTTCAATAAACTCCCTCGTGCCTATATGTATAGCTCGACGGTTGAGGTTTTAGAAGTTAGTTAATTGGTTTTTGTTCTAGAGAAAATCATATAATTTTCAAATACTTTTTAGTTAGTTGGCATTCCTTATGCAAACAATGTGATTGTTCAATCATGGTTTTCAATGAATGATATATCTCATTATATTATGTGATCTTTTGGATTGTGCAATGAATGATTTGAGTTATCATGAGTGTGTTGATCTAAGAATTTAGATTTGGTTTAGATTGGAGAATATACTACTTGAGCAAGGGCCACTCAAGGTCATTTTCTTTCATTCCATTTCCTTTTATTTCATTTTTATTTTAGTAGTTATTTCATAAACACAAGTTATGTCAAATAGATTCTTTATGTCACAGTCATTAATTGATTCATGAACAATTTGTGTTTCATAATCATACTGTAATTGCTTTTAGAGTTTGTTTTACTCCAGAGTATAGTATAGGTTCAATTATTAGTTCAGTTAATTTCCAGCCTTTATTTCTTGACAGAAATTAGTTATAGTCTTATATTGTAGGTACCCGTAGCAATAGTGTCAACTTTACCTTCTTTAAGTTATTTTGTATTTTTATGATTTACCAACAAGTGTAGCATTTGTAATAGGATGAATTAGGTAACCTTAAGTCTTTGAAAGAACATATAGTGTCAGTACCATCACAAGCCTAATAGCCTTGGTGAATAATTCAATGAAGGTCTTTCCAAAGGTATAAGTGGACTGTTTAGCTAGGTTTTTCTTCTTAATTGTGTGATTGCAACCAAATTTACTAGACACTAATAGGGACTCCACATTATTCATAGTAACTACTCAACATGCACAACATCCCTCGCCAGGACAATCTTGGGTGCACTCTATACCCTAAGTTGGACACACTCTGTGTGCCCCCTTCTCCAATACTCATAGCTCACCAAACCACTCTCTTCTTTCTTAAATGTTCTCCATCCTTGAATGTTCTCCATTCTTGAATTTTCTCCATGTCTTTCCAAGTCTCACATATATTCTTTATATAAACCTCAAGTTGTGGTTTCTAAACCATCACATCATTTCACAAAGGTTTCCTTTTAGTAATTATTTAAATAAATAATTATTCTTTCCCTTTTTAAAGATTTTTCATACATATTCTTTATTAATCTCTCTTGTAACCAAAGGATCATAATATCCTTTATTCTTCTATCTCCCTTTTAATTCTAAAGGGTTATTTCATAGTTTTCTCTTCTCTTGGAGAAAAATCCACATAATAGTAGCATAGTTTTCTAACATAGAGACTTTAATTAGTAGATCTATATATCAATTATATTATTAGTATTTCTAATAGATATGACAATATTTTTGTACATTCTATTAATTCAAATCTCGATACTAGTGTTTTGATGAATTTTGTATTGTGTGTATGAACTGGTACAAATATTGAGTGTTTCTATGAAATTGTTTGTAAAATCAATATTTTATTTCACCCAATATTTAACATGTGAATTAGATGGAATTTATTTTTGTTTATTTCATATCATACTTTTTGTCTATACTTTAGGTCTAATATTATTTATAGAAATATGTTATTGGTTTAGTACAAAGGGTGTATTTTGGCAAGTAATTATAGGAGGCTACCAAAGAGATTGTCGATTGGTGGAAATACCAGTTTAAAAACTATTATGATTCCAAAGATGCTTCCACTTGATGGTTTCCTATGATTTATAGATATTTATATTTATGAAAGTGCCTTAATTTGAACAAACTCCTTCATAATAATAATTGAATGTAAGCTACTAGTTTCTTATATTTCTCTGCAATATGGAACTCTAAAACAAATATAATTGTAGAAAAGAATCTTTTAAACTTTGTTGCCTTGAAGAGCTCTAATTATAGATTTGGCACATAAATCTAATCCTTGATGATGGGTATTTATAATCACATGTCCTCTAGACTAATAAGGAAGGTAACATAAATCGCAATCTATCATATAAAATCCTTTTCCCTACTTAGATGGAGTTGAGAGAAAATTTTTTAACAAATTTTCAACCTTCTAGTAATAGGCTTTAGGAAGAACCCACTAGGAACAAAGTAGAAAGCAAAAGCTTTAGATAAAATAAAGCATAAAGTAAGTGAAGAACTGACTAATTTTTCACTAAAGGGATTTGTCAAATGTTTTTAAAAATTCAATATTTTAGGGGGAGTACTCCAAGTGTTATATTATATTTTTCTAGAAAAATATGAGCACTTTATGTGTCCTCTATTTGAATGTTTTAAGTTCCACCATTTAAAAATAATAATTTTAAAATTATATTCCAAACACTACAAATCTTCTTGTCACGTCTTCAAATTTTGAATATGACAATCTTTGATTTCTTATTTAATATCAATGTTTAATTAATACAGAAAAATCTAACCACATGTTGTCCCATTTGATCTCTCATTTCCATGCACATATCTAACTATGCACTTGCTAATACAATTGATAGCAAAAATATTACCAAAATATCATCTCTTATTATCTATAAAACACTGTTTTGTTTTAAGCTATAAATTAAATTTCTTAAAACATTTTTTTGATACTTTACTTTGTTCTAAAATATTATAAAAATAAATTAATTCTTAGTATCATCCATTTTATTTTGATTAATACTAGAAAGGCCAGACAAAAGTTATCATATTACTAATTAAAATAAAGTCTGTAATCGTATGCTATAAAAGGCACTATTATCAAATGTCCTGTGTACAGAATGAAACATTAACTTCTTCGTTTGTGTCGGTGATAAGACTTGACTGTGTTCCTTCCATCCTTATCCGTTTAAATGGCAACAAAAACTTGTACTGCTCAGATGGCTTCCTTTCAATAAAAAAGCATGACAGATGGGTTCTCCTCTGTCATCAATAACACCAATCTATTCTTCTTCCCACTGGAAGTAACGAGAATACATCAAGGTGGGCCTTCAAATGCAAGTATTGGAAGTTATTGCTTTCTGAATTAAGACCAGAGTTCATTGACCTGTCTGTTTAAGTAGGAGGCTCTTACGCGTCATCCGGGCTCCTTTTAGGCCAGGAATCTTACAAAACGCGTGTGTTTTAGGAGTCATTAATGAATGAGCCATCCAAGTCAAAGCAGAGAAACTTGCCTTGAATTGCAAACACGGAAGAGTTTTGAATTCAAAGTCGGTCTATACGTGCATGTTTTACAAATACAAAAACATTATCAAAGACCCATTTTAGTGAACGCTAGGTGGTCAAGTTTAACTACTACGATTATGATAAAAGGATTTTTAAGTTTTGAGATAATTTTAAAATTTATATATTTCTAAAATATAATATTTACTAGCAATTGCACCTTGGTGTGCAATGGATACCCCGAAGAGGTGTTGAAGGTCAATTTGGAAAAAAATTGGTCTATTGGTAGGCCAATTAGCAAATGATGTTGTTTGTGCAATAAAGGTCTCACTAGAGAAGTGATAGCTTCAAAGCAACTATGCATCCACTTAGAAGGATCCAAACATGATTGAAACAAACTTTTAAGCAACTGTGCATCCACTTAGAAAGATCCAAACATTGTTGAAAAGATAATCATGCTTCGTTACCAATAAGATAGAGATAGAGAGGCAAAGATAATTAGTTATAGAGGTATGGGAAGAGGGAGAGGGAGATACAAAGATAGAGAAACAAAGATAATTATATATCAAGGTCTAGGAAGAGGGAGAGGGAGACATGTTTAGAGATAGAGGGGGGAGAGGAAGATAGAGGTAGAGATGACGATAAAGGGAGAGAGGATGAAGGAGATAAATAGAGATAGGGAGGGAGAAATAGGGAGTGTGTGTGAGTGAAAAAGACATATAGAGATAGAGATAGGAGGGGAGAAACATGGAGTGTGTGTGCGTGTATTGGTGACATGGCATACGTTATAAGCATCGATGCTCCACCTAGAGTTGGAGGGTGCTACAAAGTCAGACCATTCATAGTGAACATGTTATGCTCATGGTACCCATTATTTGCACTAGAAACACTCCTTCCTAGTAGAGCTTTTATGATGTACTATTAATTAATAATTATGGGTAACCCGATTTGTAAAAGCTAGGCATAGAAACAAAATTTGCCTATATATATATAAATAATTAATACATTTGAAAAAAATATTTTGTTTATAATAATAATATATTAATAATTAAATAACTATATTATTATCAATCATTAACAATTTGCATTTTTTGTTTTAAATTTCACATCCATTTATTTGATAAAATTTTAATAATTTTTAAAAACTCAATGTGGAAGGGAAAAAATGAACAAAGGAGAAATTTAAAGCGTGTATGGGTCTAATTTTTTTTGCAAACGTATTGTATATGTTGTGAATGGGAAAATAAAGTTTGCTTATTTATTTTAATTTAACTTTGCTTATTTAGCTTATTACCACTTGAAGTGCTAGTTATGTGCAGATGCACAAATGATAATCACAACATATTTCCTCACATTGGAATCGGATTCGATATTAAATGAAAAAAGAATTAATTGACACGATGTAGCAGACACACTTTCAATGCTTTGCAACACGGTATTGCCAGTCCAAACTCGTTACAGAGGCAGAGTCCCAAACCATCAATTAAATACAATAGGGCAAATCTTGAGAGAGAAACTTGTAACTATAAAAGTCCCTGGTTTTTCCCTTGAAGGTAAAATATTTGCAGAGCAGGCCTTCCTTCACAAATCCAGCCTTCTCCAACACTCTCTGAGACGCCATGTTGTCCAGCTCCACCAGGCCTTCGATGCACTCCAAACCCGGCATGTCAGTGAAGGCCGTGGAGAGACACAACTCCACCGCTTCCATCGCCCACTCCATGAAATCATCCACGTCGGCTTCCTGAAAATTGCGCAGAGTCACAGGCGGCATCTCCATCGCATTTAACTATTTGTCATCGGATAAGATATCATTAGCCTGTTTTTTCGTTCCACATACAACTATAGGTAAATCAAAGACCATTTTTGGCTTAATTTGTTTCATTTTGGTTGCCAAGCAAAGGAGGACATTTGGGTATGGATTCAATGCTAATAATGTTTTCTAGATTTTTGAACGCTAATACAATGCCAACATTAATTTTGATCTTGGATGGGGTCACTGGAGCTTCACTCACCCAGGGAGCTTAAATTGCTTAACATCAGCTTTCCGCTTTTCTTCAATTGAGCAGCTAAACCTGGTTGCTCAATTCCAGGGGTAATTCCAATGCCCCTTTATTGTAGGCACAGTGCCAAGAAAATGACCATCGAGAGCACTAAAATGCAACAAGTACAAATGCATGGATTTGGCCATATACAACTCCATATATGTGAATATGGCCATATACAGCTCTGTTTATCCTAAGTTTCAATTATGTGGAGCTGTATAAACTTTAAAGCCACTGCCAGTAAAACATCCCGTCTCCTGGTAAAAATCACTGTGCACGAGCCATTTTAGATAAATAAGCAAAGCTAAATTAAAATAAATGGAAAATAAATTTTGGATTGTCTTATCAAGACTACACAATTTCAGTTGCTTGTACAGAGCTTGTGAAACCACAGTAATACATTTCTACAGAATACCAACTGTCTAGTAAGTAAAGAGACTAGGCATTTTGTCTCCATACAGCTCTGGGCTTACCTGCTAATGATCAATGCAACCACAGAATATTTCAACACAGTAATTTATGATTTGCATGATCTACGAGGTGTGCCAATATAAATCATAAGAGTATCTATGTGTCAACGATATACCCAATTGCCAACCTGCTTCAATGCTGTTAAGATCATAGCCATGACACGACCCTCAGAGAACCCACGTCTGAGACAAGCAGAATTCGCCAGGGGCTTCTATGTGGGGTTCCCAAACATTTAAACTTGTTTTTGCACCATAGTATTCTCCTCCTTTTACAAAGGCTATTGCATGTTGCATGCCAAAAGCAAACAAAAGAAAAACAGGAATATTTTCAAAACAAAATCATATAGTATATTCATGGCTTATCATCCTTGCACAAAGGCTATGACAACCTGAGAAGAACAAACAGATAGACACTTCCACTATATATTCAACAAAGAAATAAACACTTCCACTATAATATTCATTTTGGGTTTGTATGTGTCATATTTGGCGTATAAACTTGCAGAATACCTAAAATAATACCTCTTGCCCATTCCCATCTGTCACACTGGTTTTTGAGACACCCACAATCTTGCCAATTAGGAGTTCAGCACCAACTCTTTGTGCGACTTCATTTTCTCTAGCGTGCAGGGCGAGATCACCCATCGCCTCCTGGCGCTTCTCAGAAAAGCCGCTACCGCCAACCAGCCGGAGGAGAGTCAGTTGGATATGCAGGACGTCTTCAAGCAATTTGCCTTCGGCAATATATGTAAGGTGGCATTCGGTATGGACTCTGGTTGCCTCAATATTTCTCTCTCACTTTTAGAATTCGTAGAGGCATTTCATGTCGCCACCAATTTAAGCCTGAAAAGATTCGCGGATCCCTGCCCTTCCTGTGGATGCTCAAGCAGATGTTCAACATCGGCTCTGAAAAACGCCTACGCCATGCAATCCACACCATTCATAAGTTCGTGCAAGACGTTATCGACGCGCAAAAGAAAGAAATATTTTCCTCTTGCGGACCACAGCGTCAAGATCTCTTGTCCACATTTCTTTTCGCTCAGGAGAGCGGTGTTGGTGCTGCTGCAGGAAAGGCTTCATACTATGTTTCAGCGAGAGATATCGTAATAAGTCTTATCTTGGCGTGCAGGGACACACTGTCTGCCGCACTCACATGGTTCTTCTGGCGCCTGTCCTCTCATCCCCGAGTCGAAGAGAGTATTTATGTAGAAATTACACGCCTTGCTTTTATGAGAGAAGAGAGCAAAACCAGAAACCAGCGTTGGGCATTTGTACTCCAGTTGCAGTGTTGGCTCGCAACTTGCAAATGTCGGTGTACATTGGTTGCAGACTGAGACGATCAAATCACGCATTGAAGTGGGAAAGACAGGATGAAGCAAATGTAGGGGTGCGATCGCTGACATCATCTTGCGAGGGCTTACAGAAAGACTTGACCATTGATTGATCGTATGCCTGTTTAAATATCTTTCTAGATGGTTCAATGAAGCTGTAAAGTTGATCCATCGGCAGGATGAAGCAGCCAGCGCAGCAGACTGTACAAAGGGCCGTGCAAGGTTCAAATTCGTTGTAGAAGATCAACGACGGTGGTTATTTCAATCGTTGGCCAGGTCTGTAGAGAGGGGTCAACCGTAGATTTTAAAAGTCAGGTTGTTCCCTTTCAAATTGGATACGCCTTCGGCGTAAAAGAGAAAAAATATTAAGTGTATATTATTATATTTAGAAAATAGTATATATTTATATTGCAGCATTTTCTTATATGTAAGTTATTTGAATTAGATTTTTTGTGTGAATAGTTTATATCTATATTAGTTTATAAAAAATATAATATATATTAGTTCACGTGAAAAGATGGGAAAAATAGCATTAAGTTTTAAAATATCAATGCAAGAAATTTTAAGCAACAAACTAACATGCAATTAGTGCAATTTCAAAGAGGACAAGAGGTGGGATTCTATAATAGGCATAACCCCAACCATCTAGGAGGTCTTGGTCATCATTGATTGGATCTTAGCTTTTAAGGGTACTAGCATCCTCTTTGTCTATTTTTCTTGATTAGAGGGAATTGTATGAGCACGAGAAATAGAAAGAGCTAGTGAAAGCTACTTGCCACTATCTAGCTACATAGAAGCATCTCAAGGCTAAGAAACAACATAATGGCCACAGATTGACTACATGTTTGTAGGGAACAATCATGTCCTTTATACTAATGAGAGCCATGAGAGTGGTGTCTATAATGAACATTATGGATATGACCATGTATGCACCCTTGGGAAGGAAAATGACCTTTGTTGGAAGGAGAGGGTTGTGTTAATGTGGTTGTTACACACACACCATGTAGATACAATTTTTCTATTTGAACAATACAACCTATCTATCTTGAAAGAATCACTAAATTTCTTGGTTAAGGAATCTTAGCTATCCCAAGGCTTGAGAATTTCAAGTCTCAAGACTCACTAGGTCCACTCAAGGTTCGTTGTGCAATTATTGGTAATCATAAGGAGCTTGGAGGTTTTATCGAGTAGTTTTGATTTAGACATTTCAACGATGTAAAGAATTCAACGAATACAGCATGCATCATTACTCAGACTTCATTAATTCAAACCTATTGAAAGCAACATTATGAGAAAATCAAAGTTGAGAGAGATAACTTGGCCTAAGAAATTAATGACTCCCAGTTATTATCCACGCATTTACAAAGAAACTAATATTTACCAAAGTATCAATTATTTTGTGTTTCGCCATATTGCTTCACAACTACACACAAAACAATGCCAGAGCTTAGAGAGAATGATCGTCCACTACCGAAATAATATCAAATTGCACCCAAATCTGGTGCAACAAATTGACTCCTCTTATAGGAATGAACAACTTATAGTTATGTGAGATATACATTTAGGAATAACCTTTTCAATTTCTTCAGAATTATTAGTCTCTACTATAAATACAAGCTTTTATACTAGAATTGAACAAAAAACATGAAATAAACATAAAACTGGTGATATTCCAAATTTAAGTCTAATTACATTTCAAAAAATTATGATCCTTGAAAAAGAACAAATCCCTATCTTTTATAGAACACAAGGTAGCAATCAATTAGAAAAACACATGGCTAAGAGAAAATAAGTCAATCAAAACACAACACGTGACACAAGGGTCCTAGTGGCACTTGGAAGATATTTTATGTGGTCCTGAAGATAAAATCGAAGTTTACACTTTGACTCTTGTTGGTAACAATCCAATGTTCAGGAATCTTGTGTAAAAGATGATCAAGTTCTTTAGTGTTCAAAAAGACACTCACTAACCTTTCCTCTCAAAATCTCCTAATTTTGGCATGTATGAGCTTCTCTATTAGGGAAAATACCCACAAGCGAAAGTAAAAAAAAACCTTTGATTCTATCACTAGCCAAAAACCCACATCCTTTTTACTATGGATATTTGTTGTTTGAGCTTGGTGAAATCCAACAATCACATTGGGTTACGCACTTGATACTGGGACTTACTCATCTTTTAGTTCTTCATGGTTTCCTGGGGAAAATTGACTCATACCAACACTCGCATTCATTTCTATAACTCACCATATTTTAATGGCTTGCATCACATAACATTGTCCCACAAGTCAAATATCATACATTTAATTCTTCACAAAAATAAATCATTATTAAATCTCTACCTTAATCTTTGTCAAAGCATGTTTATGATTATAATAATGTCTTACTTGGCGTCTTCAGGTTTTTGGTTTTTTGGGTTTTAGGGGAATTTGGGTATCATAAGGAACTTTGGGAATTTGCGATCTTATAGGAAGATACCAAATATTTCTTTTGTCACAAGCTTTCTCGAACCCTTGGTTATCTATCTTTTTGAATGATACTCTTATCTGATGCTAGTAATCAATGGTATTTAATCGATTAACCCATATAATTTCAACCTATATGCTTTATGCATTTAAAGCTACTTCAGATTTGTACCCTACAAAATTACTCACCCAGTTATGCAACTCTTGCTAATTACCCTTCATTAATGACCATTTACGTGATACCTTGGCATTTTGACCTATGAGATCTAACCACTCAACTCTAGTATAGGAAAATTTTATAAAACACTTCGTTTAGTAACAACTTTCCCTACCACTTGACACCATTTTAGCCTTTTAGGGTTTTTACTTTGTGCACATCAATTTATAGGTTTTATGCCAATTTCCCTAGCTTTTCACTTTCATTTCATCGAGTAGGTACTTTTTAAAATTTGGGTCCCAATGCTACTATTGTAAAGGTAGCTTGGGGTGTGTTGTGCAACCACACAATAGGTTGCATACATACAAAAATGCATGGAGCATTTTCCCAATGCTTGATAAGTGTTTGCAAGTGGGAAACCTCTTATACAACTTTATTAACTATTGCTTTAGTTTGTAGGAGAACACTATAACATATTATGAATTTATAATACATGGAGAAATAAAAATCTACCTACGCTTTAAAAAAGAAACATTTTTATCTTTCCGTATATTGACAAGAATCTCCACTTAAAAAGCATACCAAAGTTGGGTAAATTTAACTATAAATTTAGGCCAATTAGCTAAAATAATTCTATTGTAAGAAAGAAAAGCTAAAACACTCGAAAAACTCGTGAATCTAGATCCTTGCATCTTGAGCTCATGGGAAGAACTAGAAAATATTCTTGGGAGTTTATCAATGTCTATAAAAAGGATAGAGGGGATTAGTAACACCTGGATGGAACAAATGGAACCTAATGGGGAGACCCTAATAATGGAGACACTAAAAAAAAGAGAAAACTTCTAGGCTCCAAAATGGTATTTACTAAACTAAATGAAACTTACATAGCTATGGATTTTTAGAAAATAAAAGATGTCACTTTACATTAAGATTTTGAATCATTAACATGTATAGATAAAGCCATGAATGATAGTTGTGATGCTTGTAATTCTTACAACCTTTGTCTAGATACCATCCCCAATCCTTCTACCAAGGTTTGGTGCACTTAATCTCAATCTTGTGATCCATTTAATGAGGACTATACTCTACAATGATATAAAAGGTTTCATAATCCTAATTAGAGAGCCTTTATTTGGCCTTAAATTCAAACCAATACATCCAAATTTTGGTGGTTCTAGAAAAGAGGTCTAAAATGAACAAATCCTTGTATGAAAAAACTTCAAGGCATGAACCAAAGAAATTTGACTAAGGGTGTAATGTTCCCTTTCTTATAATTTAATTTTGATATTTCCCGTGAGCTTAGGGAAAGTAAAAGAGAAATATTTTCAATTTAATATTTAATTTTTCCCAAACTATTTAATCTTTTTTCAAAATTTGTAAACTAGGTCAATTTATGGCATACTAGTAGCCCAAAATTGGACATGAGATTATTCATTGGATTTTTGTAACTCCTATCATTTTTAACACATTCTATATCAATCTTTTATGGAGTTATCAACTATTTTTAGCTAGGATTCAATTGGAGGTTATGACAATATTTTGAATGAGCATCTTTGGAGAGAGAATATTGAAAATGATATTATTTTATTATTTCCATGAATAGGGGCGTTGGAATTTATGTTCTTGAGCTGGGTCTTTAGTATCTATAAAATGCAAGTAGTTTCTTCATTTGAATATCTCATTTTTATCATACCAAAACTTTGTTGAAATTATTTAAGCACTTGTGTTCATTCATCAATGTAAGGATGAAAGTCATTGAATATTAAAATTAGAGGATCAATCTCCTTTATTTTCTTGAGGGAAATCACATACAAAGGATGCAATCTACATTTCAAAGGTTGTTTAGTTTCTAGCATAGTTTTTAATAATTTTTTTGTAGGATTTATGAAGGAAGGAGTTCCAACATAGGCACTTTTATTTGTAGATCTATATACTACTATTTTAATTTATGAAAATATTTTGTTGTATATTTTATAAATTCAAATCAGCACCAATATTTTGGCGAAGTTTATTTTATGTGTACAAATATTGAGTGCTTCTATGAAATGGTTTAATATTGTAAAAATATTTTATTTCACCCAATCTTTAACATGTGAATTGGATGAAGCTTATTTTAGTGTATTTCATATCATACTTATTTTGTTAACTTCATATCCATTATTTGTAGAAATATATGATTGGTTTAGTACAAAGGACCCATTTTGGCAAGTAATCATAGGAGACCACCAAAGAGAGTTTTTATTGATGAGTTAAAACCTATTAGCATTCCAATGAATCCATAACTTAATGGTTTTCTAGGATTTATAGATACTCCTATTAATGAAAGTGTCCTAATTTTTTTAAAAAAATCATAATAAGAATTGAATTTAAGATAACAGTTTTCCAAGTTTGTCTACAATGTGGAGCTCTAAAACAAATACAATTCTAGAGAGGAATTTTTTAAGCTTTGTTTCATTGAAGAGATCTAATATCCATTTGGCACATAAATCCAATCCATAATTATGGGTATTTATAATCCCATGTCATTCAAAATAGTAAGGAAGGCAACATAAATATCAGTCAACCTTATGGATTCCTCTTCCATACTTAGATTGAGTTGAGATAAAATCCCTTAAAAATTTCAGCCTTCTAATAAGAGGCTTTAGAAGGATCCCGCTAGGAAGAATAGGAGATATGGGTGGAAAAAAAATAGAGAAAATATTTGAAAGGAAAAATAAATTGAGCAATGAAAAGTACTAGTTAATGAGCATTGTTTGAAGGAAATATATTACCAAAAAGGAGAAACTAGTCCAATCACCAAAATCAAATGAAGAAGAGACACAAGAATTTGTAAGGGAAAAAAACAAGAAAAACCCCAATATTATGAATGAGGGAAATGCCTAAGAATGATACGAGAGAGAGAGAGAGAGAGAGAGAGAGAGAGAGAGAGAGAGAGAACTTAAGCTTACTTCATGAATAATGAGAGGATAAGCACCTCAATAAATAGAGGTGATAAGAGGAGTTACAAAGTAACTCCAAACTCTATAGATATGCCAATATCATCCTATGCATGTGCAAGGTGTCAAGATCCTCAAAAGGAGGAGGCTACACCCAAGCCACTAATATTCCTTAATAAAGGAATTAAATAAAATGAGTCATCCTCACACGTGTGAGGAGACAAAAAGATAAAAGACTTGTAAGGATTCCTTTGGAATATCCTACAAGTAATTAAATAATTACAATTAATAAATAACCTTTACTTGAGTAAAGATCAAACTTCTAACAATATTAAAAATATTATCAAGGGAAAGGGGCCTCACTATCTAAAAACTTGTAATTTATTCTTAACACAAGCAAGGAAATATTGCCAAAGAGAAGAAGAGGAAGACCAAAAATTAAAAATGATGCCAATAAATCTAAATATATCATTGTGTTCAATTTAGTTCCAACCATAAAGCTATTGTCAAGAAGTTTTGGGTAGGAAGGATTAATGATAATATTGGGTCTTTATCACCATATGTTGAGATAACTTGGAAAGAAGAAAAAATTCCATACATTGCAAGGCTTGGTTGAACTTATTTTCCTCTTCTAAAAGAGTGAGAAAGGAATCATTAACAATATTCCCATTAACAAGATAATTCTTAGTATTGTTAATTGTGAAACACGCACAAAACAAGATTAAATAGCAGACAAGAACACATTCCATGCAAGAGAACCACAAACAATGATTTGATATATTTCCTCAAAAATAAAAAATTGCATAATGGAATAAATCAAAGAAGGAGAAAGATTATAAGAGAAATGACTAAATGAGAAAGGGATTAGATCATGAAAAGGGTCATCATCTTATGTGATGAGACATAATAATTTACTCATATCTCAATTTAATAAAAGAATAAAGAACTCCTAAGTTTAGCCTAAGTGCATAAAGTGAAATTAAACTAATAATTGATTATTAGTTAATAAATGATTACTCTAACACCCTCCTTAAGTGTAGCTAAGGGAGCAATTAAAAATTCTAAAAGTGAATGCATAAAAAATAAAGAATGCATAAATGGGTCCCAAAAATAACGTCTAATGAGGTATGTACAATCAAATAAATCTTTCATAATTGGAGAAAAAGAGAAAACCTCATGGAAAAAACTCCTCTCCAAAAGAGGGAAAAGCAGATGGACTAAGAAACATCCAAAATAATATCCCAAAAAGAATAGGAACATGAAGAACATTGTTGAAGCATGAATTTGTAGACAACTATCGAGATATGGCTACTATAGTGCTAAAATGAAGAACCTCCTCTAAAATAGATGATGATCAAGATCAAGAAGAAGAAAATCTAATGAGTTCCTCCAACAACACTACTTGAACAATGATCAAATGGAAAATAAAGGAAAAAATATGGTAGTTAAAGATACAAATGGCACATGAATCTACATGAATAACCTCAATGACACTAATCAACCATGAAAGATGCAAGTAAAAAATATAGGTACCAATAGTTTGAAGAACATTGATCAAGTGAAAATAGAAGATCACCTCTAAAAATAAGAATTCAAGAGTGTCTATATGATAAGTGTTTCATCTCACCAAAATGCATGGGTAACCAACCATTGCATTCACCTAGTACATAGGAACACATTCTAGATGCATAGATCACTCCAAAATGAAACTAAGGAAGCATTAGAACCAACAATAAAATCTCCCCATAATGTTGGAAATGAAGATCCATGATGTAGGTCCATTAAGACTATGTATCACTAAGTAGTGCATGAAGGAGAAGAAATATTTAAATATGCACAAAATAGTGCATGCAACTAAAAAAGGGTGTGTAAACCAAGGAACACATATATGAGGAAAAAATATGGTGATTTGATGTTGTTATGGAAGGGACACTCACTTGACAAAGGTGTGATGGAAAAAAGAGGCACTACACAACCCCCCATGGTATTTTATAATATAGTGCGAGTACAAAAAGGCACAACAAGATGAGTAAAATTCTCAAAAATGATACACCAAAGTGTCACTTTATCTCAATGCAACTATAATTTAAAAAGTGCATAAAAAAGATGTCTACAATGTCCAAATAGGAAAAATGTTGGAAATACATGTAGAATATCCAAAAATAAGTTACTAATGTTGTTACTACTACTATTGTTGTTCTCTTCTTGTTCATGCATAAGTACAAAAGTATGCTTGATTCCATCCTTTTCAAAGGTATATGTGTTACTCCTCCCTTCATGTACAATCTTCTGATCAAACTGCCAAGGCCTACCAAGCAATACATGACACACATCCATAGGCATAATTTCACAAATCACGTTATCCTTATAATTGTCAATCTGAAATTCTACTAAAGCATGTTCATCTACCAATAATTGATGCCCTTTCTGAAGCCAAGAAACTTTATAAGGAGTAGGAATTTTAGTTCTCTTAAGTCCTAGCTTATCCACCATTTCTATAGCCACTAAATTATTTGTACTACGACTGTCAATAATTAATTTTCAACACTTACCTTTAGCTTTGCACTTCATTTTGAATAGAGCCTTCCTTTGTATAGGTTCATGACTCTCTTTTGTTGGTTTCAACAACACTCTTTTGAACAATAGGGATTCCCCTGACTCAAGTTCTTCCTTTCTTGGAGAAAATGATCTCACACTCTCCTGATCTGCTTGCACCATCTGATTCCTCATTTCAAGCCTTGTGTAACCTCCTTGGAAAGATTCTGGACACTCCCAACTCTTACGACCTACATATTGATTACACTTAAAACATTTCCCTACAAAACCTCTTCCTCTTCCTTGATACCCATCACTTCTAACTAATCTTTCTCCTTTGTCTTGATAACCTCCTTTTTCTGACTTGACTTGCCCTTTTGAACTACTTGCCTCTCCATCTTGATGGTGTTATTGTCCTCTTTCACCATATCCTTATCCTCTACCTCGGCCTTGTTGATTATGCTTCCTCATCAACTTCTCCTCTGCCTTAATAGAAAATTGGCATGCTTCTGTAAGATAGAAAATTGTTGCTGCTAGGGTTTAGGATATAGAACAACAATCTTCTATACTCCACATTCAAAGAAACCCTAGAGATCTCAATCTAAAGTATGGAAATAAGAAAAAAAATTGCAATAGGGTTGTCTTAGGGTCTGATTATAAAATAAAGAGGGGTTCACCACAAAGCTAGGGCTTGGAGATACTAATGAAATGAAAGATCTAATGTTTAAATCTAGTGATGCATGAAACTTGAATGAATGACCTAGAAATGCATATAAATCAGAACAAGAGGATGTAAAATCCTAAGTGTGCACCTGAAAAATTGTGGAGGCTTGAATGGGGACTAGAAATGCTAGAAATTTGATTTTAATGCTGAGTGGGACTCATACGCCACTGTGGGTGATTTAGTCCCAGATTGGGTTTTTTGCACCAAAACTGGAATCTGATAGTGCTTATTCTAAATCTCTTGAAACCCTAAAAATTTGTTGTAATGGGACTCATACAACCAAGGTGGCATATCAATCCCAGTAAGCATTTTTAGAGGATTAAGATATGATTCTATTCTCTAATCTCTTCTCTTTCCACCACACTTTGTTTCTAGACCTGAAACCTTGATTTAAGACCTATATAAGACTTTATGTGACGTTGCAAGTGAGGAGACAATTCCAACAACTTCCTTCAAGCTTATAACCTAATCTTAAAAGATCCTTCAAGTTCCAAGACACCTAGATCTGCAATCACACATGTAGAGAGGGAAAAACTTGTTGATTGTTAAGGAAT